>JAMWET010005005.1:620000-1001895 GCA_024036415.1 Prochilodus magdalenae
AGTGCATGTGTGTGTGTTGGTGATGATAAACAAAGTAAAGTAGTGGTACATGATGAAAAATGGTCGAGCCTGAGGCCAGGAGCACCTTGTTTCTCCGGCAAGTGAACCCCCCTCTCTACCTCTCCATAAATCACTCTCTCTCTATCTCTGTTCCTTTCTCTCTCTCTCTCTCTCTCTGTCTCTCTCTCTCTCTCTGTCTCTCTCTCTCTCCCTCTCTCTCTCTCTCTCTCTCTCTCTCTCTGCTCACGACAGGTCGAGTACTAACAGTAGCTGTGTTTGCTGCAGGCAAGGTCTCTCCCCTCTCGATACTCTCTCTTTCATTAAACAGCAAGAGAGAGAAAGAGAGAGGGAGAGAGAGAGAGAGAGAGAGAGAGAGAGAGAGAGAGAGACCAGTGATCTAATTTTGGAAGTTCTTAGTTTAGCTCATATGCGACTCATTTGAAATCATGCTATCATCAGTCCTAGACCTGGCCTACTGTCTCAGTGAGGGTTATACAGGTTGTCCAGCATTCTCAGCCAATCTCAAACACAGCAAATGACTTCACTGGCTTTTTTGTAGTTCCTGTAATTAGGCACTTAACACTGTATGCATGCAAACCATCTCACTGCACTTTACTGCCCGCATGATGTAAACTAGACCAAAATGAATCCTGACAAGTTTGCATGAAAAGCTCAGTCTGTGTGTTTCTCATCTGAAGTTGGACACACACCTCCTGATTTTCAACCTTCTCCATTCATCATAAAAGGCCAGTTAGCTGCATCACCTGTGGGTCCCGTCAGCTGCAGTCGCAGAGATCAGGAACTGTGTGCTAATGTGGGGGGGAAGAATTATTGGTTATTGGTTTCCAAAAACATTGTCATATGAGGTCTCAGTAACATCCATAAAGCATGTTTCAAATGCTGCACTGAGAATTTTCATCTTTTGTTATTATGTAACATAATCTGTTGCCCCAACAAAACCCTTAAACCATCTTCTGAACGCTGCAGGTAAAACGTTACGTCTTAGTTTTCCTTTCTTGTAACCTTATAGGAATGTTATCTGAAACTACAATCTTGATTCTTCTAATATTAGGTTAAAACATTTACATTAAAATTTACATTAAAGCCAAAGTTTTGGGAACATTGGTATGCTGCATCCTTATGAAAGCACCAGTGAATCTTAAACACGATGTGCCAAATGTGTGTGTGTGTGTGTGTGTGTGTGTGTGTGTGTGAACATCTGTGCTATGTGAATTGCTCAGGAGATTCTGCTAATTATGCCGGACTATGGGCTGATATAAACAGTAACTCTACCAGCAGGTCCACACAAAAAACATGGAGGCATTTCCTATTTCCTTCAACCTCTTGACTCCTCTGATTAAGTACCTGTACCTTTGTGTAGGTCTGGTGGTGGATCTAGTGTTTTAAAAATGGCCCACCAAAAAGAATGACTACATTGTTGAGAGGGGTCAAGTGCTTGTGGTTTGGTCTGTTTTGTAATGTTTGTTTGTGTGTGTGTGTGTGTGTGTGTGTGCGTGTGTGTTTGTGCATGGCTTAAGTTGATGTGCTGTGCAAGTGAGAGAGAGAGAGAGAGACAGGGAGAGAGAGAGACAGAGAGAGAGAGAGAATGAGAGCAAGCAAGAGAGAGAGGCTTTTTTATGTGCTCCGTCCAGTTTTCCACAAAGCTGATCCGTGGCGTCTGGTTACAATCAATGTTTCCCTCCGCCATTATGAAGTTAGCTGCGCGGAAATGATTTAAAATGGCCTGTAATGATTTCTGATAGAAATGTGCGCCTTTGTTTCACCCTTTGAGATAAGCGAACCGGTAAATCAGTCAAAACAGACGCAAAGAAACCCTCCTCCCTGCTTCCTAAAGCGGACTGAAAGAAACAAAACCCCTTAACTGTGGAACAGGAGCCTGTGTGGAGTGTTTGGCTACGTTTCATAGGCTAACTATTAGCCTCTCAACTTTTTTTGGCGCAAAAGTCGTTCAGCATTGTGGGCATAGTTTTTTTTTTCTGCCGCCACTTAAAGTTTTCATTCCCTGTTGTGATATGGTGTGTTTATTCGAGGACGCTTCCCTCAGATATGTGCAGAGGGGACTGTGGACTCGGCTTTGAAGCCTCCCTTTTTGATCATTAGGTTGATTGCTGTTCTAAGCGGGTTTGTGATGGTTTAATTAAACCACGGCCTGTGGCACAGCCCTCACGGCCCCCGGAGGAGAAAGGCTTTGGCTGGAGACTTCCAAGGTTTCACTCGCAACAAAAAAGAAAGCTGGGAAAAGAGGTTTAGCCAAAGAGAAGTGACGCCATATTGAAAAGTCGGAAAGTGACCTGTTACAGTTGGCAAATTTGGGGCAAGGTCAGCATGGCTGAAAGTCACCAGTAGCGACTTTTTTGGACGGGAACGCCGGTGATAAATGAGTGCTTTCTCTCCCCATCTCCCTCTCTCTGTTCATTTGGGTGTGTGTGTTCATGTGAAATGAAGACAGGTGCTTGTGTTCTGCTCTGGTTCTGGGGATACAGTCTGTTCAAGGAGGTTTTTCTCTCCAACACAGTCTTTTCAGGCTCATATATAGTAAGCCCACTGGTAGCAGATGAACTTCCTCCAAAACAAACAACATCAAATCAAATAGTTACAAACAGGAATACATACTAGTGAGCCAATCTGAAATTAGTAGTAGCTTTATCAGGAGCAGGATGGCACCATACTGATTTATGAATAAAACCTAAAGAGGAGTCTACTCAACTGTTTAAGGACAATATAGGCTTACCAGAATCACCTGTGAATGCAACATACCTAATAGTGAGTAAAACCTCCATAAGCGTAACATCAGTGATTGGAATGGGTAGGTATTGGATGTAGGCCACATCAGTTTTCAGCCAGTTCTGCATCAGAGAAATGTGGAGTTAGGCCAGATTTTAGTGGATACCTTCCCTGGCACAATTCTAAGGAGAATTTCCTGTAGATTGGGATTTTTGCTTGTATGACCCTACATATCCATACACCTGCAAATTCAGCTACTCCCTTCACACCATGGCCTTTGACATGCCCAAATTCAATAACTCCTTTTAGCCAATCATTAACATTTGCTTTGGAGCCATTTTCCATACATGAAATGTAACATTCACTGCACTGGAGCACCTCTTCTCAATTTATGAATCCCATCACATTCCCCACATGTCTTTATAGCCCCATCATCCTCGTGTAGCACCGATCTGCAGGATCTTAAGGGTAACTAATTTTTTGTCAGGGGAGCTCATGTTCTTGATCAAACACTATTTCCTAAATAGCTTCAGTGTTTTTGTACTTATATTAACTTCTGATCTTAATGATATATCTAACCTGCCAGAGCCATGTTTTCCTCTGCACCACTGAATCTGTCCCTTGAGATACCTGCAGCTCCCCAGTCCAGTCCTTATGTATGCAGGTTAAGGGGCTGAAGAGTGTTGACCTAGTATTCTTCCCACTTAATATTCTGCATACCACGGCTCATAGGCTAATTGGTGGCAAGGAACGCTCATTAAGCCTAATTTTATGTCCGCATATTCATTAGGCGCTCAGGTTGGAGTAGCCGGCAGGCACGAGTCTTGCCTCTTTTTTTGTAGTTTGTTTACTTATTAATTTATTTACAGGCATATTTGTTCCCTTAATTTACAGTTTCTTGCATGTCTGACTTTATTCAGGAAGCTCCCCGGAGTGTTGTGTTTGTTCTTTACTTTTCAGTCACAGTGGTTTACAAAGAGGGGCAGCTCTGTGTACGTTTGGCCATTTGTAGTTCCGAACGTGCCGAACCAGCTAAAGTCTTACGTTTATTTTTTAGGAACAGTCATTTTTTAGGAACAGAGTATATTCATGCAAGTTTTTAAAGACCATTGTTACCTAGAATATCATGAAATTCTGAGTTGGCTGGGTTTTTCTTTGTGCTAGAAGTTTGCTCTCTTTATTCACCTGCTACATGCACCCAGCAGCATCTTTGTGAATAAAAACACAGACTGCCCAGATCCCATGATTTTGCCAGTGACCAGGCCCACCACATGGCCGTTGCTTCCTCATGTTTTGAGGGAGCCAGCTCACTGGCCGCTTCACTGGGGGCTTGGGGTGTAGTGGGGGTCTCATTAAGTGCTTCCCAGCTTTTGTGTGTTTTCCTTTTCATGTAGTGTAGAGTCTGTTTTAACGTAGCTGGTACTTCAAGCTTTCGCTGAATGTGGGACTCAGAATTTTGGAAGTGGAGCCCCAGGGCTTATGTGAAGTTGAAGAGGGAGATTAAGAGGTGAACGCAGTGAGAACAGTTCCTGTGCCGGCAACGGAGATTAGCCGTGGTTCCAAAAGATTTGTATGGGATTAATGGCACATGAGCTTATTTGCTGGTCTTTTCTTTATGCCATTTGGGCTAGATCCAAGCCTAACCTTCCATCCTAAAGGGTTAATCTGAGCTTAGTTCTCTGTATTGCCATTTTAGTCACTTTTTCTGAAAAAGAGCATTTGTTCTGTGTGTCCCTTTAGGAGTTTCTCACTGTCTTGCAGTCCTTGGTGAGTAGACTCTGATTGGAGCATTTCTCCCAACTATAAATAACACCCAGACATTTGGATCCCCCTGTTTTAGGGGTCCCTTGTCGATTGCTGTCAAATGCTACCATCTTGTTGGGAGTAAATATAGTGTTGGCAGTCTCTCTCTCTCTCTCTCTCTCTCTCTCTCTCTCTCTCTCTCTCTCTCTCTCTCTCTCTCTCTCTCTCTCTCTCTCTCTCTCTCTCTTTCTTTCTCTCTCTGGTGAATTAGTGCACCAGCAGAGACATTCAGCCAGCTACCATGCTGTCTCCCTCAGAGCCATTTGTGCTGTTGTTCTTGTTCTCTTCTCACTTGCGTCTTTTCATCCATTAGCCATGTTTGTAGTCAGTTCTGATTAAATTCACATTCTCTTAATAATTTTTTTTTTCACCTGCAAGGAGGAATCTGGTGAGAATAGCTTACATTTGTTTTTGTTAATCCAATTTCTAAACATTTTTTAAGCCAATTTATTTTTTTAGTGGGTGAAAAAAAAAGTCTATTCCAAAACAGCTGGATATCATAATGTACATGGCTCAATTACTTTTCTCCTCTTTTTATTATTTCTTACTTACACAAAACTCTGATTCCTTTGGGATCCAGAGATCAGAAATGTGTGCAGTGCTTCAAGGACAGGATGAGTGAGACATCTAGTACAACTGTGATACACAAAACAGATAACCATTCCTAGACAGGTAGACAGAAAGACTGAAACGTGTATGACATCAACAGGTGGAAAGTTATATGAAGATGATACACATGCTGTAGATATATAGTAAGTACTCGCAGGTGAATTTTTATAGCACAAAGCCTTTTCTGGCTTAAGGCCTACCTGATAATAACTACTAAGCACAGCATCCCACCAGAAACTAACATCAACTTTTATAAATGCAGTTTCTAAAAAAATCAATTATATAAACACGTTTAATCAGGGGAGCTGTGAAAACACTCCAGGAAACTTTCCATTATTAGCTATATTGTTGTTGTGACATTTTTACATATATTTATAAATATATGCATACAATATACATATGTTTCTATTAATACACTTAACACTATTATTATTGTTGTTGTTGTTTAATTATAGAGTGCTTTTCATACTATTGGCAGTAAAACGTGCTTTACAGAGAGCTGCCATCAGTAATAGAAGAAACTGCTGTGTTGTAGAAGCAAAATAACTGACAGTGTTAATATCAATAAAATCAACTATGATTAAAGTTTAGGTAATTATCATGAAATAACATTTAGTGTTAAAGTCATTAGCATGTAGGTTACCTTTAGTCTTACTTTGGTCTCCCAGCTTACTTAGTTCGTAGCTGTATTAAAACATGCCAATTTATGGGCCTTGTATCTAGAGCTCAAATAATTAGCTGTTGCTCATCTTTTAACATTTACTTTGGCAATTATGATGATTACAGGAGTGCCTTGATCTTGATATGTAAATCCTCATGTAAACAAACCTTTGCACGTGTGTGTGTGTGTGTTCATGCACTTGACAAAAACACTGCACTAAAGGCCCGGGATAAATTTTTTCCTAATTGGGACCTTTTGAATATTCAGGAGATGTCCTCTTAAACACATGTAGGAAATAAAAACCAACAAATAGACTGTGTGTGAGGGCAAGGAGGCTGCACTTTGGTATCTCTCTCATCCTCCCGCGCTCTCTCCAGCATCTGTTCGTCCATATGGAACCGATGGAAGATTCACCTTCTCAGAGAAGGCTGACATCATGTCAAGAGAGTCTTTAGAGGAAGTGAGGGAGCAGGAGGGAGAAGTGGTAAAACTGCAAAGATACTGTACCCGCCACCATTCTGAAATCTTAGACTAGAGCTCCATCTTTTGAGTGCTTCAGCATTACTGTTTGCTTAAAACGTGAATTTTATTCATTTTAATCCTGCTCCTTAATCCTGAGATTTTTTTTTATTTTAAATAGTGCTAATATGAAATGCTAATATTTAAAATGTATGTTACTTCTTGAGAACATGTAATGTTTATAATCTTTCAAAACCTGCACATTTACATTATGTATGTACAAACATTGGATAAGTTATATATAATATAAAAGAAAAACTGATCTTTTTGTCTGTATACAATTGAAAACAGTACCAGGTGAGATTTAATGTTTCAAATAATTACTCTTATTTTTGTCATTATATATCTTATTTTAAATGCATTACATGCAACAAGTTCCGATAAAGGTGGCATGTTCCAAGAAGGTTAAAAACCTTTCTTTTTAACAGTCTTCAATATTGCAGTAGTAGGGTACTGAGGACAGCCACTGCTGTAGCTGTGAAAGTGGATGTGTTCACATTTTTGCTTTTGCTCACCAGGATTAGAGGGTTTTGCCATTGAAAAGGTTTGGGTTCATGACATGCCACATGTTTTCAATGGCAGACGGGTTTGCATAGCTCACAGGGCCACTAGCATTTACATTGTTGAAACACATGCTGGCTGGCATTGTCTTTCTAATTCTGGCAGTGTTGTCTCTGAAAAAGACGTCATCATGATGGCTGCAGATGTTGCTTTAAAATTGGTATATACCCCTCAGCGTTAAAAAGATTTTGCAGATTGGCAAGTTTCCCATGCCAATGGCTTTTTCACTTTGGGTTGGGTATAGTTTAAAAGTCTTAATCCCCAATTTAAGTCTTGATTTTCAAACAAATAATGCCTTTATTTTATTACTTTTAAGCTTTTTATTCTCACGCAGCCTTATTAACAGCAAAAACTGATTTTATCCTAATTCTTGCAGTGTCTTCATTCTGTTCTTGTCCAGCTGTTGCCATACAGATGCAGTGTTTAAGTAGTGTTGTCCCACTTAAACGGCTGATATAGGAAGTAAGATTTCTGGCTGATAACACCAAAATTGTAGATGATACAAAGGTTTATGAGATGTTACATATAACATGACCTTAAATCTTTTAACATATAGATGAGGAGCATGTGTAGTAAATGTGGAAAAATGTGTTTTACACCTGCTCTATGCCTGTAAGCTCTGTATGCTTTTTAATACAGCAAAAAAGATCTCCAAAACTCCATGCTAGTTTTCCTGTGTTGTGTTTTGACAAACAATGCGCCTGTCATACCCAGCCATGATGCCATCACCTGTTACCTCTTCACCTGTTCACCTGTGTAAATTCCAAAACATGTGTTCTTCATAATTTCCTGCATGCTGTCCCAACATTTCTGGAAAGTGTTTGGTACTTTGGTAAAATGATATACTTCTCATCTTTTTGTACTGTTTCCAATTAAACATCAGTGTAAACAATTTTTTTGCAACTGCTTTGCAAGACTGTGTATTTGAATTACAGGGTCCCGATACACAACTGCCTGTGTTAAGGAAAATGCCCTTCATTCACCTTCATGACAAGGTGTCACTCAAAATGGCTTCAACTTAAAGAATCTAAGAACTGACCTCTAAACCTCAGCATTGTCCAGTTTACTTCCTTTTATTCCCCTTCACTCTTCTACAGAGGGGTTGATCGTGTTCATAAAAGCAGCATGTCCCTTTTGTTATAACAGAAGGAAAAGCTTTTTCCAGAAACATCATATTGTCTTTATTTTTAGGGGGAGGGTAAATAAAAGGGTTCAGCCATTGAATAATTGATGTGGTGCGTACGGTGGGCTAAAAGAAAAAGCCACTTCCCCTTATTTTGTTATTTATTTATCTATTTGCAACCTTTGTGCTCTCGACTCAGGGTGTTTGTGTGTGCGAGTCGTGTGTATGTGTGTGTTTGTGTGGATTTATTTTGGTCTAAAGAAAAGGTACATTTTAAAAGATGACATTGTACAGCCTGCATTTTGAAGCAATAGAGAACAAGCGACATGTCCAAGATGTTTTATGTGGTGGACCAGGTGCTGCCTCTACACGCAGCCTTAAAACAGATGCTGTATCGCCTGGCTTCATTCTGGCTCACCAGCACTCTTTATATGAGTCACAGAGCTGCATTGTATGTAAAGAACAGGAAGCAGAATGTCTTCATAATGTTGGATTTTCCTCCTGTACACTGGGACCTCGCATGGAGAGGAGAGCTGAGTACACACACACACACACACACACACATTGTATCATTACTCGTGCACATTATGGTGAGGGCAGACAGAACGGGGGCACTTTGTAAATGTCACGGGCCGAGGGCTCTTCCCGCTTTCAGCCAGCAGAGTAAAATGAATTGAAGTGTGCGCTATCAGCAGCTGCAGCAAGATAAATCTGTCGTTTAAATGGGACTCGCAATTAGGTGTGCAGGGGCCAGCAGGAGGCCAGGGCTTTTAAGAGTACACTGCCATTAACCTCCTTTCTGCCAGCTAACTGAACCTGGGATCTGTAGTTTCTCACCTGGCGAATGATGATGTGAGTCAGGCAGGCAGGATAAAGAACAGAACTACATCTTAGAATGGTGCTACTGTCATTAGCAATGTCATGCTCTGGACTTCCTTTATCCTGGCCTTGGAATATCTGAGGTGATGACAACAAAAACACTAAGCTCTACACTCATAAACATTTTAATGGACATCACCTTAAGTCACATCTAACAGTTCACCTCAAACCTCTGTCCCTTCGGTGTCCCTCTTTATTTTCACCCTTTATTCTCACCCTATTCTTCTACCTCTATTCCTCCCGCCACACTTTTTCTGCATGACCTTGATCCACTCGCCACTTTCGAGCAGCACCAAAAAACTTAATCACACACTGTCAGGCCATTCGCAGAGGAGGAGGGAGAAGAATTCTGCTCTCTCTCTCTTTCTCTCTCTCCCTCTTCTTCTTCCGCTTGCTTTCTACTTTAATGCCCTTTGCCGTGGCGAGAGAAGAGGAAAATTTATGGCTGCGTGGACAGGTGGGGGTATGAACAATGGGCCAGGCAGAGAGCAGGGTTATGTGGCGGGGAAATCGATGTGACCCGTGATACACTGTCATCACACCCCCCCTACCAAAGCTCTGCTATCCCGCCATCATCCCCAGGCCCACCCCATCCTATTTGTCTTACCCGGGGAGGCCCGGATGGCCCATGTCAGCATAGTGGCGTGCGCAGGCCCTGGCCAGATTAGCCCAGGTGAATCATGGCTCCTCCATCTCCCCAGCTCCTTTTCCTTCACTGTCCTTTTCTTTTTTTTCTTTTTTTTTACCTGAGCTCTTTCTATCCACTACTCTATCTGTCTGGGGTTTATTTTAGGGAGGAGTGGAAGGGGGGGTCAGGGGGTGACACTATGGTTTGTAGTTTAACCATGTGTGTTGTGGAAAAAAGAAAGAGAAGTGGAGTGAAATGGAGTGTGTGTGTGTGTGAGAGAGAGAGAGAGGGACTGTGAAAGATTAACCGCTGCTCCTGCTCTGAGGTTTGAACACACTGCTTCTCAGCTCCTTCTGAAATACACCGTGCTCTGCCCTGCCTGGGTTTATCTTTCCACCTACTGAGTGATGTTTAGAGTGTGTGTGTTGAACACTGGAGAAAACCTCAACTTTGATCTCCCTTGATTTATTGACTTCCTATGCAGTGAATCTTTATTTAAAACTCTTACTTAGCCTATGTACAAGACCGTGTGTGTGAGTATGTGTGTGCACCAGGTTTATTCCACATTGTGGGAAACATAATCTGTTTATACACTCATGGTATGGGGCCCTTTCTTAGCAAATTATTTCATTTTAAGGTGTAGACAAGTTTTAGTGTGGGATTTGTACTAGTAGTAGCTCTGACAAAGGTTTGCCTCCAGGAAATTAAAGGTGTGTGTGTGGGAGGATGAACACATGTCATGACTGCACTGTGCACTGTGTATAATTCTAGTCAAAATAATAACTTTAAGTTACACATCTTTTTAGACCCATACCCATGGGGCAGTACTGAGCTAGAGTTTAGGGAGCCGGCCTTGTGACTGGAGGGTTGCTGGTTTGGTTCCCTGAACTGATGGGACACAACTAAAATGGCCATTGGCAAGACACCTAACCTCCACCTAACTCTTTCTGGACCCGGTAGATAGGGCTGCCCACTGCTTCTGGCAAGTGTGCTCACTGCCCCCTAGTGTGCATGTTTAGTAGTGTGTGTAGATGTTTCACTGCATGGATGGGTTTAATGCGGAGGTCAAATTCCTCTGTGTGTAAGCACAAATGGCCAGTAATTCTAATTGTAAAAATGGAGTGGTTCTGCTACAGTGGAAAGATGCACAGAAACACTTTGGTCTTAAGTAACAGCGAAGCTGCATTTTATCTTTTCTCTCCAAGTTAAAAGCTTTTTAAGTACTACTGAATGTCTGATATGTGAACGTTTTTGTGGTCTGCTGTGTGTTTATTGTTGTCATGCTGGTCAGTTCCTGAATATCACTTCATCATTATGTGTGTGTGTGTTTCTTTCCTCAGATGAAGCTCAGCTGGCCTTGCCAATGCTGAAGCCTGGTTTTGAGAAGCTTCCTATGGGGACTCAAACTCTTCCTCCAGGCTTCCCCGCACCATTTCTTTTTGCTGATGGTCTTTCTTCAGTGGAAACGTTGCTCACCAACATCCAGGTACAACCACACTGTGTTTGAGTGTTGTTGAAACTCTTATTATGTAGCGTATTATGGCTGTTTTAGGGTCTTTTGTTTATTGTGTTCTTAAGCACAAGAAGATTATAAGTAAGACCACCCTTTTGTTTATTGTAAATATTGTAAATGTGATTTTTTTTAAATATATATATATTTTTTCTGTTTTTCTCCACAAATTTAATTTTTGCTTTCAAACATTTGGAATCTGTTCTTCATAGGCCTGCCTATTAGTACATTGCACTAATAAAGATTTTGTCACAGGGTCATATGTCCCTGCTTGTGTGTGGCAAAGACTTTATATCTGGCTCTGCAGTTAATGTCTGTTTTAGGCCCTTCACACACTCTGGCTACCAAAATGCATTGCTGACCATAAATAAACTAACCAACTGTGTAAACATCCAACAGATCTCTCCCATTTAAACCAATCCTTGTCTACTTCTTTTATGTAAAGATGGCCAATATTGCACATTAAAGTAAAGACAGTTTTAAGTCACTTTAAGCCCACTGAGCTAACAACATGAGATCCAATTTTAATGTAAATACACTTTTGTTTTGTTAGTAGTTGCATAATACCACAAAACTTTTATCATTATTACTAGAGTACCAGATTAAACGTAGCTTCCCATGAATCTTTAAATTAATGTTTTTATATAAACTGTATAATATCCTGTATCCTGATCCAGCCATTCTGTGTATATGTAAATGCATGACACAACGATGTGTTTCTGTACTTTACATTGAAGTGGTATGTGTTCGGTTGTGTTGGCGGCACAGGGCCTGCTGAAGGTGGCGGTGGATAACGCCCGTGTGCAGGAGAAACATGTCCAGCAGGAGAGGAAAGAACTGAAGATGGAGCTGTACAGAGAGAGGGAGATGAGGGAGAGCCTGGAGAGGCAGCTCACCTCCGAGCTACACAGCCGAGGTACAGGCAAGCAAATGTGCTTGTGTTTGTGTGGGGTGTGATTTTATTGTGAAAATATATATAATTTTTATCCTAAAGTTTTATTAAACTAGTTTTCAGTCCAGATGTTTTGTAAGGTCATTTTGGTGGTGCCCATCAGTAAAAAAAATGCGCTTTTAAAATAGAAAAGGTTCAAGTAAAGCAGTATAACTGCTGCTGGACTCCTACTCGCAAGATTGCCTCTTTTCTCTTTTATCATCGCTGGCATAAGTGTAAAAGTCAGAAGCTGTTGTGGGCACTGTGTAGTTTGTCATCATAATTACAGACAAAGAAAAACAATACATCTTAGTCTCTGCAGTCCTCCCGCTTCCTGGCTGCAGCAATCAATTAATCAGAAAGTTACTTTAATATTTACATTAATGAATGATAGAAAAAAAAGGATCTTAACAGTGTCCACTGAATTAAACGCCTAAATGATGATGGTATGCTGCCAAAACAACATCTCCATATATTTCAGACAGTTGGATTTACCACCGAGTCGACTGCTGCCACCCGTGCCAAGAAATTAAGCCAATTAGCCGGCTGCATAACAACTCCTACAATATGTACAAACACTTCAATAATTTATTAGCCATGGCTGTTACTGCCACACGTGCTATTCAAATGTAACTCCTAATGGTGCAGGAAATGAAGGATTTGTCGAATCAAACGCAAGTAATTAGAGGTGTGAGGAGGAAAGGATGCTAGCAAAGGACAGAGATAGAGCTTTAAGTGGGTGTGTGTGTGCTTGCGGGGTGCCTAGACTAAGTCTATTTCAAAGAGCTGTTAATTGCTGTGAATGCATATACATACACACACAAACACTTTTGTTTACACATGTTTGAAAAGAGCTGCACAAAGGCGACAATGCTGCTGTCAGGTGTGTGCACCTGTTCTTGCATCAGCATGCGTCTGATAGCAGGAAGAGCTACACAGTCGCAGGTTAGAAAATGGTGCCATATACCACAGCTGAATTTAGATGTGCTTCAGAACAGCACTGCAGGGGCCTGACTGATCACAAGCCAGACAGCTTGTCAAGTCATCAAAGGTGACTTTAGAAAACTTAAAATGCCCAAAAGAGATCCTCTACAGGACTGCAGTGGAACTTCTTAATACATCAAGCATCACAGATGCTGATGTTTATTTGTCTGAGGTTGATTTAAATATTACCATTTAACAGTATTCTGAAGCACAAATCCTTTAACGTTACACTAATACCCAGAGTATATGTAACTTCCCGGTGTTACTACCAACCTCTGGACGGATTGTTGGGTGTGCTCTGTGTTTATCCTCATTGTTCACTCACCCTAGTACAGGACTGATAAGCTTACCAGACAGAAAAGGAGTCCCCTGTCACTGAATGTAACTAATAACGTGGAACTTACATGAGCACATGTTACTGTGATTGGATTTGGCATGGACTGGACAG
This sequence comes from Prochilodus magdalenae, assembly GCA_024036415.1. Classification (NCBI taxonomy): domain Eukaryota; kingdom Metazoa; phylum Chordata; class Actinopteri; order Characiformes; family Prochilodontidae; genus Prochilodus; species Prochilodus magdalenae. The sequence continues at coordinate 633,402 of JAMWET010005005.1, forward strand.
GTTTCTGGATGGAAACCTCATCAGTGTTCAGACACAGGTGCATCAAAGCATTGCTCAGTTGGGCCAGATTGGGTGGATGCCTTTCCTGGCACAATTCTGAGGATAGTTTCCTAAAGACTGGGATTTTTACCACTGCTGGCGGACCTGTATGACCGTGTACTTCAATACACCTGCAAATTTAACAACTTCCTTCACATTATGGCCTTTGGCACATCCAAAAGCAATCTCTCCTTTTAGCTTTCATTCATATCTGGCTTGGACCCATTTTCCACCCAAGGAATGGGACATTACATGCACCGGAATTAATTCACAATTTTTTTTCCCACATATACTACATTATATCATATTGTGAAGGTGAAGACAACTTTATACCACATGCTTCACAGTGCTGTTTTGGGATCCACTGTGTGGATTTGTGGTGTTGTGTTGGTGTTAATGAGAACTTTCAAGTTTCCCGGTGTGAATTTCCCAACCGCATGGGTGTCTGTGTTAGATGAACATCAGATGAACACACAAGTGAGACACATCTGTGGATTAATACTGGTTCACACTTTATGTCCTTCTCTCCATCTCTCGTTCCCCCTCCCCCACAGCTACCATCCAGAAACGTCTGAAGAAGGAGAAGAAGGCGAAGAGGAAACTGCAGGAGGCTCTGGAGTTTGAGGCAAAGAGAAGAGAGCAGGTGGAGCAGGCCCTGAAACAAGCCACCTCTCCTGAGAGCCTTCGCATGAGTCTCAATGGTGCGTTAACTTTTCACCTCTCTCTCCCCCTCTCCATTTCCCACTGTTTTGCTGCTTCCTTTAAAGTACTATGTATATGTGCTGTTTCCATCCTCTGCTCTCCCTAAATGACCTCTCCTCTTATCTCCGGCCTAATCCATTGTTCCACCCTCTCAGGACGTTTTTCCATCTTATTTCCATGCTTCTTCCTTCTCCTCTTTCTCATATTTCCTTATCAATGCTGATATTGGTATTTCCGCATAAGCGATGACTATTAGCAATGCATTAGCATCGTAATGCTAGAGGAGGAAATGGAGGCTGATGCTTATCATAAATGCTGTAAACGCTCATGCTTAGCGAGGGCTAAACTGTTTCGGTAATCAGCCGTTGTTTTGATTTCACTTGTTTAATTGTGAATATCTTAGCAGAAGCAGAATGCAAGTGGGGTACGATGTAGGGCTCATGAGCGCATGTGAACATCTGCAAGCATTTTTCAGAGTGCATGAGCAATTATTGGCCAAGGCTGATTAAACACGAATTCATTAAGAGAAATATGCCTTTTGTTTTTGTCTTTCATCTTAGTTTGGAGGGTGGGGGATGGCAGGGGGGAGAGAAGGGTGCTGTACAGGAGAGCATCTGCTATTTCCTATAATCACAAGTGTGTCAATGTTTATGATGGACAAGAGTAAATTCTCTTACAGCACAAGAAATATTTCCTAATTTGATGTCTACATAAGATAAAGTTCTCTGGACAAAAATAGTCACCATGTCTGTTTAAAGTGGTAGCATCTTATGGCTCCTGCAGACTTTGCTGCATGAGTATGATGGGGTTAATTGATACTTGGGACTCATTGTTTGTCTGGTGAGCTTATTTGTTAATGGTTTAAATTTAAAAGCTTCAAAAACATTTTTTTTTTGCATAGCGGCAAATGAATACACATGATCCAGAAACTTCCTGCTTTAGAGTTAGAGACAGGTTTAGCAATAAGTCTTTTAAGTTCATTTTCAGTGTCTTAGTCACTGGCAGCACAACTATTTTCTCTTTTAGCCTTAAACTGTAAGCTATTTGTGTCCATAACTGAAGGGCACAGGATGTTTTTTAATCATACATGATTGCTGGGAAAGATTTGTAATACTGCATTTTGATTTGCTGGATGATGGTGTGATTGTCTGGATGATGATTAGAAGCTTCTAATACTATGCTATGATTGGTTGATTTTCAGAAAAAGTCATACCAGAAGTAGAGCCTGAGCATAACGGCAATCAGCAGGAGAACTTGGCCGTACAAGGTAAGACTGCCTGCACGTTTGTGTGTGATATTGTGTGCAAGTTTGAACTGTGGACATTTGTGGTCAGCCTATAGTAAAGGGGCTTAGGGAGCCCTACCTGTATATCAGATCTCACCCAAGACTTTAAAGTCATCCAGTCATCGCTTCTGTCAGAAAGCCTTTTACATCCTTGGTCGGAGAGGGTAAGGGAGATGCAGCCTGCCATATGCAGCACACATGGTCCAAAACACCCCCCTCCAGCTACACTAGCCTGGTAGGGGCCAGAGATAGGGTTGAGCCCTCCTTCCATCTCCTGTGCTACAATCAAAAACTCTAAGCAGAGGCCCCCCTCCCCTTGTTTCAGGTCTTCTCTCAGAGTCTTTGAAGATGTCCACTTTTCCAGAAGACAGATTACAAACTTATGTTGTTCTGTGTGCGTTTTGCACTTCCATTTTCTGCGAGTGCTGTTTGTGTTTTAGAAGCCCCGCTCCATCCCCCTTTTTACATTTCCATACATGCCTTGACTCCATCAGGGTGCCCCGCTAACCCCGGAGAACCACCCAAATCTGGCCCAAGTTGTGCTTGATGAATGGAACCTATTATCAAAACGTCAGAAGGCAAATTAAAGACCCCCGGCCATGGATTTTATTGAAACGTGGGTCTGGAGGAAGGTGAATAAATACATATGTTTACAGTCCAAACAGGCTACAGAGTGCTAAACGGGAAAGTGTCAGGGATTATGTTTTCTTTTCCCCCCCACCACATTGCCGGTTTCTCAGTCTGCAAGCAGAGAGATGTCCATTTTTCTTCTGCTTCAGACAGCAGACCCACTACTGTGAAGCTCTAAAACTCGGTTCTTATCTTTTGTGTGGCTCCAGGGTTTTACTAGTATTGAAAAGGTCATCAGTGGGTCAAAGTTCAGTTTCTGGTCAAAGTGGAAAAATAGTAAAGTAAATATGATCTAGATATGAAACTTTTCTATAGTGATGTCTTTAGGAGGCCAACTATCCAACCCCTCAGTCCAATAAGTATACTTATATTAAAATTAATATATGTGTACATACAGTAAAAAATGTGCAAAAAAATATCTGCTATGTTGTGCTTGAAATATACTTGTTTTTATTAAAGTACATTTCTAGTACATTAATTCTTTCCTGGTGTGTCTTATTTAAAGGACAGTAGAGCTGGTTTCCTCCAAATTGGCTGTGCTCATAAATGAGCCCCATTAATGAGATGCAGTGATTGGAAGATCAGGCTGGTTGTTGCCACGTGTCTCCACTTCCTATATCCGTCTCTGCAGAGATATGGAATTGCTACTTTATTATATTACATAAAATTCTGTAATAACATATAAAAAAACACAGAGACTTCAGGGACTTCCTTTATGATGTGCATCTGGTCCAGGCAGGTCATACAGTCTAGGCCAGAGCAGCTGAGAAGCAGAAGCAAGCTGTGGCTAATGCTAGCATAACGTGGAGGATTAGCGATATTGACTCAGCCATGACACTGCTGACCTTTAGAAAGAGGGAATTAACTGGGGGCAGTGTGGAACTGATCATGCCCTGTAACGCTTGAGTCCAACAAGAGGTGCAAGTTAAAAGCTCCACTATGTGTTTGTAATCGTTCAGTCACACTTCTAACCTGGCATGTTTCCGCCAGTCCTTATTTGTGACAATGATGGCCACAGCATGGTACAGCAGTGACAGGAGGACATAGTTGGTAACCTTGATTTTTGATCTAGGTGTTAACAGCAGTGTCTTTGTTGGTTACAGCTGTTTGTTTGCTGCTGTTTTTTTTCCCTTGTCAGTCAAGTTAATAGAATTGCCTATGGTTAGGGTTAGTTGTTTCTTCTCATTTCTCCTTTCAAGTCTTATTGAACCAAGTATTTCACAAAACAACAAATCCTACAGCTCTATAGACTTGGACCTCACCAGATTAGTAGGAGAAGCCACTTTAAGAGTTTGTGTGAAGCTAGCTGTTGGACCCTTCCCTCCCCCCTCCCAAGCTCTCTTGCCCCCCGCCCACGCCTCGCCACATTTATCCATTACGCCCAGCAAAAATCTAATTAGCTTGCGCTTCACTCCCAAGTCGGACTTCACAGTTTTGCAAGCTTAGCACTGACAACTGATTTCATTAGGTTTGATTGTCCTTGCAGAGAGCCCGTTCGGTGAGCTAAAAGCTTTTTACGCTTTCTCAGGTTCCAGGCCGGTGTTGGCCCATTACGCCGACCCGTGCCTTTTCTGATTAATCAAGACAAGCAGCGCGAACAGCAAAGTGCTGAACACAAAAGAAGGTGACATCACTTTACAAGCCGATTAAAAGAAGTGCAGAGCAAAGGGAGTGAGATGGGTGGTGCAGGGGAGAGGTGAGAAGGAAAAGTAATTAAGGAGGTGGACCACGAGCGTAGGGAGAGAGCATCTTGAGATAGTTGCTATTTATGCTGTCGTCCAAAACCCCACCTGTTTGTCCGAGTGCTGTTGCACCCATCTAACTTTGGTAATTATGCACTAGCACACAGTGCTGAGAACTACAAATGACCTACTCTGGCTCTAGATGCACACCGGATGTACACACACCAAATGAGACCCCTGGGTACCATTCATATTCAGAAGTTTGCAACCCCACTAATTGGCAGCAAAGGAAAAACAAATATGGGTATGAAAAAGTCAAGATTCACCTTAACAGGGTAGTTAAAGAACAGGAACTGGCTGCAGGGGAGATGCAGGTGTACAGTAAAATGAAATATGGGGTCAGTGGATGTGAAGAGTGTCCCTAAGGAGGACCACCCTCTTTTCCCTTGCAAGTCTATTTACAGCATCTCACATGTGGGCCGTGATATCAAAACACAGTGTTGTGGAAGGGATGTAGTTAACATGTTGAGGTCGGGTCAAGAACACAAGCTAGTCTAGTTATTGAGGGTCTGAAGTCAGTACCTTATTGATTCTGTTCCAACTCAACAAATGTCAATTTCAAAAAAAAAAAAAATCTAGAAAATATAAAAAATGCTATTAAAAACAAAAACAGTGAATAGTTCATTATTTTAATTTAAAAACAACAAAGAACAAAAGATGTGATTTGTTGATTTGGTTAATATTTTACATTATGAACTTTTTTTTCCTTCTTCTTCAAATATATGTTTATATAATTCCAAAAAGAGGTCTGTTAACCACAGTGTTACTTCACATGTCTTTTTTTATAACATCTAATAATTATTTTGAGACTGATGTCACTTTTTTCTTGTGTCATTTTTTGCCATTCTTCTTCAGTTCTTCTGCTGTGCACCTGTACGTTTTCAATGGAAAACTGGCCAGTCTAGCATCTGACTTACACGGTTGACTTATTTCATGTTGAAATAAACAGTAGTTTATTTTAGTATGTAGTTTATGTTGTAAGTATGCACTGCTAGTAACTTGTTTGTGCATTATTTCAGACCACGTTTTAGTTCCACTTTTTACTTTACTTTAAGAATATTTTAGGAGTCATAAACTTTAAGTGCACAACTAGGTTACATTTATGTTTCATGTTGTACTGCAGCTATACCAAAAGTAAACTTATACTGTTAGTATACTGTCATATACTCTATCCCAAATTTTAGTTTATTAAAGTACACTTTTTATATGCTCAGTGAACTACTAGATCAGCAATTGTGTAATTGTAAATATACTTGTTTTCTTTAAGCGAGCTTATATGTACTTATATGTTATTATTGAGTTTAACTTTAGATTTTTATATTTAAAATTTATATAAACATATTTATATTATTTATAAATCAAACTAATCCAAACTAATATTGTACTGGATATATTTACAGTGAGGAAAATTGGTATTTGAACACCCTGCGACTTTGCAAGTTCTCCCACTTAGAAATCATGGAGGGGTCTGACATTTTCATCTTAGGTGCATGTCCACTGTGAGAGAAAAAATCCACTGTAAAAATCCAGAAATCATAATGTATGATTTTTTAAATAATTTATTTGTGTGTTACTGCTGCAAGTATTTGAACACCTGTGAAAATCAATGTTAATATTTGGTACAGTAGCCTTTGTTTGCAATTAGATTTTCACCAGGTTTGCACACACTGCAGCAGGGATTTTGGCCCATTCCTCCACACAGATCTTCTCCAGATCAGCCAGGTTTCTGGGCTGTCGCTGAGAAACACGGAGTTTGAGCTCCCTCCAAAGATTTTCTATAGGGTTTAGGTCTGGAGACTGGCTAGGCCACTCCAGAACCTTGATATGCTTCTTACGGAGCCACTCCTTGCTTATCCTGGCTGTGTGCTTTGGGTCATTGTCATGTTGGAAGACCCAGCCACGACCCATCTTCAATGCTCTAACTGAGGGAAGGAGGTTGTTCCCCAAAATCTCGCAATACATGTCCCCGGTCATCCTCTCCTTAATACAGTGCAGTCGTCCTGTCCCATGTGCAGAAAAACACCCCCAAAGCACGATGCTTCCACGCCCATGCTTCACAGTAGGGATGGTGTTTTTAGGAATGGTACTCATCATTCTTCATCCTCCAAACACGGCGAGTGGAATTAAGACCAAAAAGTTCTATTTTGGTCTCATCTGACCACAGAACTTTCTCCCATGACTCCTCTGGAACATCCAAATGGTCATGGGCAAACTTAAGACGGGCCTGGACGTGTGCTGATTTAAGCAGGGGAACCTTCCGTGCCATGCATGACTTTAAACTATGACGTCTTAGTGTATTACCCACAGTAACCTTGGAAACAGTGGTGCCAGCTGTCTTCAAGTCATTGACCAGCTCCTCCCGTGTAGTTCTGGGCTGATTCCTCACCTTTCTTAGGATCACTGATACGCCACGAGGTGAGATCTTGCGTGGAGCCCCAGTCCGAGGGAGATTGACAGTCATGTTTAGCTTCTTCCATTTTCTAATAATTGCTCCAACAGTTGATCTTTTTTCACCAAGCTGCTTGGCAATTGCCCCGTAGCCCTTTCCAGCCTTGTGGAGGTCAACAATTTTGTCTCTGGTGTCTTTGGACAGCTCCTTGGTCTTAGCCATGTTAGTAGTTGGAGTCTTACTGATTGTGTGGGGTGGACAGATGTCTTTATGCAGCTAACGACCTCAAACAGGTGCTTCTAATTTAGAATAATAAGTGGAGTGGAGGTGGAGTTTTTAGAGGCGGACTAACAGGTCTTTGAGGGCCAGCATTTTTGCTGATTGGCAGGTGTTCAAATACTTATTTGCAGCAGTAACACACAAATAAATTATTATAAAATCATACATTGTGATTTCTGGATTTTATTTTTTAGATTATGTCTCTCACAGTGGACATGCACCCAAGATGAAAATTTTAGACCCCTCCATGATTTCTGAGTGGGAGAACTTGCAAAGTCGCAGGGTGTTCAAATACTTATTTTCCTCACTGTATATACGTGGTAAGAATAATTTATTATTGATGATTAAAAAGATTTTGTACAAATATAGAACAAATGTACTCAGACTATTGTGTGGACCAGAAGCGTGCTGGTCTTTAACTCAGACCAGTCTGAAAGATTAAAGATCATGGACACTAAGTTGTGTTTTTTGGTTCGGCCTTTATGCAGAGATTTCTCTGAATCTTTTGGTGGTGTTGTGCACTGTAAAGAATGAACTACCTTAAATTCCTGCAGTTGCTCACTGAGGAACATTGTTCTTAAACTCTTGGAGTACTTAATGACACATTTTTTCAGAAAAAAATGGCAAGTCTTAATCTAGTCTTGCTATAAAGAATGATTCCTTTTGTGTCCCTACTTATTTGGAATTTGATGCAGGCATCAGTTTAGAAATTAACACACAATTTTATGTTTTAAGCCATAGTAAAATTGGTAAAATAGGTACAATTTAATTTAACAGTCATTGCATTAGTATTTATTTGCATTTCACATACTGGCCAAGGTCCAAGGTTTTTTTTGCAATTGAAGCTTGTAAGTGAAACAAATTTAAGTTATTTATTTAATGAAGATCAAAAATGTAATTATACGGTATGCATATAGGACAAATATTTGTAGTTTCTTAAATCTTAGATTTAAAATCCATATGCTATGGAACAGTAGAGCTGCATCTTCATCCTGCTGTCAGATCAAAGCCTGAAGAGGATGATCTGTTGAATTCCCTGTCCCTTGGGTGCTGCATTTCTATGGCAGATTTAGCCTGCTGTCAGCCATAGGGCTCAATTAATTGCACTTCAGGATATTACAACTCATATTTCACAGCATGATAAAACACATCCTCAGTGCACCCATCTGAGCAGCTCTATTAGTCTGCCGGCTATTTCTGGAAAGCCCCTGTGTGGTGTTCATACCTTGCAAATGGCATAATATCAAACTCATATATGACAATATAGTCAAATTCAACAGTGAAGCTTCATGCATAGATAAATGGTGCATCAAAACATAGCTTATGGTGTGCTCTCATCTCCAAGTTTCAGACTGACAGGATTTTGGAGCATTTCATCTTGTGTGTCCATAGCCTTTCTCTGTACCTCACACTACTTATCTGCACAAGAAGTGCAGCTTTGTTTACATTCTGAATGCGTATTACCTCATCTGTTGTTGCATGCTGAAACAAAAGTGTTGAACATGTAAAAGCACTCCACTAATGAACTGTTTCCTCTGCAGCAGTGAGGAAACTCGGCACATTGTGATTAGCATGCCAGTGCAGTGCTCATGCTCCTTACCAGCCAGCTGTCTCTTTCTGATCTGGTGCTTCATGTCAACAGATAATGCTAAATGATTCGTCCCCCAAACTGGGTTCTTTGAGAAAGCTAGAGATGCACAATTCATCAGCCACCCTGTATCCAAGAAAAAGGATCCCCTCCTTAGAAATAGGATCCTCTAGATCCTTTGGGAAAAAAAGTCTCAAAAAGTCTTAAAATAAATAAATAAAACATCATAGAAATCTATGATTAATGAAACATATATGATTTCAGTGTTCTGTCATGCACACATTTTGCAGTATATTAAAGTAGCCAGTAGCCACGTCATCAGGGGGGTCGGTAAAACCCCGGTCATAAGTGAATATTAAACACACTATTAAATGGTCACTATGAAGACTGTCACATTTTTCACATGCTTTGGACATACACACACACCTGGATTAGACTCATGATCAATTGATTCATATTATTTATTATAGTTTATTATTACTCCAGTCAGATTGGCGGATAGTGGGTTGGGATGCTGGCCAATCAGGAAGTCCTTATTTAAACTCTAAGATTATGTTTCAGGAACAGCTCATCTTGTGTATTAAACTAAAAAGTCTGTCAACCAAAACCACCCAACCACTGTGGTACTGAGGTCAAACATTAACCACTGATGAACTAGAGAAGGCAAACCCAATAAGTGTCGGACAAATTGAGAGGAAGTGTGCAAGGATACAGTCTCACAATTTGCACTCACAGTGGTGCCTGGAAATTTGTAAACCCCTTAGAATTTCCAATTGAAAATTCTGATCATCATTTAATTTTGATTGAAAAATCAGATCATTTCACCTAAAGGTTCACATTCTTTTGGCACTCACAGAGCTGTAATTCTGAATAATTTTACTCAATAAATAAACAACAAAGTCTAATATTTATAATATAGTTCTCCTATTTTTAGGACTAAAGGGTTCACAAACTTTCAAGGACCACTGTACCCTTTCACTATGGGCCTATATAAATTAGACATTATTCCATGCCATGTTTGTGTATGCTGTTTAAACACAGTTATTTTTGATCTTAAAAATGCTTTGCAGCAGCCCTGTTGGAATGCTATTGAACAGGTTTCATTCAAGTAGTGAATCATTCTCGGCACAGTAGTAACACCAACATGCAACAGGATGGTGCTACGTGTGTTGTTATATGGGTATCACACTTCAGTGTCACTGCTGGGTTGATAGTATGCTGCCAACCAAAAGTAAGCACCCTGTAATGGCCCACATGGTCCACAAGCTCAAATTCACTAATGCTAACGTTGCTTCCATGTGAAGCCAGTCACTGTATCCTTTTTAAACTGCTGCTGATGCCATGAATCGAACACGCGATCTCTGGATGATTATGCTAACAGTTAATGAAAGAGAACTACAGAACAGTGTGTCTATGCGGCTTTTTGACTATTAGAATTGTTGTATGAAGATGCAGCATTCACAGTTCCAGTCTCTCACCAGATCAACTAATGTATTTCTCTTTGTCCTCTAGAGAACAGACCCTACTCCAAACCTCCCATCATGTACTGAGCTAGATGTGTAGCTTTCCCTGAGTTTCCTCTCCACTCGTAGATGGCTACTTCACCCCACTAATGGACTTTTCTCCGGCTGGGGTGTTTTGGAGCTGGGCTGTGGGATTTGTATGAAGGCAAACTGGTAAGGACGGTGGCCAACGTTCACCTTAAACTCTTGTACAGGACTCAAGTGTGTATGTGTGTGCGTGTATGTATGTGTATTGCAGTGCAGTGTGACTGCGGTGCTTGCAGTGTGTATCCAGAGTACCACTTGTTGGCAGATGCCCGCCACACCACAGCAACATGTAAAAAAACAAAAGAATAAAAGGAAAAAGAAAGAAAGAAAGAAAGAAAATGAACGAAAAAAGTTTTCTTTCCTTCAGTTTTTTTTTTCGGACTTCTCCCCCCCCCCGCCCCCCCATTTTGAGACTCAAATGATGAAAAGTTTTGCTTTTCTGGATGAACGTACACCTTCCAGTCCATCTTCCAGCTACCGTGAAAGCACACTGCTGCACTCTCCCCTGTGTTTCTTTCTTAAACAATGCTGCCGTTGTTTGTTATTATTATTATTATTATTATTATTGTTGTTGTTGTTGCTGTTATTATTATTATTGCTTTAAGTTGACCCATTGTGCAGCAGTGATCCTGTACAGCACAAAAGCCTTGATGAGGCTCTGGAACACAAACAGTCCGCAAGATGCTTGAAAAGACTGAACACGGACAGCATAACGACTTCAGTCATGATGTGCGAGCATCTCTTGTTTGAAGGTGTCTGTATTGTTGCTTTGTATGTAACAGACACACTCCTTTTTAATTTTATTTTTTGTACTTTTTAGGAAGTGTAGAAATGTCTTCTTTCCCTTCTTGAAATGTTTATTATTCTCCTGTTTATTTTGTTGTTTTGATTGTATTTTAATTCACATTCATGAACGGATATTGGATAAATGATGTTGAGAGATATGACTTTGCCCCTCCCCTCTGACAATGTTCTCTGTCCCACTCCATGGTGAGTTTAAAAAGAGGTGTTAAGTTGTTGTTCATATAAATACAGTATTACTGTACCCCCTCCTTCCCCCAACCACCACACCTTCTGTTTTTACCTTTGTTTATAAAGACTTGTAAAAATGCTTTAGCGTTTGCTACTCTAATGTCGTTATAAAGTTGAAACATTTTTAGTGATGAAAGAAAACAGATGTACGACATAAAGTACCCTTATGCACATCTGATGCAAGCATGCTTGTAGATACAACACTGAAGACAAATGACAATTACTGTTAAAATGGAAAGGCTGCCTTCTTGATCTATTTTTGAAAGTTTCTGGGGATTCCATTCGTATCATAACCACAATCTGGCAGCTATCTATGATGGTGAACCTTGTTTTAAAATGATGACAAATCACAGCCTTGCACATAACATGACAAATAAACATCCCTATGGACATCTTGGTTGATTTTGGGTTTGTTTGTTTGTTTGTTTGTTTTTTGTTGAGTAATAAATCTGAACTTGTAAACTTGTTTTTTGCTTGGAACATTTCTTCCACAGGTCCATTTTTTGTGAACCAAGGTATTTTCAGCCATGTAGGAGTTAAGTTGATTTTGTGGGTATATCCAGGTCCAACCCTCAATAAGCAAGCCACTCAGGATGGGCAGTTGTTTTGTATCAGACCACTCAGGATGGGCAGTTGTTCCGTATCAGACCGCTCAGGATGGGCAGTTGTTCCGTATCAGACCACTCAGGATGGGCAGTTGTTCCATATCAGACCTCTCAGGATGGGCAGTTTTTCCGTATCAGTCAGCACAGGATGGGTTGTCCGTATCAGTTGTTCTGCTCAGGCAAAGAAAACACACAGACAATAAGTTGTCGTTAGAAGAACTGGGAAAAGTATGGTGTTAAAGTATAACTATAAAGTATAATTGTCTGATGTTTTCCTTAGAAAATATTTTTCTACTTTTATAGTTGTATGAGTTGCATGTGTTTAAAATTCAAATGCTTGCAATCGGTTACCAGTGATTTTAAAGGGATCCAGCATCCAGCAAATGCTTTCCCACTCAAACACACCCTACTCTATGCTTATACCTAAAACTGTGACTGTGGCTCCACGGCCTCTGTGGTTTGTGGAAAGTTAAGCTATTGCCTCTCACCTGCAGCCACCAGAGGAACTGACCTAATTAGACATGTTCTCTCAGGCCCCCATTAGCCATCCAGTGGCAGCCCTCGAGACTAAATTTCCCAAATGCCTGCTGAGTTTTCTCTGTAGTCTGTGGCTGCACAGACTTCTGGGATGCTGAAGAAAAGGACTGGGCCTCCTGGTAGAGAGCTGAAGCTTGAAGTGGTCCTGCCTAGGCTAGAAACAGGGGTCTGCTTTTGCACTTCAATTAGAGACAAATCGTTTGATCTACTCTTGATTAGCCCTCTTCTCACTTAGCAGCTTTATGTAAAGTAGTCAAACTACTTAGTTTATGATTAATATTTTTTTTAGGTTGCATGAAAATGCAATTGCCACGGCGGCCTATTTGATCAGCGGTATATTGAAAAAACGTACTATTTGCATGAGTTTCATTAAAAAACATTGAATTTGATTACGGTTAACAAGAGGAGAGGAAACAAAGGAGGGGGAGGGGGGGGTTGAGGGAAGGATGGAGGGAGTGGATTTGCGACCTTGACATTAGAGCCAGGTGTGGCTTTCTTCCGCATTTCTGTTTTCCATTCTTTTTTGCTCCCTCCTACTCTTTTTCTCAAGCCTATAATCCATAACAGCAGATCCATGTCAATTAAGAATATTGTTCTTGGGGATGAAATATGAGCTGTGGATCAGATCGATGGTTTTTAACCTCTTTGGAGCGCAGTTGTTTGGACAGATTATGCCCCTGAGCGATTGACCCATATCAATACACAACGTTGCGGGACAGCATTTTTCTCTTAATATAAAAGGCAGGACCGTACAGTAGGGAACAGGGCAGACCACTTTCGACTGAGACTGAGTGTGGCAGTCACCTCTTTGGATCTACTGTCACTGATCTCTGTATTTGAAGAACAAGTTAAAAACACTGGGGCCATTTAGTATATATTTACCCCAAAATGTGGTCAATCAGTCACCACATTTGTGTGCAATGTTTACTCCTGTTCACATTTAAAAACTATATGACAATATCATCACAAATTTACTAATTGTAGTTGTTATGCAATCTCAAATGGAAAAAAAAAGGGATTTCTGAGAGTGTATGTTAGCCAAATAAATAAAATCAAGGATAAAATTCTACTACAATGTCAGACATCACACAACCAAGCATATTAGAGTATTAGTTTTCATAATAATAATAATAATAATAATAATAATAATAGGTTACACTCACACAAGGAAGCTTTACAATGTATGAGGGAAAAAACAATATGTAGAGAATGAAAGTATTCTGAAATACGTTTTGGACTGGGCTTTAAAGAAAGAAAAGAGCGCATAGATGATGGTAAGTTGTTCCAGGGGTCAGGGGCAATGACCTGCCAGACAGGAAACCTAGGAACAGCCAGAAGACCACAGTAAAAGGACCTTGACTTGCGTGGTGAAGCATAAGGTTGTAAAAGAACAGACATCACACTAATTAGTAGGGTATAATCTTTAGGACCACTGAACTAAAGCAGCAAAAGGACATCAAATGTGTTTCAGATGATGTTTGTCTTCCAATACATTTGGTATGCAAGAACATGACAGACCTCCAGAACATCCCACACCTCCACAGCTAATTTTCAAATAAGAACAAACATATCCAAACACGGTTCAGTGGCGGGCATGTGAATCTAAGTATTTCAGTAAAACAGCAGGTAAATAAAAAATTGCTGGGGGAGTAAAGAGCTTACTAAAGCAACTGTCTACACCATGGGGGAATCACCTGCAGGCTACATTAAAGAAAATACAAACAGCAATACATTTCAGTCTTAAAGATAATAGCTACTAATAGCTCTGGGTCTTGGGTGTGGTTTGGGAAGACAAAGTAGGGTCTAAGAATGTCCTCCTTGTGTGCTCTCAAGATTATTCATTCTCTCCTTTTCCCCCCCGTCTTACTCTTTCCCACTCTCCCTTATTCCATTTGTCCTGTTTAATCTGTGACATCACACGAAACCACAAAAAAAAACATTTGTAGAAATTGCGCCTTTCTAGCTATCCAACACATTATAATACAAAATTTGGAACATTTGGTGTACAGTATAAGTACAAACATGTGCAAGTTCTGCTTTTATTGCTTTGGGAATGTTTTGGTAGAACAATGCTAATATTTAATACTCCTTCCAATCTATGCATCTATTCATGTATCTAATTAATATGTATGTTAATGTACCATTCACAAATCCCTGAATGCTTCCATACACCTGCAAATTCATCTACTTACTTCACAAGATGGACTTTGAGACTACCAAATGCAATCACTCCTTTTAGTCAATAATTAACATCTGCTTTGAACATAGAAGAAGACATTCATTGCACTGTACTACCTCAATCTATGACTTCCATCACACACTCTGCAGGCATTTATAGCCCCATCATCCTCGTGCAGCTCCATCTGCAGGAGCAAGGTGACTCATTTTTTTTGTCCCATGAGCTACGCATTTTGTGTAATACACTTAAAGTTAAAGCAAGAAATGTGTTAACATCTCATACAAATATGTGGATAAGCAAATGGATATTCCTGATGATTGGATACACCTTACTTTGATTTAATCCTTGTCTGTATATAAATTCCCATTGTGATTTTTTTTATTTTTTTTTATTGTGACATCGAGACGTTATGGAGACATGATCTCTAATACAGTTAGTTACTCAAAGATCACATGTACTATAAGGATCCTTGTTTACATGCAGTATTTATTTTTTTATCAAACATTTTCACTGTTCACTGTTCTGTTTCTATTCACTGTTTAAGTGGAGTAGTTGTTTGAAATAAGTGGGAAATAAGTTGCCAAACCAAACCAAACATGTCATAAAATTCCTCTTAGATTAAATTTAATCTTCTCCAAATACAGATAAAACATGACATCTGTCAACCATAGAGCATGTTAAACTTGGGGTAGGGGTCGGGTAGGAGACTTCCACCCGAGAAGAATTCTTCTCTTGGCATGAAGAAAAACAAAGACCACTGCTTCAGCCACTTGGGGTCTTGAAAAAAGGGATTGGACCAATACAAAATGCTTTGGTCCGCCAGTCCTCCTCCAACTCTAGCCCAAGCTCAAGTTCCCACTTAGCTTTAGTCATCAGACGGCGATCAGTAAAGGACATTATAGTATTATACAAGAACGATATTACTCCTCTTGAATTATAGGGTCCTATAAAAAACTTTTCCCAAGATAGACCCGGGGGTAGAACAAATCTTGAGTGTAGCTACAACTAGAGGATTAGAAGTGTGCCGATTCCATAACACACCAGTTTGTGTCTGGTGAGTGAATCCAAAGCCCAGTTTTGTGAACATTGGCTGCAGAATAATAGAATAGAAAAATGGGGAGAGCTAAACCCCCCTCATTCCGGGTCTTCATTTCAAACCATCTAGGGCCAGACGAAAAGAAATGCTAGGTTGATCTAGATATAAAAAGTTAACAGTAAAATATTCACTCTTTCCAAAATTTAACTTCAAATTTATCTTTCAAAATAGCCTGAAGAGCGGGACGAAGTGGACAGACCTGGCGAGTGCCATGGTCCAGAGGAAAATAAGAAGAGAAAACTGAAGTAGTGGAGACTTGGGCAGAGGGTGAAGTATATTTCAGCTTTACCCAAAAAGTAAAGTTACTACCAAGGCCAAATTTACTTAAAACCGCAAAAATGTAGTTCCATTCTAAACGTCAAAAGCTTTATCAGTGTCCAAAGCAACAACAGCTTCTGGGACCTCAGAAGAACTGGAAGTAAATACCAAGTTCAACAATCTATGAACGTTTGCAAAAATGTGCTTTGCTTTTGACAAAGTCGGATTGACCCTCTGAAATAATCAATGGGAGACCAGGTTCTAAGCGCTCAGCCAGCACTTTAGGAAGAATTTTGTGTTCATTGCAGAGTAAGCTAATGGGTCAGTACGAGCCACATAAAGTTGGATCCTTGTCCTTTTTCAATATAAGTGAAATTGTTGCCTGAGTAAAGGTTGACGGGAAACACCCATTATCCAGTGACTCAGTAAACATTTCAGGTGGAGACTATTTTTATTTGAACTTTTTATAGAATTATATACCAAACCCATCAGGACCTGGAGACTTATCGCTATTCATAGAACCAATGGCTTCCATAATTTCCTGGAGTGCAATAGGATTGTCCAGGTTTTGAACCATGTCAAGATCTATGTTAGGAAATTCTAATTTATCTAAAAACAAATGCATAATTTCTGGATTAGGATTTTTAAATTACCATAAAAGTCCTTAATCTGAGGTATTAACCTGGAAGTAGCAAATCTCCTGAGCTGATGGGCCAATAAACGCTTGCCTTTGTTGCGGTACTCATAGACCAAAAGGCCACGTGAGCTCAACAAATGAGCCTCAGCCCTTTTGGTGGCAACTACATTAAACTCTGCTTGAAGATCTGTGCGTGATTCAACAGTTCCAGGAAATGTTTCTCTGAGATCGTTTTATCAAGTTCAAGTACTGATTCGGAAATGTTGTCCATTCGTTTACGTCTGGTTTTATTAATATATGAAGAGGACGAAATCATTTCTCCACATAGCCCAGCTTTGAGTGATTCCCATAATGTTGCCTTTGGAATAGAATCAGAACTATTAGTGTCTAAAAAGAAATGAGTCCAAAAGCTCACTAATAACAAAAAAATAGTCAATACGAGAGTAGGATCGATGTACCGGAGAAAATAAGGAGAAGGATTTACGTAAGGGATGAGCTACATGCCAGGGATCTACACAGCCATTGTCCTTCATAAAAAAAAGACAAAGATGAAGACATTTTAAACCAGTCAAAAATTGGATCCATGACGCAGTTTAGATCATCCACAAAAATAAGTTTGTGTATATGTAGGTTTGGGAGAATAGATAACAACCCATTCATAAAGCCTTTATCATCCCAGTTTGGAGCATAAACATTGACTAACAGCACTGACACCTGGAACAGGGTACCTACCACAATGACATATCTACCGTTTTTGTCTGAAATTATGTTGGCTGGAATGAACTGAATCTTTTTACTCATTAAAATAGCGACCCCTCTAGCCTTTGGGTTATAATTAGAGTGGAACACTTGATTAACCCAAGGCTTCTGCATTCTAGTATGTTCTAATTTAGCTAAGTGAGTTTCTTGTAAAAAAAAAAAAGAAAACAATGTCTGCGTCTAACGTTTTGAGATGGGAGAAGAATTTAACTGTTTTGATCTGGGACTGCAGACCGTTAACATTCCATGAAATTAATGTAAGAAGATTTTGATGACCAATATCGTTCCTTATCATAGACATCCTCCAAAAATGCATTTGGTAAATAATGAAATCGTTCTACTAGATGGTCTGTAAAAACTAAACAAAACAAAACAAAACAAAAAAAAAAAACACAGAACAAAATACAGCAGAAATAAAGCAGAACAAACCAGCCAAAAGCAACTGCCAACATTCCAAATATATATATTAAAATATACCCTTATTAATACAATTGGTAAAGAATCAGAAAACATGAACCAAAGGAAATGTGGTCTTTAAAAGGATAAATGAATATTCCCATATTCTGGTCTGAATTAAGGCTGGTTATGTATCAGTATTTAGGGTCCTTGGTGGTGTCCATACCCAGCTTTTATCAACGTGGAGCAAAGCAGGTCGCTAGTGATTGCAAATCCACAGGCCTCAATTCAGCCAAAATCCAGTTCTAAAATGTTCAATGTAGAAGCACCGTAGTGGCCACAAAAACTCTGCCATAGCCCTCATCAGTCACTGAGCTTGAGATGTGGCCATTACAAACTCCTAGAGCCGAATTGACCATGAACTTAGGTGTTCATCACAAAACTTTCGTGCTGCCTGTGGAGATTTGAAGATCCTGGTTACTCCATTCACCATCACCCGGAGTCTGGCTGGGTACAGGAGTGCGAAGCGAAAGTCTCCTTGATTGATCGAAAATCGCACTTTTAAGGGAGAGCTCTGTGCTGTAGTTAGGAAAGATTCTTAACCTGTGACCTTTGAAGAGGTGCTTGTCTTTGCTTTTGCTCATGACCCACTTTCTATCGTGTAAGCTGGGAAAAAGAACTATCATAACCCTAGGCCTTCAGTTTTTCCATCCGCGGCGGGTGAGAGGCCCAGTCGGTTGGCTCGCTTAATTATCTGTTGACTTTGAAATAGGCTAGTTCCAAACTGCTTTTTGAGGAGCTTGGAGGAACTGGGTTTACAACCCGCCTTATCTCTCCAATTCCTAGACATTGTTGGTATAAGAGAGTTTGTGACCTCAAAACAGACGTTTTGGTAGAAGTGGGATCACAATAGGCTGCTTCTCGTTATTTTAGCCATGCCTAGTTCAACACGTTCGCCTTAGCCATCATTACAACCGGAAGTCCCTACATGCAGTATTTAAGGATGGTTTCTATGCTCTTTACACAAGTGGTAAAAGTGTAGGTTCATCCCAGACTCTTCAGAGCGAGGAAGAACATCCATTGCATACATAATGTCGAGTCACAATTTGCATCAGAGAAAATTACCCTTTGCATTAATTTACTGTTGTATCTCCGACCCAGACCAAACTGCAGTTAATACCAACTGGCTAGTCGTACAAGAGACCCTCGAAAACTCGTGTGACACTGTGTGCTGCTTGAAAAGAGCATAGGGACCCAGCTAAACAACCATAAATAAGAAATGATCAGTACGAGCACCAAATGTCAACCATTTGTGCTCACAGATGTGTGTGTTTATTTATTTATCTACCTATATCCAGCATCTTTTGTGTGCTTATGGATTGAGCAGGGTGAGAGCGTCTGTGTGTTTGAAAGTTCAGTGGACTGATGGCACATAAGCATATGGAAATTCAGGTGGAGAATAGAAAAGGGTGTTGAGCATTCCTTGCCCCCCAAACACACACACACATACACCCTTTGTTCACATTTGAATGAGTGCAGGTTATTTTTACTGGGTCGGGAATCGCGTTGGGAGTGCCACGTAATGAAGCATAGAGCCAGAACTGGGCTACACCACAGCAGGAAAATGTCAAGTCGCATCTCACTGCTCTCAAAAGCATAAATCACCACCTGTACTATTTGCTTGAACACACACGCACGCACAAACATGGAGCTAAAAGGCAGGGGAATATGAAGTTTTCCACACTTCATTGCAACTAGGAAAAAAATATGACGAACTGTATGTTTATAATTTAATTTTTTTTTTGTACTATAATCATATCATGTTTATTGCTGATGGTACGTGTTTTATATCATCGCTGCCCAATGAAAAACAAGTATCTCCAAAATTGTAACTTTACATTAGAGCCCAAAACCTAGTTTAATTATAATGTAAGTCAATGGAACTAGACGAATTTCCAAACAGTTTTGGGCCCTTTCTGTTGGTCCAGTCATCATGAAATTTTTACACAATGTAAATGGAAGATTTTATGCTGCAATTATGCGTAAAACTGAAAATCAACAATAGTTTCTGGGGTTTGCAAAAGATTTGACCAAGAGCTCGGAAATTGGTTAGAACTTTATAAATTACTTCGCTAAGATTTGTAATCAGCTATACCTAGTTTGCAAAAGTTCAGACTTTGGGTTCATATGGGTTGTAATACATTAGATCTAGTTTACACCGTAGGCATAGTAATTTAGGGTTTGCAAAAGGTAAGACCTAGGATTTCAGCTCACTAGGTTTGAAAGAGAATCAACCAAAGATTTTTAGGGTTTGTAGTTTAAAAATAGTTTATGCTGGGTGTTACAAGCCCAGGAACCAATGGTATATGGAGTCCAACCTGCCTAGGGTCTAATTAAGACATACTGCCCTTATGTGTTGCAATTTGACGTGAGACGTGAACCTACAAAAAGGTGCATGCCTAAAACAGCTTGGACCAACGCAGAGACCAACTCAGCTGAATTCAGAGTTTCCGAATCACCTCGAAAGGGGCCAGCTCAGTCCATGAGCTTGTGGTTGGCCAGCTAAAGCTAAGTTCATGGTAGTGTTTAGGTTTTGTGTGTTGATGGAAGGGTGTCAATAGTAGCTAGGGGAGAGAGAGAGCGCGAGACCTAAAGAGAGAGCCAAAGTCTTTCTGGAAGAGTCCAATATATGGCATTTAAGGCACCACCATTTCCTGCCATTGACCCAGCTGACCTATTTCCGACTGAGCCCACAATTTACAAGACCCCAGTGGTCCAACATGAAAATTAGCACAGACATTATTATAGCTCAACAGTTCTCCAGATAAGAACCCAGTTCTACACATCCATCCTAACTAGACTAAACTTCCTAAATACTGTCCTAACTTTATGATAAACTTCAGCAGTGTCCTAACTCTGTTCTATGGTTTTCTGTAGTGACCATCAGCAGAGTTCACTATACCTATAACCAGCATAATCAACTCACATTTATCTCCACTCTAAAACAGAACTTTTTCACAACGAGATTTTTATTCTAACATCATTTTTAAAATCCCAGACACTTCAGACACTCAATCTCCAATGACCCATTTTATTACCTTCCTGTATTATTGTTGATAACAACTGCTAAAATATTTCAGTAATGATTGTGAATAATAAGGAGGCAGAGCAGAATGTGGGGCTGTTTATTAGGAGGAATAACATTAGAACGCTCCGCTAAAGCAACTGGGAAGAAACACTGGGGAGCGGTAGCACACTGACAAACAGTAGGGGGCGCTCTCACAGTATTGAGAACTTCCAGTTTATCACACTTTAGTTTGGATTAGATCTTTTCTATATCTGTCCCTAGCTGATTTACCAAGAAATCCTCCATCCAACCTTCAGAATTTTCAAGCATTTTCTAGATTTGCTTTTCTAGCCTTACTCCTTACTCTCTTCATATCCGTGGGAATACCAGTTGTGGTGGAAATAGAAGGCAGCAATTGAGACACCCAGTGGTCTGATGGAAAAAACTCTTCTATGTCTTCATATCTCTAGTAGTTGTAGTAGTTGATCTGTGCTTGCTTTCTGGATACATACATATGGAATAACAGCACAAGCACTCACAGGTAATCTGTGCAGCACCCTCTGTTGATGTGGATGACGTATGCTTTGTTTGATGTTCCTGGGTTCCAATAAAAACTGGTGCAACTGTAGACTAGTTTTGCCCTGAATTCCAAGTGCTGTGTGAATAACCACTGTTTTCAAATAAAGTTCAGAATGCTTTCATAAAGAAACCAAACTTTCCACTAACCAGTAAACATGAGCAGAGAGATAGTCAAACTCATTAGTAGAATTAAAATTTTCATTCCAACTCAGGACCCGGACATTTCCCAAACAGTAGCGCTTTTGCAAGTTTGTGTTCAGTGGGAAGAGCTGCAGCTCACCCATCCATTTTTACTGTAATACACAAACTAATGCAGTGGGTTACCGTTTAGGTTTTCAGACTGTGTGAATTTATTACCTGTCAGTTTGAATATTTCTTACTGCTACACTGATAAAATAAGATCGCTTTCAGATCCACTGTGGTTGCTGCAGACCTACTGAACTTTTTCTTTACTTCAGTGAACACTCCCACCATATTCAGGTCTGCACTGGAGAATTAATTCACAAGGGAATTCAATACCAGAGCAGGCTATCCTCAGTGCACAGCAGAGCTGTACTGACTGCACAATCTGCTTGCTTCGCAGTTTACTCTGTACACATGCTCATATCATTCCTGCAGCTCCAGATGAGCAAGAAAATGATAGCAAACAAAAGTGTTTAACTCTGGTACATGGATTACAGAGCATTTTTTTGGCCATGCATCAACAACCTGACTGGTTTCATTCTTTTATGATGCACTACTATTGTTAAGATTACGATACACTCATCTTATCTAATCTTCTAATAATTCAGGGGGGCTTAACAGTGAGGAAACACCCAAAGATAATAAAAACAGTTTGGCAGACGGTCATCCAACTTAAGACACAAGCTATAGGGCAAAGAGGAATACTGTGTCAAGGATAACATAGCATATAAAACACTTTTCATACCATAATGACATAAACATAGTGGCCATCATGAATTCCACCATCTTGGAACTTCAGTGCTTCAAACAGGAAGGTAGGTGAATTTCACCAGATAAACCAGTGGTGTGCTTCATGCCAATATAACATTTATTCATTCTCATGTTAAAACAGAGATTTTTCACATATGTTGTATTAAGGATGCCGTTATTCCAAGCACAGCATGTAGAGATTGTCCTATTCCTGGTAAAAGAAGCAACGAGAGAGAACAAGAAAAAAGATTTTAGCCAATGCCACAACCAAACAGGCATCCAGAACATGGTTCTGTTGCCAATAAACCAAAAGATAGACAACTAAAAACCACTATGGTTGTAGCAACAGCAACTGCTGTTCTGGCCTCATTCAGCAAGAGCCCACATCATAACACCCAACCTGTCTCCAGAATGTGGGGTTAGTCATGCCTCAATTAAGAATATTTTGTCTACATATAAATGGCACCCTCACACAATTCACATCCTGCAACACACAGAACGTTGTTCATCTTAAAGAGAGGATGATTACTGCTTGCGCAGCATTCAGCCAGATGCTTTGGTGAAAGTTCATCAGGAATGGGAGAAAATGATAGCCTTAACATACATTTTGTGGTCTTTATGGTCAATTGTCAGGTTTCACATAAAAATTGTCAGGTTTCAACACGAGAATGACTAAAGTTATGTTAACATGAAGCATGCCGCTGTTAATTTGGTGAAATTCTCTCCAGGTTTCATATGTCACACACCTAAGTTGAATGCAAGATGGCAGCATTCAGTTTTGGCTGTCACATTGAACACATGGCCTAACAAGTTTCCCCTTCCCCCAGAGTTTGAGTCTAAAACTTGATCATCGTCTGCCAAACTGTTTTCATTTTACATGGATATTTTGTCACTTTTGAGACACGCTGAGGCCAAACCCAGTGCAGGGTCAAAACAAACACTGACTCTGTTCATGCATACATTTATGGAGACATGCTATTGCATGTCATGCATGCTATTCATGCATGAGATGAAAGGTGATTTTAGTCAGTGGTCCAATTTCATTTCATCATTGAGTCAGACATTTTTTCCCCACCACTTTTGGAGGTGTGGTGCCATTCCTGTGTGCATACAGGTTATTTCTGCGGTCAGAGGCAGAACCAGCAAGACTCTTAATACTAATATACTATAAGACGAGACCATGATTTAACTTTAGAGGACTCTTTTTCTGGGATAACACGATTGACACTGTATTATTTGTGCACCTCTGTAACACAATAACAAAAGTGATAATGAAATTGGCAGATGATTGTCGTACACACATCCAATCCCCTATGCCAGCAATTTTCAGCACCCACGTTAGGGGAACTCCAGGACCAGGGTTGGAAAAGACTGCCACATGTACTAAAGGCTTACTCTTAATTACTGTCAGGTAACCTTGGGTGTGTATGTGTGAGTGTCCCAACAGCGCAGCAGTTTCCCTGCCCTATGCTGGAGCTCAACACTGTCTTGTTTTATGCTCCTGAAGAGCTGAGGCGGCGGGACGGCATTTTCTTGCTCAGAAGCGGCCCTGTCACTGTGTGATAAATGGCATCATCACGGTGAAACCAAACAGAGCCGGCACAGCTCTCTGAGCGGCCTTCCCCACATATTAACACATTTATTTATTTCTGCTCCGCCGCACCGTAAATAGGAATGTTTTGGAGGCACACAGCCTCCGATGTCTGCAGGCAATAACATGCTGGTCAGCAGCTCCAGTGAGTCGTGGCTGTTACTGGTGTTGCCCCACTCTCCCCTACACCTCCAGTGCTCTTTTATTATTTAGTGTTGGGAGGTGTCCCGCTAGTTCCCCAGCTACAGCAGGAGAGATTACGGTTGTTGTAAGTGTTTAGAAGGCATATGGACTTTCTGTAGGCCTTGTGTGTAGTGTAGATATTTAATCCCAAAACTAAACTACAGGGTGCCCTTCTGAAATGATTAGCTGTGTTAAGATCTGTTCCAAGCAGTGCCCTGAACCCCTAAGTCTATAGTGAAACATGCAAAAAAAAAAGGCTGAGACAAGAATGTTAGGAACTTTTTGTTCTGCCCCACAAACCACATGTACTACTACTATAACCTTTACTAGTAGTAGTACTGATAATAATAAATATTATTAATTCATGCATTTATTAATTCATCAAGTAACACACCGGATAGGCCACCAGTCCAAAACAAATGTACATTCACAATCACACATTTCACCTACATGCATAGTGAGTCAACTTAGCATATCCAATTCACCTAACTACATATCTTTGGACTGTGTAAGGAAACAAGAGCACCCACACCAACACAGGGAGAACATGCAAACTCCACACAGAAAGGACGTTAGAGACCCCAGCCGGGAGTCAAACCCAGACCCAACTTACTATAAGGAACCAGCAGTACCCACTGCACCATCGTGTCAGTTGGCCAGGGGATTTGATTTGCCTTTCTAGTGACCCTATGAGCAGGTCTCTTTCAGAAAGTTCTTTAAGGTCTGTCAGTCCCCAACTTGGCCTCCAACGTTCTTGTCAACTGGTGTTCTAAATTCCATTAGCTTCTCCTGTGGGAATCAGTTATTGTAATGATCAGATAGCTAGGCAGCTGCTTAGAGAAGCCCATGGCTGCAGATTTTGGGGAGATTTTAGTAAAGGTTATTTGTGAGTTGAAATTTCTTATTTATTTTAATCTTATTTTTATTTCATCTCTAATCACAAATTTTTGCATGGTGATTTGTTTTCTTTGTTTACTTTAAAATTGTACACGGTAACAGAAATTTTGACCAGTGGTGCTCATACATCTGGGCGTCACTGTATTATAAAATACACTGCATATAGTCTTGGCCTTGGCTCAAATTCAATGTCTCCCAGTCTGAGATCTGGCAGTGTTGACTACAACACTAGTAAGGTAGGGCGAGGAAGACCAAAGTCTTAGAAGCTATGTGTCAAATATTTCTTAGTAGCTGTCATAGAACTTTCTACAACTGAATAAGGAAAAAACTGAAAAACTGATTCAGTACTAAAACCCTGAGAACAACGCTTTATGACAAACGTGGTACTTTTGTTACTCATATAAAACCTGAAGTATGGGATGATCTTAGACGCTGAGCTGAGTTTTATCCTGCATGAAAATACAGTCAGTAAAAAAAGCTTTTGATCATTTACGAAATATTGGTAAGAAGCTTTTTGTCTCAGAGTGATGCAGAGAATCATGTTCATGCGTTTGTTACAAGCAAAATTGATAACTATCATGCCCTCCTTACTGGGCTTCCTAAGAAAACCTTATATCCCATGCAACTCTTGCAGAACACAGCAGCTTTGATCCTAACAAACATCAAACACAGAGCTCATATCACTCCTGTTCTAAAACAGAGCTCATATCACTCCTGTTCTAAAACAGAGCTCATATCACTCCTGTTCTAAAACAGAGCTCATATCACTCCTGTTCTGAAACAGAACTCATATCACTCCTGTTCTGAAACAGAGTTCATATCACTCCTGTTCTGAAACAGAGCTCATATCACTCCTGTTCTGAAACAGAGTTCATATCACTCCTGTTCTGAAACAGAGCTCATATCACTCCTGTTCTAAAACAGAGCTCATATCACTCCTGTTCTGAAACAGAGCTCATATCACTCCTGTTCTGAAACAGAGCTCATATCACTCCTGTTCTGAAACAGAGCTCATATCACTCCTGTTCTGAAAGAACTGCACTGGCTACCTGTATATATTAGAACAGAGTTTTAAGTTTTGCTGCTGGTCTATAAATCTTTAAATAATCTAGCACCTGCTTACATCACAGAACGTCTGTCTGTTTATGTTCCAGCTGGTGATTTTAGATCTACAGATATGGGTCTTCTACTAATTCTGTCTGTAAAATACAGAAAACATGAAGAGACGTCCTTCAGTTGTTATATTTCTAAGCTGTGGAACTCAATTTCAGTTGGGCTCAGTTCTCAAGTATACTACACACTTAATTCCATATCTCTTTAAAACTAAATTAACATGGTATTTATACGTATGTATGTGTATCTATGTATATGTATGTATGTATGTATGTATGTATTACTGATGTCAACTGTCTGTAAAGTACTTTGAGCTCTCAACAGTCTTTGTAGAAATCTATGCTTGTGAATTGTATGCTTGTTTGTTTTTTGTTTATGGAATGTTATATGGTCCTCTTGTTTTTTAAAGATAAAAACACAGTAGCAAATGATGCATAGTTATGGTTAATGGATAAACTTGGACTTTGAACAGGCCATATTGTTTATGTATTATGTATTATTTATTATTAAAAATAAAATAATAAATAGTAATAAATATTTTTTTATTTATTATTAAATAATATTATCTATATTTACAGTACATTTCAGTGGTCGTTTTGAGTGGATATAGGCACACTGGTTCATACCATCACTTTTGGCTGTCCACTGATACATACACAAAGCTGGATCTGGATTCGGCATGTAAAATAAATGGTTAATGTTTTTTTTTTTTTTACCACAAAGCATAGTTAACTATACAGAGGAAAATGGAGACATCACGGGGGGTGGGGGGTAGTGATGGGGGATGGTTGGGGTTGGGCACTATCACTCGGAACATGCAGGAAGATTTCCAAAGCCAGCATCCATTTAGTTCCTCCACAATTGGTCCACTGATCCTGACAATTGATGGATTGTTTTACTTTTCTTTCTAAGTGGAGCAGAACTGGTTTGGAGTGTTTGGTTCTCAGTTAGAAAAACACACATCAATAGCCAGATTGAGAGAAAGCAAAGATGACAGTTGTGCAAACAAGTCTATGAGTAACGGTTAACTGGTGAGAGAGAGAGAAAGAGAGAGAGAGAGAGAGGCAAAGGGAATTCTATAAATTTAAGTGAAATGTGAATTTACTCTCACATTTTATGTTATTGTTATGACTGTATATTCACTACAGTGTACTCTTCCATTATACCCATGCCCCCCCAGCCATTCCATGCCTGCTTAAAAATCTTAACCATAGTCCCGCTACCAAAGCAATCGCAGATCATGAGCCTTTGTGACTACTGGCCAGTTGCTCTTACCCCGGTGGTATAAGTGCTTTGAGAAACAAGTTAGAAATCACATCCTGTCATATCATCCATCTACCTTTGACCCACATCAGTTTGAATAAAGGGGCTGGAAGGTCTACGGAGGACGCTGTAATTACAATTACCGCCTCTCATACAACCCTAAACCACATGGAGCAGCAGGGATCCTGTACCCCGCTCCTTTTTGTGGATTATAGCTCTGCCTTTAACATCATCATCCCCCACAAACTGCTGGACTTGGGTCTGCCTTATCACATATGCCTATATATCAAAGACTTCCTGATGGGGCGCAGACAGTGGGTTAAGGTAGGACTTCACACCTCTACACCCATCAGCCTCAGTCCAGGCTCCCCTCAGGGCGGGGAGCTCTATACGCTCTACACTTACGGCTGCACCACTACTCACACCAGCCACACCATATTCAAATTCACAGATGATACCACCACACTGGGACCATCTCTGGAGATGACGAAATAGCCTACCGGGACGAAGTGGAGTGGTTGTCGCTGTGGCGCAGGGATAAAAAAAATCTGCGTCTGAACACAACAAAGACGAAGGAGCTGATCATTGAGTTCAAGATGGTGAGAAAGGACATTCAACCCATAACTATCAAGGGGGACTGTGTGGAACGGGTCACAGACTTTTGCTTCTTTGGGATTTATATAAAGGGGGACCTAACCTGGGGTGTGAACATCAAAGAACTCATAAAGAAGGCACAGCAGAGACTCTGCCTCTTGAGGACTCTCAGGAGAAATAACATTGATCAGAGACTTCTGGTGTCTTTCTACCGTTCCTCCATTGAAACATCCTCACTCATGGCCTCTGTGTGTGGTTCTCCAGCTGCACTGCAGCACACAAAAAAAGGTCTACAGAGGATTGTGAGGTCTGCAGAGAAGATCATTGGGTGTTCTCTATCCACCCTGGAGGATCTATACAGTTCACATTGTTGTCAGAGAGCCCACAAAACTGTAAAGTCTCACCTATATATGTGTGTATGAATATACATATAGCCACCTCACTGACCAACTCACTAACCTTACTTCAATAGGCTTGGCATAACAATATATGTGTGTGTGTGCGAGTGTTTGTGTGTGAACTTGTCTCTGTGCTAACACAGGCCTGGTTCTCAGCCCCATCTGCTGATGTGTGTGTGTCTGGCAGACAGGTCCTGACAGGGCTCATCTATTATTGATCACCTACTCGGGAGTGCGCACACACACACACACACACACACACACACACACACATGCATGCATACATATGTATTGCACTGATTCACTTGCTTTGCTGAGAAGGACACTTTATGTACGTTTGCCCCACTCCAGCAATGAAATCTCTGTAAAACACTGCAGTTAGGCAACAATACAGCTGACACCAGCCACTGAAATGAAACACTTGTGGCTTTTAACCACCATTTAACCTAAAATACATACAATAATCTACAATACCCAAGTCAAGTCAGCTAAAAATTCTGAATTTTAGGTGCAAATTTTGTCAAAGTCTTTTGATAAATAACTGACCATTATTATTCAGCAATTAATTGTTAACCAGCAAGAATCCTGAATTCAGTATTAATGCACCAAGATATTTTAGAAAATGTGTATACTCTGAGGAACATGGTACTGACAGGTGAGAGCAGGTATAAGTATGTATATGAATAAACAGTCTGAAATCATGTTAAATGTAACCTATACTGTCTAAACCAAATTCAACCAAATATAAACCTGAGAGATTGACCACTATAATTCATGACTGTATGAGCAAAACCTAAAACGTTAAATAATGAAAAGATGAAATTGCTGGTGTATATAAAGATACAACACTGAATTATCTATATTCTACAGTATCATAGTTATACTATATTTACCACAAACACAATAAAAATAAACCCAAATGCCAGAACCAACAAGAACCAACTTTGACTTGCTTTAGTTGCTCTCACCATTTAACACATAATTCTGTATGATCTCCTCACATCCTCATTCATATATAAATAGATATATTCAATTTTATTATAAAATGTTAATATTATATATAAAAAAATGCGGTAAGAATCTACCAGAGGTGTAAATAGTAGCAAAAGTGCAAAAACAGAACAGTGCAATTGGGAAGGAATCTTAATCAGAGAACTTAATTGCACCATATTCCATTACAGTCTTTTGTTATAGTTTGTGTTTTTGAATGTGACTGTTGCTTTACATACACAATCCCATTTACCCATGTTTTGGATTTTGATTTTTTGATACCTTTGATTGTTCATTTAATAATGTACAGTATCATGTAGAATACCCTTTCTCCAGATTCATCAGTGCTCCACGAAGGGAACAGATAAACCATTTTGGTCATGGCCTTCTGCTGTAAAGCAGTTGGGTTCCAGTTTTTTTGGTGAGAGATGTCATGCTCAGAGAAGAGAGGCATTGATCCTGCTGCAGATGTAGGTGAGAGTGTGCAGCAGCTCATCAGGCTAATACAAATATTGCTGGGAACGCTGTGTAAACAGTCGGGCACCATAATTAGCAGGTGGCATATGCCAAGCCTGTCAGAAAGAGTTTCAGCATCGCGTTAATGGCCACACCCTTACCTTCTGTCCCCATGGAGGACAAAGAGACCCCACCACACCCACACCACACACCCGTCATGGCATATAGTCAAGTGAAGTAATAGGGATACTAGACTACAAAACACCATATTTAATTGTTACGGTGTTCAGGTATTTAGTTTTATCTCTATTTATACCATATATAAATATATGTAATCTATATGTAGTTCTTTTTAGAACCATTTCATGGTTAAATCATTCTTTGCATTCAAGTAAACAATGCCTTTCAGTGGTTTGATGCGAAATGATGGACACCCTTACAAAAAATATTAAGTTAAGTTGAAGTATATTTTCCAAGTGTACTTTGTGTAGTAAGTATAGTAATATCAGTGTACTTATAGTAACTTGTAAAGGTTCTATTTTAATACTTTTGAGACTAAATTGACCACTGTTTAGTTTATGATAGTACACTTTAGGTGTACTTTAGATGTAAGTGTAGTAAACCTTGAGTACACAACTAGTTTACATTTAAGCTTTATTTTGTAATGCAACTATAATAAAAGCAAACCTATGGCTATGCAGTTAGTTTAGTATTTATATAATTCATAATTATATAGTGCTCTTCAGCTTACTTTAACTGAACTATAAGTTTAGTAGTTTTTATAGTGCAAGTATACTTTTTTTCACATTTTCTTTAAGTAAACCTAACATGCTTGCTTATAATTTAAATTTGCATGTATTGATCCAGCACAGGAACTCCTCAACGTTGTGTTTTGTCCCCATGGCTCCTTTTACTGTATACAAATGACTATACCTCTGTGGACCCCTCCGCCAAAATCCTGATGTTTGTCATTGGTCTCATCCAGGATGATAACGAGTCTACCTACAGATGGACAGTTGATCAGGTCATCCTCTGGAGCAACCAGAACAACCTGGAGCTAAACACAGAAAAAACAGTGGAGATTCTGAGAACAG
This sequence comes from Prochilodus magdalenae, assembly GCA_024036415.1. Taxonomy (NCBI): domain Eukaryota; kingdom Metazoa; phylum Chordata; class Actinopteri; order Characiformes; family Prochilodontidae; genus Prochilodus; species Prochilodus magdalenae. The sequence goes on from JAMWET010005005.1 coordinate 664,263, forward strand.
TGGTCTTCAGCAGAAGCCCCCCAGCCCTTCCAGCACTCACCATCCTGAACAGAAAAGTGATGGCTGTGGAGTCTCTCATGTTCCTACGTATGACGATCACCAGTGAGCTGATGTAGGACTGCAAAATCAGCTCCATCATCAAGAAAGCTCAACAGAGGACTTCCTGTTTCAACTAAGGAGGTTCAACCTGTTAAAGGAGCTGATGATACAGTTCTACATTGCCACCATAGAATCTGTTATCACCTCGTCCACTACAGTGTGGGGCAATTTAGCTACCAAACATAACACTCCATGCATAATCAGATCTGCAGAGAAGACCACTGGAGTGAAACTATCCACTCTGCTGGATCTGCACACTTCCAGAACCAGGAAGCATGCAGCGAAGATCATCAATGATCCATCACACCCTGGCCATCGCCTGTTCCAGCGTCCTCCCTCAAGCCGAGGCTTTCTTGATGAGGATCAAGACAACCAGGCTGTAGAGAAGCTTATTCCCATATGCCATCACACTCATGAACAGCTGAACATAACAATGCACATTACAATCCATATTCAGTACACTTTTCTCACTTTCTGTTCTGCACTACTGCACTTTTAATTTATCTTATTTATCTGTTTTATTAACACACCATCCTCTGTACTGAGTCTCTCAGACCGATGTTTCTTCTTGTACTGCACTTTTAAGCCTTAATCTGCCTCTACATCCGGACTGCTGCACTCAGCACTTTAATGTACATATACAGCTACACATAATGCAAGATTTACAGGTATGTAAGGTATTGTGTGTGTGTGTTAGGATGTGTGTGTGTGTGTGTGTGTGTGTGTGTGTGTGTGTGTGTGTGTGTACTGTGTGAAATGTTGTTACTCTCTGTGCTCTCTGAGCTACTGTAACCAAAGACAAATTCCTTGTATGTGTGAACTTGGCAAATAAAGCTTGATTCTGATTATAAACTACACATATAAAATAAACAGGACATATTCAGGATTAAGATCATATTTTTGTTAATCAAAAGTTACAAACTAAAATTGTACTGGATATCTTTATCTACAACACAGGAATACTTAATTATATGTTTCTTACCTTTTTTTAAAGGCATTAAATTAAACATGCAGAGTTCACATTTCACATCAAACCACAGTGAACACAAAGAGGTGGATTTCTCCTTTAATTACTACCTGCTTACAACACTACTGCAAAGACAGTGCACTCACTGGTCACTGCACACAGCCGGTTTGACTGTGACGTTCCAAGTTTATGCCAGCAGATTTGCCCAAGTTTCCAACTGCGAATTCCAGTTTAGTATCTGAGCTCAGATTTTCCCATGCTGTGACATACAGTGGAAGCTAGCATCACTACAACATTTACAACAGAGATCAATACAAAACTGCAGCAGGGGAGACCATGAGAGAGTACCGGTAGCAGTAATACCTCTATGAGGCCTTCCTTCTGAACCTCAGCCATGAAACTTTTCAAAAGGACCAAACTCTAACCACATTTCAGTGATTGCTGTTCGATCTGTTGCCTGATTACAAATTGACAGGAAATTACCCATTCAAAAGCCACATCTTGATTGAGAGTGGTATGACGACATCACCAGAATTGTAATACATAAAGCACTGATAATAGAGCAGGAGATGAAGATAGCAGAGAACACGAACATTTCCTTTTTAGATGCCAGTTTTAAGGCATTTGAAGTTAGTCTTCGGAAATGGTTGAGTTTATTACGGCTTTCCGACGCAAATCTCCATCTTTTGACTGGATGCCATGTGCTTTCCCCAAGCCTACACTAATAGACGCCACTATTCATATGCTGGGTTATTTCAGACAAGTTTCCTGCCATCAGCCTAATTATGGAAAAGGCATTACAGCACAGTAGGTTTCTCACGAGATGGATAAACATGAACTCTGGGGCTGTACAGGAGGAGGAAGTGCCTGTTCTCGCTCCAAAAACGTTTCCTCTCCCAAGGCAAGAGAGGTGATCTCATCAGCAGCCATACTGGGACTAAATGTAAAAATATGGCTGATACAAATATGAGTTTTTTTGGGGTATTGGAGCCCTATGACCACAAAAGCTTGGACAACACTTTATAACAACATCAAGTTCTGTTTTGGTGTTTGAGGGAAATTTTCTCATAGGCACTCTCATAGGAGAAGAGGATAAGCAAACAGGTTACCTTTCAGAGCTCCTACAATAGATCCGTGTTTCAATGTGGTGCTGCATTGCCTGCTCCAACACACTTATTTTAAACTGCAGAACTGACTGGATATAGATTATCTCCCAGGAGAGATTTGTGTCTCTGTGAACCTGTGAACAATCCTGTGATATGAGACCAGGACCTATTAATGCCCATTACCAATCTGTCCTACCAGCCATGGTAGCACCCAGCAGTGTAAACCTAAATGGGTCGATTTTTAAGTAAATGGCTTATGTAAGACTAAAATGATCCATTTCTGGGAACTTTGTCAGTTAATGCATATTTGCCATTCTGCTAGCTTTTACAATGCTAAGCTAAAGATGGTAAACCTGAACACAACACCAGCGTGCCACTACTACTTGTGGGCTGGAAATTAAGGAACCAGCCTTGTGACTGGAGGGTCACCGGTTCGATTCCCTGAACCAACAGTAATGTCTGATGTGCCCTTGAGAGAGGCACCTAATCCCCAAATGCTTAATGGGTAAGGCTGCCCACCTCTCCTAGTGTGTATGTATATGGGTGTTTCACCTCACGGATGGCTTAAATGCGGAAGACAAATGGCGAAAAATGGCCCTACACTCTCTACTCAGGGAATGATTGACCTCACCTAATTTTACTGATTAATGAACTGAAAGATACGCCTGTGAGGAACCTGAAAAGTTCTTACAGCATCCTTATAACCTAAATTGTGATATCCATATAAAATGGTTGAAAGCCCTCAGAAGTATGATGGCAAGCCCAAATTGTTTGTGATATACAGAGAATCTCTGTCCAAGCCCCCAATGAGCAAGTCCAAGAGAAATTCCTTCAGAGCAAAAAAAAGAACCTTGAGAGGAACCAAGACTCAGAAGAGAAACCTATACTTCTCTTGTCGACTGTAACCATTGAAACTAGTCAAACCAGTAACAACTGTAAAAAGTTAATCACAGCTAAAACTTAGAACATCAATAACTGCTTCTAAAAGACTAAGGTAAAGATATATTACCCTGCTGACTGAAGTGAATGCAGTGTGTCATTAGCATCACTATTAGCCTGGGAATTCACAGCAAACAGTCAACTTCACCACATAAAATCAAACTTTATCCAGGTGAGGCAGGACCATCATGTTACATATCGGCTTTAGCCACAGGCAACACAAATAAATGCTTCTTTGAGAGCCTCCGTATTCCTCTTCTATAGACTATGATAGCATCTTCATGTGCATGTTGGTTCGCACAGGATTAATATAACCTAAGGTTACTTCTACTGCTTCAGAAAGTATGAGGTGCATCAGACGGTAGAAATAACTGGCATGGTACATTTAGAAGAGACTAAAATCATCATAATTTTGATTCCTTTTTCTGCCAGCACTGTACTCGCTACATGTTTTTCTGTTTTCCTTTGCTTGGATAAAGCAGTGAACACACTAATAAAAGCAGATCTGATTTCAGCATTAAAACATTACACTAAAGTTGCTACTTGTTTGACTAAATTGCAGTGACAGTGTTCACGATAATATTTCCCTGCAAATTTAATATCAAGTAATAGCTACAGTTTATTAAATAACAGCACATGTTGTTCATGGATCTAAGGGCAGCTGGGATAGTGGCTGAGTTACAAGGACTGCATTTGAAATATTACTTAGACAGTGTGAACTAGACTGGATTCAGTGTGCACTGCTGGTACAGCAGTTAGCTCTTATAGTACACAAGTGTGTAGTACCTGTACACCCTCAGACGTGTTACATACACCATCTTACCAATGTCCTTTAATGTAAGACTAATGTAAGACACAAAACCACTGCAAACGTCACACTATTCACTAAAAGCCCCATTCACATGAGCATTTGTGTACTATCAGTGCGACAGACTTGCTAACTAGCTAACCAATATATGAATAATGTGACCTCCGCTTGCAGTTCGTGCTAGCCTTTCAAACTTGCAGGTTACACTGATAACACTTCTAAACGGGCTGAAAGTTCTCCACAAAGTGACTCATAACATTACCTGGTGTTGTACAGAATCTTAATATTATTCATTTTTATTTTTCTAGTTGTATCTTACGTATACTCTCATACACAGCCAGTTCCCTGCTTTCCACCATTATTCTTCTGCAGCTTTGAACATCTCCACAGCTCCAGTGGAAACATGGGATAGCACAGTGTGCTGGCGTCACATACTTCAAAATGTCTCACTGTTCAGTAGGCCATCTGGGGAATTTACACATACTGCTTGTTGAATACTTTGTAGTCGGACACATGCCTACTCCTTTCATGTACGGTGTAGTATGGAAATAGGCAATTTTTTGCAGCCAAGGTTTTTGTGAGGTCTGCTAACAGCAAACTTAAACTCAACAGGTCTCTTCAATAGGTTCCTAAATCAGACAGATGCTAAGAGGCCTCAGAAGGTGTCTGAGAATGCCTGCAGGCTTAAGTACACATTTCAGTTCCTACTCTCTCTGTGTAACTAGTGATCAGTCTAAGAATGAGGCAAACCGGCCAGGTGATCAGGTGATTTACACACAGATATTCAAACAAGTTCTGTTCTGATGAGATTACACTTATAATCTTGTTTTCTTTCATTCTCTGCCCTCTTTATTGTTAGACTAATTAAGATTTAGTGAGGTGCAGTGAGGATTAATAACCTAGAACAGGCCAGTAAAAAGCCTGGAACAATCTCTGCGCTTTAGAGACAGTCAGCAGTGCCGGTCCTTTGAAGTGCTTTTGTACTGTACACAGGCTTTTTTAACAAGGCTCGGTATGAAGCTGTGCGGAGTCATATGGGGGGTTTCTGTCTTTCTTTGAAGTGAGATCGAGAGCGAGTGCTGTCTGGACGGTTGAGAGGAGACAAGCCAGCAGGGTGGTGGTCTGCTCTGTTGTTTTTGTTTATGCTGAAGGAGTCCCCAGGGGGGTCTTTCGTGCTTTAAGAAGCAGGGGTTTCAGTTAGCCAACAGTTCTTAACTTAAGCCAAATGTCAGGCCTGTCCAGTTGGAGGAGAGATATGGGACAATCCTCACTGTTAATTTCTTTTAACTGCCTTCGGAGAAATAATGGCAAAATGCATGCAACTTTAAGCTTGGTTCAGTGTAATCCTAATGGTGATGGATCATTTATTTTTACCGTCCTACACAGCTACTGCAACTTATGCTACCTGGGTTCATGTGGTTGCTAACTGGACCCTAGAGGAATGGCAGCATGTGGTGAGGTCTGATGAGTCACGATTGTTTTGGGCTGATGCGGGGTTTGTGGTTGGTGCACACCCCATGAAACCTTGGACCCAGTTGTGCACAAGGCACTGTGCAGGCTGGAGGTGGTTCTATACTGCTTTGCAATCTGTTCTCATGGCCACTGGTCTGCCTAAACATGTCACTGACCAGTGCCCATTGCATTTCACTGCATTTGCGGCCCTTTATAGACTTCATGTACCTGCACAATTAATGGATATTCCAGCAAGATGAGGCACTGTGCCATTAGGCCCATGTCCTGTACTGGTTTAAGGAGCATTATATTGGTTTTGAGAGTACTGACAAATGGTGTGGCACAGTCATGTTGAATTCATGATGATGCTTTGTGGGATAGACCCCAAATTTAACCAAGAAAGTGTTTCACCGCTATCATAAAATGGTTTAATCATGATTGAATCCTTTTATTAGGTCTGTCCAAGCTCTGTCCTGTAAGAGCTGAAATGCCCTCTCAGTATGAAAAAATACATCAACCCCAAGTATTTGCTTTCAGATGGTTTAGTCAAAAACCCCAGGTCAACTGACTACATGTCTTTAGACTGTGGGAGAAAACCAGAGCACCCAGAGGAAACTCACACAGACACGGGGAGAACACAAGGCTAAATTACTGCACTGCCTTCACTGGCTTCTTGAAGCTGCCCACATCAGATTTAAATCTCTGATGCTTGCCTACAAAGCCAAGAATAGACTAGCCCCTTACCTTATGGAAATAGTTAGGAGCCCCTTTGAGGTTCAAATACAGCTCAGCTTGACCCGCCATCCCTCAAAATTCATGAGAGACAAGTGTCCAGACTCTTCTTTGCCCTGCATCCCAGATGGTAGAATGAACTGCCGGCCTGTCCGAACACCAGACTCTCAAACACAGCTGCAAGTCGCTTTGGATAAGTCTCTATGAACCTGCCACATCTTGCCACTGGGATTTTGTGCCCATTCCTCATTGCAAAACTGCTCCAGATCCTTCAAGTTATATGGTTTCCACTGGCGAACAGCAATCTTCAAGTCTTCTCAACTGGATTAACATCTGGGCTTTGACTAGGCCATTCCAATACGTTTACACGTTTCCCCTTAAACCAATTAAGTGTTGCTTTAGCAGTACACGTTGGGTCATTGTCCTGTTGTAAGGTGAACCTCCACCCCAGTCTTAAATCTCTGACAGAGCGAAGCAGGTTTTGTTCAAGAATATCCCTGTATTTAGCACCATCCATCTTCCCCTCAACTCGGACCAGTTTCCCAGTCCCTTCTGCTAAAACACATCCCCATAGCAAGGATGGTGTTCTTGGGGAGATGTGTTGGTTTTGCGCCAGACATAGCGTTTTCCTTGGTGACCAGAAAGTTTAAATTTGGTCTCATCTGACCAGAGCACCTTCCTCCATACATTTGTAAAGTCTCCCACATGCATTTCGGCAAACTCAAAACGAGCCTTCCCATTTTTAGTAAGTAAAGGCTTTTTCCTGGCCACTCTTCCATAAAGCCCAGCTCTATGGAGTGTACAGCTTATTGTAATCGTATAGACAAATACTTTAGGCTCTGCTTGGGAGCTCTGCAGCTCCTTCAGGGTTACCTTTGGTCTCTGTGCCTCTCTGATTAATGCCCTCCTTGCCCAACCTAAAAGTTTTGGTGGGCGACCCTCTCTTGTCAGATTTGTTGTGGTACCATGTTCTTTCCATTGATAGTAATGGATTTGATGTTAGTTATTTTTTTAGAACCCAACCCTTGCTTGTACTTCTTAATTACTTTGACCCAGACTTGTTTGGAGATCTCTTTGGTCCTTGTGATGTTTTTTGTTAGTGGTGCCTCTTGCTTAATGGTGTTGTAGCCTCTGGGGTCCTTCGGAAAAGGAGTGTAAATACTGACAGATCATGTGACACTTAGATAGCACACAGGTGGACTTCAATTCAATCAGCATGTGACTTTTGAAAGTATTTGGTTGCGCCAGAACTTTTTAGGGGCTTCATATCAAATGGGGTGAATACATTGCAATTTTTTATGTATTTAATTTCAAATTTTATATATTTCTCATTTCACTTCACCAGCTATTTTATGCAGATCCAGTACATACAATTCGGATTAAAAAAAAAACATTTAAATACAGGTTGGAATGCAACAAAACAGGTAAAGGCCAAGGGGGTTAATATTTTTGCAAGACACTGGAAGTGAGCAAGTACTGAAATGCTTTGTATTGGCATTTATACTGAGCATAACCTTTCTTTTCTCTAGGTATGAATGCTGGCCTGGGGTTGCTAGGTAGTGGACGTATGCTTTATATGTAACTATAATGTATTTTTCTTTCTAGGTATTAGCACTGGCCCTTGTTCAGGCAGCGACTGAGCTCATGGCGAGTTTTTAACTCTAACCTTTCTGTACCAGCTAGGAAACATTCTCAGACAGTACACTAAGCATGGTTGTAAGTTGCTCTAGATAAGAGCAGCAGCTAAATTTCATAAATGTAAATATAAACATGCTGGTCAAAACTCTAAATTGTCAAACTTCATCCTTACCCCAGCTTGTTCAGTTTTGCACTACAGCTATGAGGCTTATATAGGTAACTGGTCCTTGAAGCTGCCAGTACATGCAACAGTGTTCATATTTTCTGACAGTCCTGATTTTGTGCTTACAGATACTAAACAACAAACTGTCAGCTTATCTAAAAGTGTCAAAAGTAAACACACCATTTAAAACAGTAGTAGCAGCCATAGTGGAGTTTGAATGTTGTCCACATTTGTGTCCTTTTTAGTCCAATAACGAAGGAGTGGTGGACAGAGACAGAGCTGCTGTGGCGTATATTATTAAAGTACTGCTATTCAAAGAAAATTTAGTTTGAACTCTCCTCTCCTGCATACTGCCCCAAGAGTTCAGGGAGGAAACTGACAGCAACAAATGAGCGGAGACGTTAATTTCGCTCAGCAACCCTTTAACATCCGCAAAGGTCATCCATTAATAATGGGCCAGCACTGGAGCTATGGGGCACATGCCTGTCCCAGCCCCAACAACGCATTAGGCCATGGCTCAGCGCCCTGCTCCTTTGTCATTGCCGCTAATTATCCAGTGTGCCTGTGCTCTGTCGACAGAAACCTCTGCGTTCCTCCTTTCAGATTGCAGAAGAAAATGTGCAGATGTGCCCTGCTGTGCACGGAGCAAGTGCTGATTGGTGCACCAGCTGTTTGATGAAACTGAAACGAACTGACTCCTTCGGAGAGAGTGACTACTTCTCTATTGTAGATATTTTAACAAAAAGCACTCATCCTGAGTCTTCTTAGACTGATCAGTTAATAATTACAGACAAAGTATAGACCAAAATTAAGCTTAGTAAAAACACCTAGAAGATCTTGGGAATTAACCACTCCATGCTCCACTCACAAATGTGTACAGATGTTCACATAGGTGTCACATGATGTAAATGTGTACGTTAGGTTACAGTGTTCAAAGCAACATTTGCAGAAATCAATCAATAAATAAATTATAATGAATAAATAATAATAGATAAATGAGCAATGAAAGTGTAAATACAAGTAATATATACACACCTCTCTATATGTGCTCCCTCTCTCTATAATGTATATATCTTGTGGGTGTGGGTGTGTGTAAAAGAGAGAGAGAGAGAGAGAGAGAGAGAGAGAGAGAGAGAGAGAGAGAGAGAGAGAGAGAGAGACCGCTCTCATTTACACACACACACGCACGCACACACACACACACACACACCCACACACACACACAAGATATATGCATTATACATGCATGTGTATATATGGACACACACGTTCATATATATGTATTCCACCATGTCTTGAATATCTTTATGTTTATTATTTGTTCATTCACTCACTCCTTCACTTCTCTAAATCAGATGTAATGTCCCCAGCCCATTTCCACTGCTGTCTGCACTTGGCGATCGTAAAGGGGAACGGCCACAGGATCTGCTAAAAAATTCACCAGCCCGCACAACAAAACTGTCTGTTCAGCAAAGACTTGGGGACAGGATAAAAACACTGTGAACCCATGTCAGCGTACTCCACCGCAGAGCACAGCCCTGGGTTCTGCAAGCCATGATGATGATAATTTTCCCCTTTAAATAAGTTATTTGTGCAATGACAGAAAAGTCTGCGTGACCCGTGGCCAGAAAAGCCAAAGTTCCTGCTGTGGAAGAAAAAAAAACTGTGGGTGTGTTTGTGAGAGAAAGATTTTTTTTTTTCATAGACACCAAGCAAGCTCATGTTCTCATCTCTCCTGCTTTTCATAGTTGGTGAAAAAATGCATAGCCTACATTTATATCCCAGAAGTCCACTTTTCATGTACAGTTTCATGTACCAAAAACGGTTATTTACACAACACCACATTTTTCTCAGAAAAACCTTTTACATCCACATGCACTCAGTGTTTTAAAGTGTAGCTCCACCAATGCGTCTATATCCAGCTACATCCTGTTGTGTTACAGTAATAATACATAGCATGTCTCTTGCCAGTCTTTATTAATAATATCATTTTTATGGGCAATGCAAAGAAGTCCTAAGAGACAGAGAGAGGCCAAATGGGACTACACGCCTACACACAACTATTTCTCCAAATAATCACTTCCCTCTCCGCCTTAGAAAACCAGAATGATTTCCAATTTCATACAGTCCCTTGCTCACCACAGAGAAACCGAGGAGCCTTTATAAGGTACATATTTGTTTCTTAGTTCACTCAGTCTTCCTACCACACAGTGTGGTAGGGGGTCAGCTGGCAGCCATGTCAAAGGGGAAATGAGCTGGATTGCATGAACGATGAGTGTATGGACTGACTGTGAGAGGTTTCAAATGCCTCCGGTGGCTTGGTAGCACTTCTACTGTACCCCATCCAACTTTAGCCAGGGCCAGTTCTGAACATTTGTGGGTCCCTAAGCCACATCCTAATTGGGGGACTACCCACTACACCCATCCCAATGATAGTAGCTTGGCAATGTTTCATCAATGTTTTTGTTTTTTGATCAATGTTTTACTTTTATGTAAGGACCAGTATTATTATTATATATAAACACTGTGAAAACATGTGTGTGTGTGTGTGTGTGTGTGTGTGACAATATATAGAACATTAGTAAAGACTGGGAATAAACAAATCACCTTAGAATCTCAGAAGTAATGATCGGGAGGGGTCTCCCCCTGCACAGGGAATTATATTATATTATATTATATTATATTATATTATATTAATATAATACATTAAATATATAATGAATATAAAAAAATCTACAATATAACAAAAACTAGAAAAATATTTTCTAAAACAGAATTAATAATTTCAATCAGGAAAAAGGCTTTATAATAAACAACAATGTATTCAACTTAAAAAAGTGAAAGAAAATCAGCAACCAAATTGTCCAAATTGTTCTGACAATTATCAAAAATGATGAATTGCAAAGAATATAAATAAAATAAACTGCAATGTGTTCAAGTGGCAGTTCTGTTATTCTGCTGTTTTTGGAGGCAAAAGTAATGAGTGACTGTCCAAATGCCAGCCGAAAAATATGTCATAAGTTATTAATTTTTCCAGGAGGAATTCTTCAGGAAACGAGATACAAGATAATCCTCTTCCATAAGGATGGTAAAAGTGTAAGGAAAATAACAGAAATCCTGGTCCTTCACTTACTGGATGGTCATGGTCTTTAGAACCTCAGACGACACTCCACTGAAAACCGATTCTGTAGTGAAATCACTGCATGGAATTAGGAACACGTCCCATCACCATCGTCTGGGAACACAGTTCGTTGCTGTTCATTGCTAATTGGCTCATTGAAGGTGGACTGAGAAGAAGTGGAAAAGCATCATGTGGAATCAAAATCTGGAATTCTGTTCGGTAAACTGTGTTCTAGTAACAAGCCGGATGGTCTCTCTCCCCATTATCCCAGAAGACTCATAAGAAGAAAATTAAGCTCGGTTTCTGTTTCAGATCTAAAAAATATTGTATAGGTGCAAACATAAACATCAGCATGCAGATCTGAAACAGGCAGCTCAAATGGCACTGGTGCAAGGACACATGTACCTGTAGTCAGCTGGTAAGAGGCTGGTATCACTTACGCCTCATGCCGTGTAAAAATTAAGCACTTGGATATCGTGCTGTAAAACACGTATCTCATACATCATTTGAGCAGTGGCCTTTTTTATCATGTAGACATTTAATGATAAAAAGACCAACAAAAATGCTTCTAAAATGCTTTGATTAAATCCTCTTTATCTTGATTTACATTAAAAGTGATGATCATTTTTGCTCTTTCCTGTAAAGTTACCTTTTTGAGATATTCATTTTTCTCTCGATAATAAGCTGCATACAGTACAATCCTCCAACTCACAGCAATTGTAGCATTGTGAGAAAAGCAGCAAGTAAACTTATGACGATGGAGTCCTCTTCATTGCACAAGATAAACTGTAAAGTTTGATGTAGGAGGAATGTCAGAAGCTGTTTTTCAGTTTGCATTGTGTATGCTGGAAAACACAATTTTGATGCTAGCAACACACAAAAATGGGCCAAGAAAAGACGGTACAATTGTGAAATGGAACATCTCCCATTTAACTGGGTAAACTGACAAAAGGTCAGTGTGTTGTTTGGGTACAAAGAGCCTCCCAGAGAGGCAGAGTAAAAACGGGGACGGGCCAACTTCGCACAAAGCAAGAACTTGAAATTTTTATCACCTACAGCACAGAATATCTAGGAATTGTTTAAATCTCAATGATTCAGATGTTGATTCCAATTATTAATTTCAGTTCTTATAAGTATAAGGTTTTAATTTCTGTCTATTCTGTCTATCTATTGCAGCGATATAAACAGTGACAGCCAATATTTTATCCATTATTCCAAATTCTCACAAAATATCCAGCTGCACTACTGTATGTGCTCTGCGAACTGCTTTTGTTTTCACTACTTTCTGTCGGATGTGGTGTGCTATCAATCTCAGGTAATGATCTTTAGAAATGCTTGTCTAGCTGTCACTGGTCAAGGCAGCTTTGCTAATTGTGCAAATGCAGTTTTCAAGTGGTGTTGGAAAAAATAGGTTGTCCCATGTGTAAACGGTGATGGAATGGCTGATGAAGTAGTTTTTATGACTGGTAAACTCAGGATTCTACATGATCGCCAAGATTATGTGCCACATAACGCAACACCTGATAAAGGACATAGCTTTTCACTACAGATGCCATAACTTCTCTGATGCACCTGAGGTTTTTCAATGGTAAGTGTTCCCATTGGTTCTGTGCTAGCGAGGTAGTAGTTCCATTAATGCTGAACTTTAAATATGATTTCAGTAGGACACTGAACAATGTTCTGTGCGTATTACAGCAGCATGGCTCTATAGTAAAAGAGTCTAGGAGCTGAACTGATCTGCCTGCAGTCCAGACTGGTCATGCACTTCTGGAGCATTATGAAAGTAAAAATAGGACAATGGAGACCAGTTCTTCATTAAATCATTTTAGGTAGTATTTATTTCTATTTGTTCCTAAACTATGTAGATTTGCTCCGCCAACAATACACTCACAACTGAGAAAAATGGCTTAACTCAATGTTTACATGCTACACGATTTACAGCTCTCTAAAGCATTCAATAAACTCAGCAGCAACACACATATGCCAAGACCTAAGACTCTGACACCAGCAGTTCTCTGTTAGAACTAAAGCCCATAGCCCACCACCCTGAGCAACTGATTCTGCAAAAAACTGAACATTTTCCATCCAGTAAATGACTCAAAACTGTATATGTGATATGTCAGAGGTGGTGTTTTAGGAAACAATTAATTAAAACTAAATTTTGCTGATAAAATAATTCAGTATTATTATGTATCATGTTAAACAGGTCAGAATATACCACAAACCTGCAATCTGGATAATAGCTGGCACATTACAGTAGGCGATTTTGGTATTTTTGGATTACGGAGGTCACTATAAATCCTGCAAAATCTTATTTGTGATTGTGCAATGTTCATCACTACTGTCATCCCTTTAATTCTTTCTCTTAGTAAACATTGTTTGTCCACTGATTAGTTTTGCCATTCTCGAGATATCAATAGCGTTTCAACTCCAAAATGTTCAATCTGATCAGATTCCCTTTATAAATGAACAGAGTAGAAAAGTACATGCTCGTCTACTGTACTTCTGCTCAAGTGACAGACACCATATTACAGGTTGGTCTGACCCACAGCCTGTTTGTCTTCCCCTTAATCATTTGTTCCAGATATTGGGTCAGAATTGGTTCTACGTAATATAGAACATGTTATCAAAGCATTTGAACTCTTAAATGGGTTTATAACAGACCTTATAGACACAAAACACTGGTTTATAATGATCGGGCTGTGTTTCATGCACTAACCAATTACATTGCTGTTCTGTAAATGAGGTTACATGTTTACAAATAAACAAACTGTCACGTGACTGTATCCAGGATGATGAGTATAGGTAACTTAGGGACTCCATAAGTTAAATGAAGGAAAAAGCTGTAGAAGGAAACATCTAGACATTTTAAGGACTTGTGACACATGTCACCATGGACTCCTTGAGCTGTAGAGCTCTACCTATTGGTTTAGCCTCACCCCCTACTGGAATTTCTATTCCATCTTAAAAAGTAAAGCAGTTAGACATCATAGCCCAAACAGGTGTCTAAAGCACTGTGTCATTTAAAGTGGAACAGTATAAGAAGTGTATATAGACACCTGGATTAATGTTCATAGCTTGTCTGAGTTTATCGATGCATGTATGTGCAAGTTTATTTATTAGCTCACAGTAAGCAGCTCAAAATACTACAGGCCCACTGGGAATTCACCCGACTCTCTGTGCTCCATTTCCATCACACAATAGAACCTGAAAGTAGGCGGGTTCCTTGACAGTTGTGGTGGGGTTGGGGACATGATTTCTTGTGACTCTCCTGTTAACAGTAAACACGAACACAAACATTTGATTTTATGTGAGAGGTCAGAGAGAGTACCCTCCCTCCACTCATAGAGCCTATGTAATATTGTACCCGATGGTTTAAATTGGTAGCATAGATATGGTACAAGTTCCTTTATATTTTTAAATATTGTCCAGACACAGAAAGACAACCAAACTGTTGCCCGGTCCAACTGTTGTCACGTACTCCTGTGCCCCAAGGCTGAAGAGTGTCTCATTGTTCTCACTGATCTAATGAGTGTTCACGAGTGCCCTCTATCCACCCTTATCAAGCCCTTTGGCAGAGTTGCTATGTAGTGGACTTAGCAGCGACCTATTACTCACAATTCCCCTTAAACAGCAGCTGTAAACAATCTGAGCATATGGATTCTTTTCAAGCTGTGTGAACATTATGCCAGGCAAGAAAAGAACGATTATTATTTAAAATAAGTATCCTAAAATACCTATTAAATGATAGGTGCACTCAGAAGTGTGGGATTGCAGTGCTGTTGGGAAGGAAGATTAGGGTTTCCAGAAACAATAATTGATGACAAATTTAGCATGCCATCAATTTGGCATCAGGGTGCCACATTTGATAACCCAACAATCCAGACATTTTAGCATGGAGTTGTAGAGGTTACTAAGGGTGTCCTGAGATAATCCATCCCATGCATTACATTTACATTTACATTTACATTTAAGGTATTTAGCAGATGCTCTTATCCAGAGCGACTTACAACCGTGCTTAATGTTCCGTTGGATAATATTCCAGCTAGTGCAGGAAGTTTAGAGCTTAGAACTCACCATGAGCTCAGACACTGCCCGAACAGGGGGCCAGTGCTGGTACCTAGAGATTAATACACAGACCTAGAGCAAGTAAACCATTACCTGGCAACCCCAGCCCAGTTCTCATTCCTATAGAGGAGAAAAAGTCGTTATAAGTACAACACAATACATATTGACAAAGGTCATTATAAGTGCAATACAAAGGTTATTAATGTCCAACACAATACACACAATGAATCTTGAATATTCTCATACAGCTCCTGCAGATGGTGCAGTAGGTGTGGAGGTGGAGCAACACCAGGCCTTCTGGGCATGTGACACATAAACCGTTCATCTTGGTGCTGACTGCGGTGCCTCCACGCACTGCTTCATCAATCATCTCTACAAAAACAAAAGCGGGGCTCATCACTGAAGATGACCTGCTGCCATTCTGAGTCACTCAGTCATTTGTGACAGTCTGTCACTACTGCAGCCTTTGGCAATGTTGACATGGTGTTAAGGGCAGCGTTTTCCTGTGTTGTGCAGCCATCTGCCAATGGTGCTAGCACCAACAGGATGACTCATGGAGAGCATCACAGCTCACTGAATGTCCGCAATGTTGGGTCAGTCAGGTACAGCGATAAAGTCTGTCCTTGCTTATGTCACATGTGCGACCAAGCGTGAAACTTGAATCATTCGCATGCCTAAGGATTTCCAATCCTTTTGGGACGCTCTCTGATCTCAGCTAATCGTACAAGCACAAGTTGTATGAATAACAGGGTAATGAAACATCATCTCTAGACAGATACAAAAACAGTACTATGCCTAGCATCCTGGGAAAAAGTTTAACCTATTTCAGTTTGAGTAGTGGTAGATGACTGAGTGCATGATCACCACGCTGCTTACTGATTAAGGAGTCTGGGCCCAGATTGCTGTAAAAATTGTGCTTTTTAAAATAAAAGTAAAGTGGATACAACTGAAGCATCATCAAATTAAGCTTGCACGGGACACTGAAAAAAAACATCATCTTACCTTTTGTGAGGAACCCTGTGGAGGTTCAGTGGTTGTTGGTAAGGCGGGCCTGCTTTACCTCGTCAACAGAGAGCAGAATACAACCTGCCAATAAAGACAAGATGACATGAAAAGAGAAAAGGGAGGAGGCACATTTCCGAAGCGCGGAGCGCATTCAGATATGGAGACTACACATGGCTACTTTGTTTCGTCCCATGGCGTAATTTACATAACTTGTGCCATGCATAAAAAAACCCTGAGTTTATTCAAATAAAGCAGGCCTTTTAATGCCCGTGCCTGACAAATGGCATTGAGTAAAAGGAGCCGTCGCCTGAGCAGGGAGAGATGGGCTGCTGCCAAATATTTTTGAAATGGCTTGTGCCGAGGCAATCTGAAGATTAAAAAACATCTCTTGAATTACAATGACACATCACAAAATAAAATTAATGCAGTATTTTCATTAGAAGGATTGAGTCCCGGAGTGTTTTGCTATCCATTAGGTAAAGGGGGGATGGGGCGGGGGGACATAGGGGAGTACAATGATTCTAGTGTTGAAGACCTTTTAGGCAAATACACAGCATCACACTATTGCCCTCTCTAGCACGGCCTCGCTGTGTGTCCTCGAACGAGTCAGGACGTGGAATACTAAAGACGGAGAGAAAAAAAGTGATGATCTTGCAGAAAACTTTTCGAATGAAGTGATCTGTTTAGTGGGCTACAGTTTAGTATCAGGGTTTTTATGATAATCTGATCAGCCTGTGGTGCATCTCGGAGTATTACGTGTTGTTATCTGCCCACTGGTGCACAGTGATGAAATAAAAAAATAAGACACTGTTTAGGAAGCTCCAAGAAAAAAGTTTTTGAAATTAAACTAAGAACTTTGATTAAAATTAAAAGTTAAATAAAAAGGTTTTTATTGTAATTTAGTCTTTTAAATAAGGAGATAATAAATTGTGCTAAAAAGGACCAGGGCCAAGAACTACAAGGCAATAAGGTTTCTATTGTCTTTAATGGTATGCTAATCTGGTGCAAACACAGAATTGTTCTGTCCATAATACAGTGTGAAAAACAGAATTTTATTCCCACGATATTATGTAAAAATATAATATTTTTTTTTCCAAAAAAGGATCAGTGTTTTTATCACAATGTTGGCTTCAGGTCTACCATGACCTGTGGCCTGACAGCCTTAACATCCTATGACATATCTCAGAATAAAAAGTTGTAAAAAAGTGTATAATCTATAATGATCGGTAGGGCTGGTAGGTCTTGTTATTGGCTGATATTTTACCCTGCCCACTGGTGGATGGTGATGAAATAAATACCTTCAATAGGCAAGTAAAGTCAATACACTTGAATTAAAAACTAAACAGTAAAACAATTAATAAAAAAATTGTCCTTTAAATATAATATCAAATAATACATTGTGCTAAATATGACCAGAACCAAAAACTAACATGGCAAAAAGATTTAGTTGGACTTTGGTACACTAAACTGGTATATTATATATATATATATATATGTATATGTACAGAATAAGTTTATTATCAAACAGTGTGAAAAGAGAATTACAAAATTCTACATCATTAGAATTTGCACCTTTTAAGAAACTGTCTTTGAACTCTGTCTATTAAGAAAACGTGGAATATAAGTATGAATGTCTCCTCCTTTTCCTAGGGAATGTATAGAATAATTTCCTGTGGTTCTTCTGTTGATGCCTTTCTAATTGCAATGCATTGCAATTTCTAATTGTTATCATATTATAATAATAATTTAAATTTTCATGAAAAAAGATTCATTTCCGTGCATTAGAAATGTTATGTTTTTCCACTACTGAGTCCTCCAGTAGCCGAGCTGCTGTGTCCTGCTGCGTGAAGTCAGTTTTAAACAGCTCTTGCATAGATTAATGAACATCTGGCAACAAGGTGTCCGGAGCCCGAGAAGGGGAAAAAATCAATTAGTCTTCTTGAAATGTTTCACTTTTCTCTCAGCACTGTTAGAACTAATTGAAGAATGTAACCTCATTAATAGGCTTTCTAATGAAAGCAGTTAGCGCTGTCTCCTCACTTAATCTAATAGTTAGCTTTACAGAAGAACTCAGATCGCTTTGATCTACACACTTTAATACATATATTATATATTACAATATATTACATATGCAATTTAGTAATGGTTAAAATGTTTATTAGGTTAAATCATTTAAAGGGCATAACACATTATGAAACATATTGCCACCAATAAATAAATAAATAAATACAAATAATAATAATAATGTTTGCTCTTTTAAATAATAACCAGCTATAAGATATGTGAGATATATGAAAAAGATATTGTTGGGTATTAAAGCTGTTTACAACTGTTCCCATTTTTGAAACCCTCCATCACTTTCATACACACAACATACAGACAATGTGACACAAGGACATAGATAAATAAACAGGGCATGTTAGCTTTAACAACATTCTAGAAAGATGGTTAGATGTAGAGTTTGGATTTGTGTATAGTCCAGCAAAAAAAACCCACATTTTAGAGAGCCATCTAGAGCTGTGACTGTGTCTCCACCTTGTGGTTAACAACGCAACAAGATCTCCCCCACCAACCCAAGTTGAAATGGTAATTGATTAGGAAAATATACTACCACACAGTTCTAAAAATTACTTATGTTACAAATATTACAAGAATTTATATACACTACACACACACATATACATAATATATATATATATATATATATATATATATATACATATATATATATACATATTATATTATATATATATATATATATATACATATATATATATATATATACATATATATATATAGATAGATAGATAGATATACACATCACTTACACAACATACAGATGTGACACAACATGGGGAATAAGTGGACAGGTCATGTTACATGCTACAGAACTGTAGTGAAATTCAGTTCAGCTAGCATTATCAACATATTAGATTCTTAAACATTATATACCTAGATGATATTTAGCCTTGTTCACTGGTGCACTGTATAATAGTAACAATTATAAGCTTCAATTATAAATTAAAAAGTTGGGGGTGAAACTGTCTTGCACGAAGTCTGTCTTGTACCGTATTGTTTTATGTTCTCGTTGTGGCACCGTTGTTCTGGAAAAAACATAATCTCATTTCACTGTGTACTTGTACAGAGCTGTAATGACAATAAAAGCCACTTGACTTGACCTGACCTGACCTAACTTGGGCAGCAGCAAACAATTTTTTAATGGTCAAATATTCTATTTATTTTTGAGATCCTCTTTTACTTTATTTTAGATCCACTGTGGTGGTTCACTAATGAAAAAAATGTACACAAAAATGTCTCACTATGCAAAAAGGCAAAATGTGATTTAAAACACTGACTAATACATCCTGTTCCTGTTGCAGTCATTGAAGTGTGTGTATATTTACCAAAAACTACAATAATGTACTAATAATTGTTTTCTGTAATTTTTTGCACCTCACATACTGTCCTGACGTAAGCCATGATTGGTTTCTTTGTGCACAGAGACTCCTGCTCTGAGCTATCAGGAGTTTTCAGTTCAAAGCAAAGTAAAAACCCTCATGTTCACTGTAGATAACTGTTTTCTCTAATTAGTGTGTTTTCCTTTATAAGCTGCCTGCACAAACCCCCGATACGTTGCGTAAACCAACCCATACGAGGCTAATAAAGCAGTGTGGAGTGCAGATCTAAGACAAACTATGATTTACTGAAGACATTTGATCTTTAATAAGCTCTTTCTGATAGTTCTTGGTGCTTTAAAATAGAAATTAAAATAAAAAACAGTGAGGCCCAGTGGACACGTCTCACTCTCTGGAGTAATCAGCATCCAGACATAGTTTTATTATATGTAATGTTTTAGTCAGAACATTTCGTCTGGGACTAGCAGGAGTTTATGGAGGTGAACCTGAACTAGATTAGTTCTAAATGATTTAAATTTTCTTCCTACAAATAAACACAGTTATTCTATATAGGGATCATGCAGAGATCAGTCAACAAACATGTTATTTAAATTACTGTAAAGGAATCACTACATCTTCTCCATTCCAGAGGTCATCAACTGTATTCACAAAGAGCCTATGTGGCTGCAGGGCTGGTGTGGTTCCAATCAAGTAAAAGCCTACATGATTCCATTTGTTTAACCTGTTGGTCTCAGTCTTTAAACACCTAATTATTGCTATGATGCATTCCTGTAGTCAGACCAGCCCACTGAATAGGACTGGGACCCCTACTACATGCTGTGAATGTGTTTAACATCAGAGTGTTATCTACACATTAAGAGTGCACGGGAAGACAAATGTGCCACATGACTATGGACTGACAGGTCAACCATTTTGTACATATTGTCAAAAATATTCAATTATCATATTCATGTACCATTATCAAACATATTGTACAGTGACTCAGTGGGTGTAATGTGTTACTGTGCTTGAGGTAGTGTTTTTTATCATTTGAATAGACATCAGTGTCAGACTTTCTATTTAAAGACTCTCTATTTAACGACCTTCTATTTAAATAGATAGGTGGACCAAGAGTGACACTACAGTCTTTACAGCCAAAATGAGTAAATTAAGAATCTTGTTCCAGAAATTATAATAGGATCATAATAAATCATGCTACTTTTACTTTCCATACTTAAGTACATTTAAATGTAAATACTTCAGTATTTTTAGTCGAGTTAAGGTCTAAAGGGAGGAACTTCTACTTTACTGGAGGAATTGTACTCTTGAGAACTCTGCTTTAACTCAACTACACAGTCTGTGCATTTCATCCACCAACTTGGCAGAAAATAAAGAGACTTTTCAACGTTATTTTAAACGTTTCTACTCGTTCACGTGTGGTCTACATCTCCTGCATTATAGCACCATCTACTGTTCAGAAGTCGTGGGTGGGCCATTTCATTTTCTAGATTTATCAAGTCATTTTCTCAAAACATTTTTCTGTTTTTTTCAGTCCCATTAGCATTGTATTTATTTGTACAGCTCATGTCACAACATTTGCTGTGAAGGTGGTCATCAACATGGTCTACGCACATTAACAATGATGGCCAAAAGTAGTCAAATAACCCAAACTTAAAGTTCAGGCATGTCCAATAGGGATGTTCCTCAGCTCTTCTCCAATTAGATGATCTTAACTTTAAACTCACGTTATCTGCCTAACATGGAAAATCCTAGGTTGTATAGATGGTATAGCCAAACCTTTTCTAGACCAGTGATGGTAAATGGCATCATAGAGAATTACATGTCACAGGCCCACGTTAGCCATTTTGATAACATAACACTGACAAAATATTTAGCTAACGGTGGAGAGTTTCAGATAATTGCATCATATTTCAGGAAGTTTCTGAGATTTAATTTCCCCACTCCGTTTCCAGATAGTGGTCCCAATGATAGTGGATTAAATTTTCTTTTAAAAGTATACTTTTTTAAAAGTCTTTCAGTTTAAGATTTAATTTGTTTGGATTACAAAGGGTAACAAATTATATAATATATAAATATACCTTATCATTATATATTATATATATATATATATATATATATATATATATATATATATATATATATAAAAATAGTGTTTTTTTTTTTACTGGAAATAAATGTTTAAAAAGCTAAACATCCTACGTGTTTAGAGGACTTTTGTAAAGAGGACTTTCAGAAGCGATTTTCTGTAACTGGTGAAAGAGGAAGCTGAAAGTTCTCGTGATTTATTATTATTATTATTATTATTATTATTATTATTATTATTATTATTATTACTAGTACTACTACTATTAATAATAATAATAATAATAATAATAATAATAATAATAAATAATAATAATAATGTCATTGTTGTTGTTTTTACCACATTCAGCACAAAACACAAAAAAACATGCTACCAATAATGCCTCAAAACAAAAACAAACAAACAAACAAACAAAGTTCTCTGAATAAAAATATCAGCAAGAAAAAAACAAATGTGTAAAATTTAATTTTTTGAAGCTCAACAAAAGTCTCTCCGCGGTCTCACGTGGCGTTTCCTTTACAAAGAGCACATAGAGCTATAAACCCACCCTAAAACATAACACTCCGAGAGAGCTCTCATATCAGCGTTTATGAATATGGGCTATGGATGGACCGCTAACCTGTAACGCGTGGAAAACCTGAGCTGAACTGAAAGACCCCGGTAAGCAGGCGACGCGAGTCGTCTGGTGTAAGTGTCCGAGCGCTGCAGGTTTAAGTTAATCAGTGATGAGCTGCAGCACCTGTTTCTATCCGTACTCGACAGGAGACTCTGGGGCTTCATGCTCGTGCTCGCTAACGCGCTGAGCTCTGAAGCTGTGTACGCTGTTTTACCGCCTGGTTTTTCCGCCATGCAGAAGAACCCCAAGAAGTACTTCGTTAACATGGACGACTATCTGTCCAGCATCGGTCTGTACAGGAAGATGATGGCCCGAGACGCATCCTGCCTGTTCCGAGCTGTTTCAGAGCAGGCGAGTTGTTTATTTGACCGGACAGCGAGAATGAGAAGTGTTTGGTTTGGTTTCTTTGACTGTGTGCGCGGCTATTTACGGTGTGTGGAGTAACTGTTGGGGTGTCTGTGTGTTTCTGTGTTAGCTTTATTTCTCTCAGAACTACCACCAAAAAATAAGAAAGGACTGCGTGGACTTCATGAGGGCCAACAGATGCAACTTCGAGCCTGTGAGTAAATGTCTGCACCTGAACTTCATTTTCTAGAGTAATCTTCAGGTTGGGGTTCTAAGACTAGCTTTGTTGTTGTTTCCTGCAGTTCGTTGAAGGCTTTTTTGAGAAGTATTTGGAGCGTTTGGAGGATCCTAAGGTCAGTGTGCTTGTGAGTGAGGGACAGTCTGTCTGTAAATTTCTAACTGTTTTCTAATCCGCCTCTTTTCTCAGGAAACTGCAGGCCAAGTGGAGATCAAGGCTTTATCTCTGCTATACAGGTAACTAATGATTGTCCTTTACAGTTCTGGCCCTCAGGGTATGGTTTGCCTGTCAACTCCATTATGAAGACTCTTTGACCATCTACAATACACATTAACAGTGTTTAAAAAAGGCCTATTAGTGCCACACTTTGAACATACTTTCTACAAGTATAAGCACTATGATTTAAACAGTCCCTGTACCTAGGAGACCCAGACATTGGTGTCTAAGTAGTGACGATACACACAGTGCTCAAAAAATAAATCCACTTCATTAGGTTCACCCCTTGTATCACCAGCCATTGTCCATTATCAACTCCACTGACAATATAGGTGTACTTTGTAGTTCTAAAGTTACAGACTGTTGTTCATCTGTTTCTCTATACTTTGTTACCCTGTTCTACAGTGGTCAGGGCCACCACAGAGCAGGTATTGTATGGGCTGTGGATCATTCTCAGCACTGCAGTGACTCTGACATGGTGTTTTTGTGTGTTGTGCAGGTGTGAGTAGATCAGACAACACAGTGCTGCTAAATACCTCCATATCACTGCTGGTCCACTAACCAGTCACCATCATCCTGTGGGCAGTCTCCTGTTACCACTGATGAAAGACTGGAGAATGGCCAACACAAACTGTCTAAGCAGCAGATGAGCTACCGTCTCTAACTTTACATCTATGAGGGGTTAACTAGACAAGTACAAGTGTCTAATGGGGGGCAGTAAGTGTCCTCTACAAGGTGGACCAGCAAGGTAGGAGTGTCTGATAGAGTGGACAGTGAGTGGACACAATGTTTAAACACTCCAGCAGCACTGCTGTATCTGATCCACTCACACCAACAAACAACACACGCTAACACACCACCCGATGTAAGTGTCACTGCAATGCTGAGAATGATCCACCGCACAAATAATACCTGTGGTGCTCTTGGGGGGGCTTGACCATTGCAGAACAGGATAACAAAGTATATAGAGAAATGGCTGGACTACGGTCTGTATCTCCTATATGTGTTCCTTTATGGTCAGTGGAGCTGATAAAATAGGCAGTGGGTGAAGATGCAAGGTGTAGGCCTAATGATGTGGCTGGTGGGTGTCTATTATAACTGGTCACCACTAAGCACAACTGTAGTGCTCTGGCACGTTGATATTCCTTATTTAGTACATAATCAGAAACTATATTTAAAGGTTAAACAGCTGTAAATACTGTCCAGGTGAATAAATACACAAACACAGCCAGGACAGTCAGTGAGAGTCTGGCTGTGTTCTGTGAATAGCTGATAGAACACAAAGTCATACTCTGAGAGGTGAGATTGATAAAGATGTATGCTTACTAATGCGTTCTTATGTCACTAGATATTGAGAGACACAAGACGGAAACATTTAAGTTCCTCCAGTAACAATGATGGATTGTTATAGCACAAAGTGTTTTCAGTTTCTAGCTCTGCAATGGCTTGTTTCTCACATGGTGTTATGTTTTGTCTATGTACATTACTCACTCAGAATGTTAGGGTAAAACTAAACTGTAATCTGGTGCATTATATTTTTTCCTCTGGTTTGGTTTGACAGAGCAGTGTAGTAGTAGATAGAGATGTGAGCTCTTGAAGTTCTCAAAATTCAGGTTCTAGAATAACTCATTTGTGTGTTAAGTGTCTTAATGTAATGTAAATATCCCATGCCTGGTGCAGGAGGTGCTTCGTCATTTACAGATACCCTGGGAAGCCACCAACAGGGATTGGAGAAGATACCAGTTTGCCGAAGGTAAGGAAAGTATTAACTAAAGTTTTCCATGTATTTAGTGCTTATTGATCTGGTTAGTGTGACAGCCCTGTAGCAAAGTCCTTGGTGTGCAAGACTGATGATTGGCAAGAAGTTCAAACATGTCTCTTTATGCTTTCACCACCAGATGGTGCTTTTTTTGTGAAGGAGGCTGTTGTGTGTGTGTGTGTGTGTGTGTGTGTGTGTGTGTGTGTGTGTTTTTGTTTTTGTTTTTTTAAGCAGACATTTAGCTTAATCTGAGATGTCCACAGCTTCAGTAGAATCCTCAGTTAGATGTGTAATATAGACTAAATGTGTTCTTGCATCTTAGAAAAGACCCACTTGACCATGCACAGAATCCCGTGTGCACTTAGAAGGTTGTTTTAGTATTTAGGGTTCTGTGAAGTGATTTAAATAGAAGCAGAAAGGGTTAATGCTAGTGCTGCTTTCTACTCCTGGAGACACCCTGATTCATTCCTATCGCTGATGTGCCACGGGGTGAGTGGCCCAAGTGACATAATTGAAAACTAAATGGCCGGTTGGGGGAGGCAGAAGTAAGGTCTCTCAGTGTAGAAAGCTTATTCCACGAGCTGTTGTGTGTACAGTTGGTATTTTGTTTAACACCATTCTGCCCTAACAAGCCTATACTAACGTGAAGTATATGTAATGTGTTCCAGATTTTGCTGTGTTGCTCAAGCAATGGCCATTATGATGTGGTCTACCCAAGGGCCTATCCAGTGGATGCAGCAATATGCCAGTGTGAGTTTTGCTGAAACCATGTTTTGCTGAATCTCATGTTTCACAAGTCTCCAACCTGACTGGGTTATTAAGTTGCAATATTTGAAATGAGTTACTACAATTAGTTAGCTTCTACACTGATATACATTATAAGTACTCTGTGATGTTCCTGTGCATGGTTCTACGATTGAAAGGCGACGATGGGTGCGATAATGGTGGTTTAATTGCGTTTGTTTACAGCTCTTCTGTATGAATTGTTGTACACGTGCGTTCTGGGCATTGAAGAGGAGGATCTGCGTATGGCTCTGGATGGGTTCCGAGGAGGGGGGCGTCGCTACAGGAACAGCCTGTCTGTGTGCAGTGAGGAGGCTGGTTACGATACCCCTGAAGATAGGGGCCTGAGGTCTGCACATACACAGGAATTTAAGGCTATGTATTTCTGCTTAATGGAAGGTGCATTGTTATATTGCTGTACTTTTATTTTTCCTTTAGTCTCAAACATAAGTTGGTTCTGAGTCAGTCCACGTGGTAATGTAGTTAAAGCCTTGTTTTTGCCTTTGTAGGGAGGAGTGGGAGCTTGGTGGCTATAATCACTGTGAGGATAAAACCAAATTTGGAGAAGACCAAAAGGTGATAAGCCAGAAAAAAGGCCAAGAGATTCTGCCATTTATCATATGTTTGTGTGACAAGTATGTCTGTTTTACTTTAGGCTCTAGATGGACCGGCAAAGCTTGCTCTTCCCTACAAGGTTCTGAAAGCCTTGGAGCCTGAAATGTACCGCAATGTGGAGTTTGATGTCTGGCAAGACTGCCGCAAAGGTGATTCACAGGCCATACATTCATTCTGTTTCACTGATGTTATGTTGCTTTGAAAGTGAGTTTGATCAAATGTTTACTTGAATCAGTTCCAATAAACCACTATTAACCCTTTATGATCAAAAGAGCACTGGTTCTTGAACTGGACTTTTAGAACCTTGGAGCTACTCAGGGAACCGGTCTGTGTTTGCATTAGTCTTTATTGGAACCAAGGAATGTCAAAAGATACATCATCAATGCCAACTTGGGGGGACCCCGCACAGTGGTAGTAAACAGTTGTAGTAGCGGAGCATATAAATTACATGCAATCATTTGTGCTGTTACTTGAGATGTTTGTTTATATCCAGAAAACAGGCACGGATGAACTACTGGAGAGCAGATGTAGAAGAGGTTCTTCAGCAGACCCTCTGGGTGTCACCGTTCTTGAGCAAATTCTCGGGTCCTTGGCCTATTTATTTTTTGGTGAAAAATAATCTAAATTAGGTGCACGAACTGGAACGGATCGTATTTCACATTGATGGACAAGGGCTGAATGTAAATAGATGGTTCCATGTATCCAAATGGGAACAATACTGTATATTAAAAATGTTATCTTGTTTTAGTTTTGCTCAAGGGAAGAATGTTATGTAGCATTAGTTGTGCTTGGGACCCCACAAGTAGATGAATCTGATGTGTGCACACTATTTTAGTGCCTTTTCTTTTTTTTTTCTACATACTGAATGATTCTACTTCTAACAGAATATTACATAGTGCTGCTTTAAGAGAAACCCTTTAAAACAATCTACACTTTCACTATTACTCATATTTCTTTGTAATTTATTTGTTTTTGGCATTTCAGAACTCCAGAAGACTGATTACATGGTGTTTGCCGGCAGGCAGTATTTTTTAGGAGACAAGTGTCAGGTATGAGAATGTGGGTGGTAGTGTTTTTGGGGCCCTCTTCCACACGGAATGTTCCCTGTGTGTTGGTTTAGTAATCTTGCATGTTTCTGTTTAATCATACGTGTGTGTGTGGGGTGTGTTTTTGTTTTGTTTTATTCAGGTGCGTTTGGATCCTAAAGGGAAGTACTACAATGCTTTTATCCAGGAAGTAGGGACTCATCCCAGCGCCGTGACTGTGTTTATTGAAGAGCTGGGAGAAAAGTGAGCTCAATACATGCATCTCTGCAGGTTTAACGACAAATGTGTAACTTGATTGATCAAAACTATACTATATGAGTCGACAGACAGTAAACATTTAAGAATTTAAAGTCGACTGTTTGCTTGACCACCTGAATAAGCAACAACAGTTTTCTTAAAAATATTTGATTTGAAAATAAATTTGATTATGTGCAGACTGAACACAGCCTAGGAGCATGGACTAAAGCAGGGTTGTGCAATTCTGGTTCTACCAGCCTACCACTTTGAGAGTTCAGCACAGCTGGCAGAAATATTTAGATGTCCCTGAAGACCCACATTACAGGGTGTGTTTAATTAGGATCAGAAATGTGCAGGGTGGTAGATCTCCAGGACCAGGATTGGTCACCTCTGGACTAAAAGAATTGAGGACTTGAAGTGGGGCATACCCTAGTTGATGGCAGATTTAGCCACAGTCCAGCACCAAAAGTTTATCAGGCAACAAATGTGTATTCTGGGAAAAAATTGCTCCTGACTGTCGTCCTCTGTGTTCTAGGCACTTGGTGTCTTTGACTAACCTGAAGCCGGTGAATCCAGTCCCAGCATGGAACATAACACCGAGCCGAAAGGGCAGCTCCTACAGCCATGCTGAGCATTATACTGGAGAACTAGGTGTTTTCTCTCTTTCTCTACCAATATTAATATTACATTAAAAAAGTGAATTCTTCTAGGAGAAATATGGTTTGCATTGTTATATTAAAGGGTCCATATCACTTTTCTAAATTAAAGAGTGATGTAGAAGATCTGCTTTTGAGGCACAGAACAATGTAGCCAATCGGAATAGAGCTTATGCACATACATTGGTCTTAAAGACAAAGTATCAAAACCTTGTTTACTTTTAAGTTGAGAGGTTGGAAAATGGTCATGTAAGAATAAACCATTTTCAGTACATAACATGAATGTTAAGTGGCCACAAAATAAAGTAGATGATGTGGTATATGGGCCTTTTAAATGTTCCATTAGTCGCAGTGTGTGGTGTCTTGGCATGTTTAATGTTGTAAAGCCGTATGAGATTATTAGTATGCGAGGTCATCAGCAGGATCAGTGTTTTCATACTGGGTTAGTGTGTCCAGTGTTTTCTACCTAATGTACAACATCTGTTTCAGACCCGGAGCTGCGCGGGCGGCGTAGATTCCTGAAGAAAACTCGGGGTAAAGAGATGCTGATGGCTATATCTTATGGACGGGCTCAACCTGGCCTGCCCCCCCGGTTGCAGCCCTGCCCAGGAAACCTGGCCTCTGTGCGTGCGCCTGGAGTGCATGGTCCTGCTTCACCCACACCAGGCCTCACTTATGACCACTATCGCCCACACCCTGCTTCAAGACCACCTCGTGGATATGGACCACCCAGGTCTGACACCCATTGTTGCTTTTACTGGAGTGTGGTATTGATCATGTTCCGATACATTTTTACAGCAGTAGGGAAAAAACATAATGGGATATTACAGCAATGGCCTCTATGACATGTGTTTGGTTAAAAGCAGTACAAAGGCATTTGGGGTTTTAATTAATTGTTGTGGTGTGTGTTGTGTTTTTATTTTTTCATTATTATTATATTTTTTATGCATTATTAAGTTGGGACAGGGGTGTGTTTACCACCCCTCAACTTTCCTTTTAGCACATCAACTTTCCTTTTAGCAGTCTTCAGTGATTGGATAGGAACTGAGGACACTTATTGTTGTATTTGTGAAAGTCATATCACGCTTTATAAGGGTGTGTATTAGTATCAGATGCACATCTAGGCTGCAGGCAGTGGTGATGTAGTCAGAGATTATAGCTCGTCTGCTGCTGCATAGTTTGTGTTGGTTAGTTGATCATCCTCTATTACTTCATCAGTGGCCATAGGATGCAATGGGCTAGACAGTTTTGCTTGCTTTTCTCAGTCCAGCAGTGACTGAGGTGTTCAGCGAAACTGCTGTGTCTAACCCACTTACACCAGTACAACACACGCTAACACACCGCCGTCACCACCACATCAGTGTCACTGCAGTGCTTGGAATGATACACCACCCACATAATACCTGCTTCTTGGCGGTCCTGTGGGGATCCTGAACATTGAAGAACAGGGTAACAAAGTATACAGAGAAATAGGTGGACTACAGTATGTATAACTACAATCTATAACTACAAAATGCTCCTATATGGTCAGTGAAGCTGATGCGGTGGGTTAAATATTCTGATATGACCGTGTAGGTTTTAGTTTTATTGAAAACCTTAAAATTCTTGAAGCTGTTGGGGGAAACGTTCCTAAACTAATTTACTCAGTGACGAACCTCAGCTTCTTTAAAATGCTGCTTTTGAATTGCAGAACTTTTCCTGTTTACCTGTCCCCACCTCCTACCCAGATAAATGACTGTCAGATTGGGGGAACACATTTTCCCCTCATTGAGACTATGCTGCTGTATTCTGTGTAGGCCAGTGTCCTGCAAACGATTACAGACAGCATTTACAAACAATAATTCCCTCTCTGTTCAGCTTGGCCGCCTTGGTCACATCTTGCTTGCTGTCTATGTCTGTCTTGCTCTCTTTGTATACTGGTGCCTGTTTGTGTTTGTTTCCTGCCATCTCCATGCCTTCACTGTTCTGGTCAGAAGC
This sequence comes from Prochilodus magdalenae, assembly GCA_024036415.1. NCBI lineage: Eukaryota > Metazoa > Chordata > Actinopteri > Characiformes > Prochilodontidae > Prochilodus > Prochilodus magdalenae. The sequence continues at coordinate 694,348 of JAMWET010005005.1, forward strand.
TCAGCACGTTTCCTGAATAGACACCATATCATTGGACCAGAGGTGGCTTACTATCCCAGCCCTGGCAAACGCTGCTACCAGAGCTTTGACAATTATTCCTTTAAGTCACGGTAAGGGATCTTTTCTAGGAAACTGTGACTGAAGCCTAAGTGATTTAAGCTGAAGGCAACCTTGCCTGGAGTTTGGTCACAGAGTGTTATTTTTTTATTTTATTTTGTAAATTGGAACTACAGTTAAAATGATGCAGAATCTGCAGGGTGAAGGTCCGGTACTACAGTTGATGACTGAATTGTTGTGGTGGTGCTGCCCTGTGAAGTGCCTTATGTCCAGCTTTAAGTGTATTTGTTCTTGTACAGTAGAAGCAGGCGTCAGATGCATTCTGTGAATAAGGAGTGTCAGTTCAGCTTTGTTCCTGAGCCTGGAGATGATGCCCAGGACATGGAAGGAACAATGACCTTCTACGAGATGGAGGAAGCAGATGAAAATTCCTTCTCTCCCATAACGGTTTGTCTCAGTTTTTTTACGTAGTTTAGACTTTTAAGGAAATGGTCAGCTGTGCTTCAGCCGGCCGCACCTGTAGGGTATAGTCGATTACCACATTACCTGGTGCTTAGTAAAAGACCAGAATATGCAGTGACACATATATCGCTTATTCCAGACTAGTGTCGTGGCTGCAGTATGGAAAGCAGAGAAGCCCAGACCGCCCTGTTCCTCCCTACTTCCTCCAGCTTGTTCTGGGGAATTCTAAACCGTTCCCAGCAGGCCACCTGGTTGATGTAATTCTGACCTTTTAAGTAGAGTGTGGCCCACTACCCTGTGAAGAAAGTTCATTTCTGATGCTTGTATCTGTGATCTTATTCTTTCAGTCATTACTCAAAGCTCATGACCACGGGTAAGGGTTGGGATGTAGACCAACTGGTAAACAGAAAGCTTTGCCTAATGGCTTAACTTTCTTAACCTCTGCAGTCCAGTCCAGTAGGCTGATCTTACGGGCACTCTTGAACAAGACCACAATATACTTAAACTCCCCCACTTGAACATAGATTGTCTGTGGTAAATGACTACATGCTCCAGTAGATATACATTAGGACAAAATGCTTGACCATCATTTTGAATATGTGTTTCTTTGTAGGGACAAACTGTTACCAGCACTATGGTACCTGGTGCTGCTACTTACTGGGTGCCAAGAGGCCCAAGCCCTATTCCATCTGTCAAACAGCCTGTAACATCATCTGAGGAGGACCCTGATGAAAGGAGCACCGCTGGAGACCATGGTAACTTCATTGCCTATGAAATGTAAATTCAAGTGTTTATGCTGGAAAGTGCTGGAATTTTAAATATGTCCTTTTCTTCAGGTGATTACTCAGAGGAGTATATATTCACTGCCTCAGGTCAGTCTGTTTATATAACATACCTCGCTGCTTTATGTCTGCTTTAGTGTTTATATTTAATCTATTGTGCATCACTGTTTTGGGTTTTTAGATGCAGGATTTCCAAGCCCGTCTGTTTATGCGGCTGCAGAATCTACAACTAACCTGGTACTACACAGTACTTGTATATAGATCCATCAAAATTCAGCTAAGCTCTGGATGGTTTGACTTGATTGTGCCTTATTGCTGTCTGTACAGTCAGATGGCCATAAATCAGTTACACTACCGGTAAACATGTCTGTTACTGCACACTGTAAATGTGAAATGTACCATTAATGTGCTTAAGTTATTTCCTGCATTTAGACTATTCAAGAGGGAGGCTCTCGTGCTGGTTCACCACAAGAGGGCGTAGCTACCTACAGTTACTCTCAACAGGCATGCTCTCTATTTGCTACAGTTTACCCATGCTCATTGTGTGGGGGGTGGTTATCTGTTTAATGTGTTGCATTTCTATGATTTTGCTTCTTGACTGTCTTTGATGTACACTGTCTTCCAGGTGGTGGTAAAGTCAGCGGTCCTATCTTCCTCTCAGCCAGTCAACTCTGCCCCTGCTGCCATCTTTACCTCCAACTCTTCTCCTTCTTCCTCAGCTGGGAGCTCTCATAGCCCCCCAAATCCCTTACAGCCTTCCAACATCACCCCCGGCCAACCTCCACCTCTACACACTCTGGGGAGGCCAGGTTTGTCAGTCCCTAAAGGAAGATCCAAAATCATAGAAAAATCAAGATGTAAGAGTAAGGTAGAAAGGTCTGCTCTAGAGAAACCAGCAGCTCATTGCAGTAGTGATGGGAACCAGACATCTCGTCTTATAAAGCAAAATTTGAGCTTTAATAGTGGGAATGTCAGTATACACTGTTGTGAGCCACGGTGGCACTTAAAGAATTTTTTTATATTATATATCATTAGCTTTAGTCAACATTACACTGGTGAAGGTTAAGTGGTTTTGGATAGTAAATAAAATTGTCGTGTAGACATTGACCCTTAGTTCTAATCACCACCAGTGTGAGGAGTATGTTTCTGTTCAGTGTATCAATTAACAAACCCCTCTGAATTAGTTTGTGTACAAGTAGATCGTAATATTTCAGTAAATTCTGGAAAGGAAAAATGGTGGTTTCATCTTCAACACAAACCTTTTTTTCAAAAAATCTGAGACATTTTGTAAAACATAACATGTCTGATTATATTAATTCTCTTGATCCTGATTTAACAAAAGAAAGTACAAAGCAATAAATTTGTAACCAAGTCTGCTTGTATTCTGTAAATACCGTAGGGTTGGGACGGGGCAAAATAGGAATGCTAACTTGCAGTTTAGAAAAATTCCACAATAATTAGGTGAGTTAATGACAGGTTAAGGGGTCACATACACCACCAAAAGTCTTTGCACGCACAGTGGTTCACCAGTTTGTGCTACATTTATTAAATAGTTAAAAAAATATATATCTAAATTTAAAAGAATTGTGTAATTCATTGTTAAACATACTGTAGCGTCACACTGTTGGTTTGTGACTGTGGATGTGCTAGGGCTTTAGGGAAGCTCGCAGTACGGGGAGACTTGTTAGTTGTTGTAATTGTTTGGATATTATACAGCAGGGGCTGTGTTGGTGTCTGTCATGTGCAGGAGATGATAAAAGAAGCTTCATCCGAAGTGCCGTGTCTTCATGCTGATAGTCCACATAGAGTTCCAAAACCGCTGTTGAATGTGTGTGGCCTTCAAGTCCTCGGATAGCACTGCTTAAGGAACTGTCGTGCTACTGTGTGAAAAATGGGCTCAGGGAAACTTTGGAAAACCGTTGTCACTAGACACTGCATCAAGAAATGCAACTTGAAACTTAGAAATCAGTTCTTTGCAGAAATGCTCCAGAGTTATGCATCCAAGCTCGTGCGCGTGTGTGTTTTGGCTGAATGCATATTGTTCATTAAGACAAAAAGGACCATCTGGCATGGTATGTGGCTGTGTCTGTACACACGGCATGAATAACTTGCATATGTATTCGGTATATTGGGACCATGTCCTGAATTCATACACACAGAGAGTCGTCTTGCATGGCCTGCATGCAAACTATATTGGTCTTCTATTGAAAAAAAATGTATGGGGCTTCAAGATGTATATGAGAATTGTATGATTATGAGAAAAGACAGCTGAGTGGCTGAAGTTTTAAATCAACAAGAACAGCATGGCTTGCACAGAGCCATCCCTTTTAACTTCATCCAGCATATTTGGGATAAACTGGAATGCTGATGGTGAGCCAGGTCTTATTGCACATCAGTTCCTGACCTCACTGTGGTCATTAAATAGGAGTGAACCCCTGTAGTCACATGTCAAAAGGTGCTGCAGACTTCAGATTTGAGTTTTGTAATGGGTGGTAACTCGCATAGTAATGCCAACAATTGCACATGCGCTTAATCAGCATTTATTGTTCATTTTAAGGTTCTTGTGATCCATAGTCAGTAACTCTTCAGTTTATATCCATTGTTCATTAAATCTTGATTATAGTCCAAGGTGAACCCTTGATTACAGTGTCAGGGTTGCTGGTGTTATTAAAAACAAAAGATTAATTCAGACAAGGAATTTTTTTTTATGTGTAGTTCTCTTCTGTTCTGCATGCTCTCTGTCTCTAGTTGTATCCATGCAGTTTCCACCAGCATCTCCATGGTTTGTAAATGAGATGGGTGAACCTGTCACTGTGGCTCCACCTCCACCATACTCCTGTGACCCAAATGGCAGTGACCTGCCTAGAGGTCAGAGCAAGCCAGCAATGTATCAATCATAATTATCTCTACCATGTAGTAAAATTAGTTTTTGATTAACTATAGTATTTTATTTCCACAGATTGCAAGGTTCTCCAGTATTTCTTCAACTTGGGGGTGCAGGTATGTTATACAACAGGAATTTGAAAAAAGACAGTGAAGATGCTCGCTTTAAGCATCTAATTTCTGGTTAAACTGAAATGTTTGTGATCTTATATGAATACCCAGTATTTGTTTGACACTAATATCTTTAAGCTTTAACTCATGTCTGGTTTAGCAAGCAAGCTCTTCAGCCAGATGTGTTCAGAATGCAATATTAAATAATGGATAATGATGGACAGTCTTTTTCTGTGAAATGCCTCATTGGCATGTGTCTGCCTGCAGGCTTACCAGCAGAGTTACTGGCATTCTATGGTGCACATGCAGCAGGTATACCAGCAGCATGGTACGGGTGCAGAGCCTCCGTTCCAGCCTTATCCACCTCCTGCTGCAGCAGCCAGCCCAGACCACACTGTGCCTCAACCTTACCCCGAGCCTGCTCGTTCATGCCCCCACCCTCAAGTTGAGCCGGCCAACAACGGTCAGCGTCTCTTCATGACCTCTGCAAACTTCCATTCTCTCACCTGGCACATAAGCCTTGAGCTTGTCACATAGTCTTGTATCATCTTGTCCACCCCACTACCTCAAGTCTTCTCACCCTCACCTCCCTTCTCCCTTGCCTCCTCCCTTTCAGGCACTCCACTGACTATGGAGCCCCCCACTGCGGCAGTCTCCGGCACAGTGTTCTTTCCCCTGGTGCAGGAGCAGTGCAGCCAGCCCCCACTGCACCCCACCTACGAGCCCTACGTGCCTGTGCTCTCTACCACCTACCACTACCTCACACCCTGGACACCTGGGCCTCTACCACACCCACGTTTCCACCATACCTCTTATTGTCCCTCATCCCACCCTCATGTTAACTACATTACCACCCCTACCCACCCCACACACTTTGTGCCACCCAGTATGTAACTAATCACTGATTGAGAGGAGCTTGATCCTCTGCTTTAGCACTACCTCACTAGCACTGTTCCCCGTGTTTGTTTATTCATTTAATTATTTATTTTTATTTTTATTATTTTTTTTACAGTTTGTTCACAGTTTGTGCTTTGCTCTTCTCACTTTATAGTTTGTATTGTTTTGAAGACTGTTAAATATATTGTTTTGATGTTTTTTCTTAATAAAGAGTTTCCCAATATGCTGCTCTTGTTTTTGCTGTGGTTCCTGTTACACTTTGAATGAAGCTGTTTCTTATTTGGTACTATTAAGGGGGGTTATGTCAAATAATGTTGGTTGAGGTGCACTGTTGTGTGAGAAATTGTGCTCACATTTCTACCCATGTGGATGAAGTACTTCATTTGGATTCAATAAAAAACAACACAAGGCCTAAAGTGCATGTTGGCACATGGGCCAGCAGACCGAGGACTCTGTGTCTTCCAGGCTAATTCAGCATCTTTTAGACAGAGTTTTAAAGAAACTAATAGAACTGAACAAAAAGGGTCCAGGCAGTCACAGGCCCTTGCCTGGTCTTGATGGAGGTTCTCACTGGTGCCAGTCAGGCTGCAAGCACACACTAGCAGTGATGTGCAGGCCACAAGACTTTCTGTTAGCCTGCCGAATCATGGAATCTCTTATGGTCTCTAAAGACTCTTTCTGTTGGGAGTTTTCCTGTCTGTGTGGTTTTGGATGGTAATGTATTTATTTACTATGGGAGGTAATTAGGGATTGATCACACATGAGAGGATGTGTTAGGGTGTCTGACATTACGGGACTTTTGTGAAGATCACACAATAAAAAAAAATACCAACACTGTTTGTGTTAACATGATATATTTGGATGTTCCGAAGCAGAATGTTAACAGCTTTAACCACTGTTAACCACCAAATTATTAATTCTATATAGTGCTATTCATGCAAATCAAATTGGATATAAAAAATAACCTGTTTTTGGTTTTTGTCAGCTGTGATATCATGACCAGTTAATATGCACTCTTCCTTTCATGTATACTACAGTGTATCAGTATATAAATTCGTACCAAAGTAATGTTTTTGTAAATTAAGGTAAAAAAAATCCCTCACCCGAAGACGTAAGCTGAGCATAACAAAATCCTCTCTTATACCAGAAACAAATTTAGAAAAATAATTTTATACAAAAACAAAGTTATTATTGGTAAAGTTCCCAAAACAAAAAAGATGAGCTGAGAATTATTGGTTCAACTTGTTCACATAAATATGGTTAATACTAGGTATTACTGAACCATAACAGGGAAAATTTGGTTAACACCTTTTAAAAGTGAAAAATAAGAAGAAAGCATGACATCCTAATAAAACACTTTACAATTGTAATTAATACACAAACCAGCTTTCTGGGCACAAATGAAGCCTAGTTTAGGGTTGACTAATTTGTGTTTTGTGCTGACATATCTGCAACAACTGCTTCTTAATCCAGATCTACAAAACCAGCTCAAGTTTCAAAATAGACAAATACCAATAACAGCCATTCATCAGAGTCTAACCACTTTATCCTTCAGCTCAAACATCCAGATTTCCTCTGTACACCTTACTCACATCATGGAGTGCCTGCACATGGAATTATTGTTCAAATGCATATTTCTAAATGGGACACTTTGCATGGAATTTCAGTGCAGTTTTTCAGTGTTTCAATTAGAAATTTGGCTCATTCTCATCTTTTGTGTTGTGAAAATGGTGGAAAATGTAACCGAAAACTCTTCTTAGTATTTAGCAGATATTTACCTCAGAGAAGAATCAAAGAGTGAAATGTAGGTGTTACTTTTGAGCACACATAATTGGTGTCACTCTCTGAAACCCTTTATTCTAAGCTTGCTTTCAAACACCTAAAAGCATTTGTTTGAGACAATTTAAGAAAAGGCAGGAAAATATTTAAATCAGTGGCATGATAGTTATACGGTATGTGGCTAATAGTAGTAGGTCTGCTTTGCATGAAATTTAGTGTGTGTTTGTAATGTCTATAATAAAAAATAAGATTGCATTAGAGGTGTGTCATTGATGCAAACGCACTCCCATATTGCAGAAGACGTAAATGTTAACATTCCCAATATTGTACACAGTATTTAAAGAACTACTTATTTGCTAATCATAGTTTTCAGTAATAAAAGCATATTGAGTATTGGATTTAAGAGTATTGTCCATTACCAATATTAATACACAGCCATTTTAGGATAGGAACAGTCATAAAAGGAGCCCCTCGGTCAATGCGGTCTACACTTAAGGAGCCAATGAGTGTCTGTGCCTAAAGCTGAGTCGTGACAGACTCTTCCTGCTCCCAGTAGGAAGAACCCAGGCTGTCACAGGGCCCGACCCATCCCTGACAAAGGTCCTCATTGGAGGACAGCAGGCGGGAGCTGGAGGCAGTCAGGCTGGAAGCACAGTGCAGGGGAGGCAGCGAAGAGTGGCTGGGTGGCCTTAATAAGAGACTGTCCCTGCCATTTGCCTGCTGAGATGACAGCATTGGGTTTGGATCTCTCTCACCGGATCCCTCTCTTAAAGTGTGCAAGTGCAGCTCGCTCCTTGTCACCTGGTCCTGTGGATCCTGCCAGGGGGTTTGCGACTGTAAAACTCTGTCTGAGATGCTGTAGGCGGACTGCTGCTGAGGTTCATCACCGTGGTTTCGTGTGTGTGGCTCTGGCATATGTCCGTTCATGCGATGGAACAGTAAGCCCAAGCGGCGCAAGGAGTCCTTCTTGGAGCGTGAGAAGCGCTGTAGGCGACTGCTTGTTCTCACAAATGAGGAGGGTGACCACTTGCTCTTCCTCAAGCCATTGCTCTTTGGTCTATCGTCAAGCGCATCCTCCATGCCTGTCATAGAGCGGAAAAGGGCTGACACGGTGTATTGACCCTCACGGTTCCTCCTGTCCACCTGGGCGAAGGAAACAGAGCCCCTGATCCTGGATGACTCTGCGCCCTCTCCATAGTTCTCGTCCCTGTCCTGCCTCTCTTCCTGCTCGGCATCAGCCATGTCGTCCTGCTGTGTAGCCTCGCTGCTAGAGGAGTAGGTGCGACGCGGAGGCTTGCGGTTGCCCAGCAGGTCCAGAACCTCATAGCGGAAACTGGAGATGTCCTGCTTGAGCTCCTTAATGGACCACAAACAGACAGGAATTCAATTAAGTCACAGCAAACCACACAAACCCATAGCACTCAATTACAGGAAATATTTGTCACTGAAATCTAATGGAAGGAATGAGGTTTGGAGGTTAACAGGGCTGCCAGAACACTTGCAGATGAAGGTTCTTTTGCTCCAGTCATAAGCGAGTATAAGGTGTCTCTTAGTCTGGTGCCTGAGGCCTGCTTAAGGGTTTGCATTCTGCCTTTGAGGCAAAATTTATTTAAAAGACTTAACCTGGAAAAGCTCTTAATAAATTAATATATATATATATATACTTCTTATATACAATTAAACCTAATATATAAACTTAAGTGTGCGCAGGTAGATACTGTGACAGTCAGCATGTATAAACCACCCAGTCAGCCCAAGCATGGTCCTTTGAGGTCAAAGAGAACAAGTGTGCCAGGAACGTTGATATGTTTTAAAATTGGGTAACTGGAACAAAATCCACACAGTCGGTGTCCACTTCAAACACAATGCCAATACTCTGTAAACCTCACCTAGCACCGTGCAACACTTATTTGGGACTTTCATATCACCACCGTTAAGGGTTTGCAACAGTTTGGGAAGCTGGAAACATTAGTGTGATTGCTTTTAGGTAAAAAATACAGGACGAACCTTAAAGTTTTCCTCCGTCAACCCCTCATCCGTTTTGGTTCTGCGGATCATGGCTGCCACGTATCGCTTCACCAAATTTCTGATCACCTCCTAAAATAAGCATCCAGAAAAGCATTATTGTGATGGAAAGATTGCACAGAATATTACAGCCTTAAAATGATCACTGTGTCCTCTCACGGAACATTATCCGAGAATTTCACCCCAAAGGCGGAGATACATTCTTTCTTTTTGGTGGGGTAGAGGAAGAATGATGGCGGGGAGGAGCAACTCATTTGTGTATGGATTTTATGCAATTCCAGTTTATTAAGAAAGAAACAGTTTTGGGCATGTTCATGACATATGGGTTAGCTAGAGGTGAAAATCTGGCTCTGCATGCATTAACATTTATTTGCATATTCAGTAAAGGACGACTCAGCAGTGGCTTCACATAACAGTCCCATTCACAAAGCCTGAACTTGCTTAGGAATAAATAAAACCAATCGTGCCGTGCCTGAGTGTGGGGAATAAAATCTGACTGCATTTCAGAAGGATCATAGATGAAGGACTAGTGGCACAAGACAGGTCACTCCCTAAGCTGTCCCTGGCTATCATGTGGTCTGCACCTTCATCTAACAGTCAAAGCATGACCTTCTATTTACCTTGATATTGCATCACACTGGAAAATGGAAAAAAGTGATAATGGATAGTGACCATTCAACTAGAGGGTGCAGACATCGTCATAGTGGTACATTAGTGTTGTCGCACTGCCTGTGTTCGCTGATGAGTCCGCTCCACCTGGGAACCATGTTTCCCTAATTCACCTAGCGGATGACGTCACCACCATGTACCCTCCTGCAGCTTATCTATCTCCGTCACCAGAATATTAGCTTTACCTGTTCGTAATCACTGGTGTATATACAGCATATTGGCCTGTTTGCTGTGCCTCTTTGCAAGGTTTTGTAATTCATATATTCATCTATCTCTCTATCGACCTTTAACAAACTAAAGGTGCCAGTCGCTCCCCAGGTGAATTCCATAGGGCTGTTTGTTTCGATTGACTCATCCACACCACCAGAACCCACCATGTCCCGTGGGCAAACTGGACAAATATTATGGCACACCCAATTTCTGTGGGTTTTTTTATTGCAATGCTTCATTTTCTTTCACTAACTGCCCCTGCTTCAGACTGAGCATGCATATCATTTGTGCTATCGCATGTCATGGGTCAAGCCTTGGATTGGGCGACTGCAGTTTGGATCCAACTGCAGAAGAGCGTTTATAAATGAGTTTAAGTCTGTCTTTGATCACCCGAATCAGGGTCACTCCCAAGGATGGCTCCTCACTCTGCTCAAGCAGGGTAATTGCTTAGTCAAGGATTACGCCCTGGAGTTCCGTACTTTGACCGCAGACTTAGGATAGAATGAACCAGCACTCTGGGTTATGTTTCAACCCCGACATCCTCACTGAACTGGCCTGTAAGGATGGGAGGATGAATCACTCGTCATTCACCTGGACCAGCTGAAACAGGGGCCCCACATCAAAACCATGGCGCGATTTCGCCTGCCTCTCTCCAGTGCCACTCGGCACCCCCATGCCCAGTCAAACCTCGGTTTGGGATCAGCAAGAGGGGATACGGGCATCAAGGAACTCCTGCAATGTGACCCAGCCGGCTAGATGGGGAACTCTGCTTGTACTGTGGCACAGCCAGTCACCTGCTGCGTGATTTCCGGTCTCATCCATACAAACCTTTTGGCTGCAGCCCTGGGAATGCGTGTGGGGACTTCCCTCTGTGCTAATGTGGTGGGTATTGCCACAATGGGGTTGATTCCTAAGTCTTTTAAATGACCTGTTACTCTGTTCAGCTTTAATTCCTCTCCTGTCTTTTTCAGTGTTGATCGACTCATGTGCAGAGGGAAACTTCATTCAAAGCCAGTTTGTTGTAGACCTACAATCCCAAGTCCCAAATCTACTCCCTTACAAAGGATGTGGAGCTTGCCATGGAGAAATACATAGAGAAAGACTTGGCACAGTGTTTGTATCAGCTCCTCCATCTCTCCGGCAGCGGCGGGTTTCTTCTTTGTTAGACTATGCATAGACTATCGCAGTGGCAATGCCATTACTAAACCCTATTCTTACCCTTTACCTTTATTCCCAGTGGCATTAAAACAGCTCAGTGGGGCCAAAGTTTTTACCAAGTTAGCCCTGAATATTTAATAATGAGCTTCAGCCTTCGTAATGCCCCCTCTGTATTCCAGGCCTTCATAAATGATGTACTATGGGATATGAATAAAACAAATTATACATCAAAGGTCAGCAATGCAAGTTCCATTCATGCTTCACCTCCTTCCTGGGGTATATAATCAGTTTGTCTGGGATCATTATGGACAAAACTGAGGCAGTCCTCAACTGGCCCATACCACGACCATTAAGAGTTTGCAAATTTTTATAGGCGCTTTTTTAGAAACTTCAGCAGCATGGCAGTCCCCCTTATGTTGTTATTGAAAAATAATGCCAAGAAACTCATTTGGGCACCCCAAGCTGAACGAGCTCTGGACGTTTTAAAACACGCCTCCACCACTGCTCCTGTCCTGAAGCATCCTTCTCAAAAGCTTCACCCTGTAGCCTTCTATTCACATAAACTTTCTCCCATGTAGAAAAACTGTGATATTGGGGACAGAGAGCTATTAGCCATCAAGCTAGCTTTTGAGGAGCGGCGACACTGGCTAAAGGGTGCTAAGCACCCATTTCTGGTCTTCATTGGCCATCAAAAAATTTGGAATATTTGCATTCGGCCAGGTGTTCGGCCTGATTCGGTGAGGCACGTTGGTCTCTGTTCTTTTCCCGGTTTCAGTTCACCCAGTCCCAACTGTACAAGAACCCAGAGGGTAGATCACCAGTGTATTATTCTGGCCCATTCTATACCCATAAGCTGGGAAACAGACAAAGACATTCACGATTTAACGACCAATACGCTACCCTTCCCAAACACTGTCTCGCAGGCAAAACGTATGTTATATTTACATTTCAGGCATTTCAGGCAGAGTTAAATATACAATAAAATATATGTTCCGGCTCATTGCCGTGATAAACTAATTACATAGGCTCACTCATCGTTAGCAATTGGCCACGCAGAGGAGACTCGCACCTATCAGTTATTGGAGGGTAGATATTGGTGAGAGAACATGATTTCAGACATGCATCACTTTGTTTCCTCTTTCCTCACTTTGTTCTGTTTGCTGGTGTGTAAAACTCCCAAAAATCTTCCAGCTTAGAAACTTCTACCTCTTCAAGTACCTGCCCATCCATGGTCACATCTGGCCATAGATTTTGTCATGGACCTCCCACTTTTGACAATGAAACTGTTATTCTGATGGTATTCGATAGGTTCTTGCGTCATGTTAGGTTCATTCCACTCAGAGCACTGTCTACAGCCTTTCAAACTATAGAATGCATATTCAATCAGGTATTTCAACTATTTGGGGTACTTGAGGATATTGTGTCCAATAGGGGCCCCCAGTACGTCTCTCATGTATGGTCTGCATTCTTTGAACGCCTTGGAGCCTCACTTCTTGGTTTCATCCCCAGCCAAATGGCCAGTGCGAATGGATGAACCAAGAGTTGGCCAAATATCTCAGGCTCTATTGCCATAATAATCTGTCAGATTGGGCTAGATACTTACCATGGGCTGAGATAGCACAACATGTATTAATTATCTTGTCCACTGATGTTAATCCCTTTCAGTACTTCCTAGGTATTCAACCACTATTAATACCCTGGTCACCAACCCATACTGGAGTCCAAGCTGTGGACGAGTGGCGCTCAGAAACATTCCCGGTCACATTGGTGGCTGGCATCCTGGTAGTCCTCGCCTGTCGGCTTCCTCAGACTCCTTGTCGGGGTCCTGTCATGCCACCTGTCTCTGCGGGTGAGTCTGCTCCGCCTGGGAACTGTTGTTCAACACCACGTGTCCTCCTGCAGTCTATCGATCTTGGTCACCAGAATATTAACACCTGTTCATTTTCACTGGTGTATATATCCTGCCCTGTTTGCTCTGCCTCTTTGTGAGGTTTTGTAATTCTTCTATTGCATCTCTGAGCCTTCTTTCTTTTTGTCGTTCTTGTGTTTAACCCCTTCTTTCTTGTGTTTGACAAGTATTAATATCAGTACAGAGAGCATCAGCAGTATGGACTCAGCTATTATGAACAACAGTGGGCATTAAAAAAATAATAACCCACTTTGATTTCAAATAAAATTTTAAAGTGAAATTAAGGAAATAGTTTTATCTTTTATAGCCCACAAATGCTATTTCCACCCCGCGTCTTACATTAACCTAAGAATTGGATTATTATGTTTAATGCATGCTGTCAATCGAGAGGTCATGAATACAATCATACCCACAAAGCAAGTGAATAGAGTGAAAAGAAAGAAAAAGGAATATGTGCTTGTTTAAAACCACACTGACTGCCTGGACAGTGAATGAGCTGTAAGAAGTATGTAGCTTACTGAAATCTTTAATAGCTCTTGTGACAGCATACCATGTCAACTCCCAGGTCCCAACAAACAGTGCTTCTGTATAGCTGTAAGTAAAGTATGTTTCATAGTTTTGACCTCATGCTCCCTATCTGTCTCTTTCAACAACAATCTCTGTAGTGAAGTGACAATCATATCCGAGGCTAATGCATCCAAGGGGCTACATACACAGCATCACTCTGCTGTGTGAGCAGACCCGCATTCATAGGCTCATTATGATCATTTGCATCAACAGTGTTCACACTATAAAATACTTCTCCATTGTGCCAGGGCATTACTGCTCACTGAGCCACTAACAGGACCAGCTCACTAAAAACCTTTTTAGACATTACTATATCTCTCTACTCGTATCACTATGCACTCCCAGTTTGTCTATGCATCTATACTTATTGAACATACTAAACTATTTATTAACATATCTATTCACACACTCTCACTCATTTACTCACTCCCCCACTCTAAATGCTTTAGCCCTCTGGGTCACAGGTCTGAGGACCGCTCATTCCAACGCAGGATTCTGTTAATATATGCTAATTGTATTACTGTATTATTGTTTACAGTGCACTGTCACTCGTATGAGTTTAAGTGCTGAACTGTTTAGATTATTCATTGAATGTGATAATGAATCATCGCACAGTATGGTATTTATGTGACTTGCTTATGTACTGCACATTATACTTAGTGTGGTAGTTTTATAATAGTCTGATGATCTTTACTTCTAAATAATACAAAGTTGTTAATGATGTCTGTAAGTGTTATATGAAATGTAATATGAAACATCTAGTAAAGTGTAAATAAAAACACTGATCTGAGAACTGTCTGTGAGTGGCCTAACCCTCTAATGGGGAGGTTTGATTGACATCCCACTGTTTAAAACTCTCACCCTCCCACACGACTGAAACAGAGTTAAACATAATGACACTAACAGAGAGACTCTGCACAAACAAAAGTTTCCCAGTGCTTACAAATTCTTTATCCAACCTTTTGCCTCCCATTTGTCACCATTCTAGTGATAAGCAGTGAAAAAAAAATTGTGGCCAGAGAGAAAATTGTGGACTGGCAACAAGAGCATAAAAATCGCTGAGATTTGGCTACATGATTCTATTTGGACAAAAGTTTTGAATTAAACTATAGACGTCCCTTGTGCTTCTTGCAGCTGCTACAACAACGCTTTTCTTTACTGGATGCGCGGTGTAGCTTTTGTAAAACATTTTATCTTAGGATTCAAAGCCTAATATAGTCTAAATACACAGTTATTTTATTCGGCTGCGAATCTTATTTAAGAGGGAATGTGTATTAGTAGAAGCTGTTTTTAGACCTATGTTTACAAGAGAGAGACTTTTTGTTTGATGAAATTAAGTCAGAGACGATAGCTCACCTGCTTAACAGATGGACAATAGCCTGTAACTGTAAAACTACAAAGTGCTGCTATGTGGTCAGTGGAGCTGATAAAACGGGTGTAGACACAAGATGGGGTACCTAATAAAGTGGCTGGTGGGTATATGTTGTTTGTCCACTAAAGCAAGGTTAACCTAATTACAAAGAATATATTGAGGTTCTCTAAGCATTTAATAATAACAGTGATCAAGTATTCAGACGTGTATAACCTCTCCGTAGAGCACTGCAAGGAGACAAATCAATGGGAAGCAAAGAACTGTGCCACTTGCAAGAATTCTCTGTATCAAAAATCAGCTTACAATGCCAAATACAACTGCCCATATCAGATTTAATCAAAACTCATTCATCAAGAATGGATTTGTGATTATAAAAGATGATTAATAATTCACACCTATAGATTAAACAAAAGAATAAGAACAAAATGAAACAGGGAAAGAATAAGAAAGGCATAATTAAGTGACTTATGTATTTCGTGCTTGAAGATTTGGGCAAAAACACTGCCTTACTGCACTTACCGCCTTAGTAAGGAATGACAATCACTCATAGATTTTGGATAAAGCCTGCCCTTTGTAGTTGTCTTGGCTTTGTTGGTGCTGGTGTTGCACCCACCCTGCAGTCTTATTGTTTTATCCTATGGAAAATGCTTTTACCAAACCTTGTTTAACACAATATATACTGTACCTTACATATGTACATGATGATGTCATAACTGCATTAGAGCAGGATATTACATGCTTTTCTAATCTGCTTTGCTGATGCTAATGTCTCTTTACAATGGAGACTCAAGATGGTTAATGAGAGCAGCATGTTCATCATTTCCTTCTGAGGAATAATTTTCACATACTTATTCTGGAACCAAAGCAGCACTGGCCATGTAAAAAAGGAGTAGAACATGGAACTATCCATTAGATCACAGTGAAAGACGACATCATTTACATTTAAATCATCAATAATAAGAATTTTAAAGTAATAGAGTACAGTAGAGTATGCTGTCTTTAAAAGTGTATCACACACTCAGGCAGTAAGGATATATACTCTTACTGAGTACTTAATTAGGAACACTATACAGTGCTGAAACTGAGTACAGACTCCCTTTATTCTTAAAGGAGCCTCAATTTTTAGTAACAGGGATAATTTTTTTTTGTTTTAAATCCTAAAATGTTGGAAATATTAATCTGAGATTCTGGTCCATGTTGACATAAATTAATTCTGTAATCCCTGCAGGTTTTCAGTGACCTAAACTGCTGTTTACATGTGGATAAGAGATCAAAATACACAGAAAAAGCAATGTTTCCAAGCATACCTGTGTACCTTTTTGTGATGTTGCAGGTTTTGTTGGCGTATATAGCGACTAAGGCAACAATAATGTGCGGATAAATCTTCCCTGTAAACCGGATTTGGTACAGATCCAATCCTACAGTGAACATTCTTTTCAGGATGACTGCCAAACTAATCAACCTGCATGGTCTTTGTCATATCTGAATTAATGTAAATTAATTAATTGTAGTAAAGTTGTTTTCCCACTTCTTGTTTGAGGCTTGTGGTTAGGTGCTGCAGTCTGGCATCAGCAGCTGAGAACCATAAATCAGTATTAATGAAGGTGATAAGTGAATGCTAGAACTGCTGCAGTACTATGATGCAGTAGACACAAGGAACACATTGAGCATGCCAGCACTCACTGAACATTTTCATTAGCATGGTCACAACAATGTTTCCACCTTTCTTCAGCATTCCTGGCTTCAATATTTGTATTGCCTTATTTGCTTCCGATTTCAATGTCACAGTTGAGACTTCCCTTCAAATTGAATCATTCTCTCTGTGTCCCTTAATGTTCAGTCACTTCCTTTGCACTTTCTGTAACTACTTGCTTGAATGTTCTCCAGTGATTCTTGGTGTCAATTTCATTGTGCAGTATTTGGAAGTCAAATAACCAAGTCCCATAAATAGAAGGGGTGTCTAAATATGTTTGGCCGTTATTTTAGGTCTGAAGAGGCTGAATAAATGTGTATTTTATATTTACTGTGTTTAATCAGCTGTTCCAACATTGAGAGATGTTGTTTATTGTATTTTATACAGTAAGTTATCATTTTGATATTAAGTATGTGATGCTATACATGTTACAATTACACTGATGCGTTTGGCAGGTGCTTTTATCCAGGCATTCTTATTCCGCACAACTTGCAATGTTAATCATATAACAGAGGTACACAAATGTAACATTGAACTTTTCCCAAGTTCCATGTCAGAATTGTGACAATTGAATCTAAAACTTGAATAAACAATACTCTTAATTTCCCCTGATGTTACTCAGCAAAGGAGTTAAGAAAACCCAAAAAACACATAGTGGGAGGATAGTAAACGCTACGCACACACTGGCTCTGTTTTCAAACTCCCTACAGCATGAGGGCGAGCACAACACATTATTTATATTCCCTGTCAATAATCAAGTGACTCAGAAACATTCATATAATCAGAGCACTATGACAAAGCTTTCTGTCATGAGAGGATTATCCACTGAATGTTGCTATCTGAGTCTGATACTCAGCCTACAATATATGATGTAATACATTTCTATATTTTTACAACAGAGTCTGGAAGTGCACTACCCAACTGGAGCAAATGCTCCTAGTGCAATCTCTGTAACCACAAACGATGACTGAACTTTATGCAGATCTTAATGCTACTCAATATTCTCTACAAACAGCAGTAGTAATGCTTAAATACACCCAGCAGACATTAATTACATAGACTTCCTTGTCTCTGCACTCAGTGTCCATTTTATCAGCTCTATCATATATGACTATACAGAAGCACTTTGTACTTCTACAAAGACTGTAAACTGTAGTCCATCTGTTTCTCTGTATACTTTTTATCCTGTTCTTCGATGGTCAGGACCCCTACAGGACCACCACAGAACAGGTGGGTGGTAGATCATTCTCTGACACTGACACTGGTGGTGTGTTAGTGTATGTTGTGCTGTGAGTGGATCAGACACAGCAGTGCTGCTGGACACCTCAGTGTCACTGATGGACTGAGAATAGTCCACTAACCAAAACTATCCAGTCAACAGTGTCCTGTAACCACGGATAAAGGACTAGATGATGTCCAACACTGTAACAGCAGATGAGCTAACGCCTCTGCTTGTACATCTACAATGTTTAAACACCCCAGCAGCACTGCTGTGTTCAATCACACCAGCACAACACACACTAACACACCACCACCACGTTAGTGTCACTGCAGTGCTGAGGATGATCCACCACCCACGTAATACCTGCTCTATGGTGGTCCTGTGGGGGTCCTGACCATTCAAAAACAGGGTGACAGGGTATACAGAGAAACAGATGGATTACAGGAGGTGTACCTAATAAAGAAAACACTAAGAAAGAAAGATAATAATAAACACATGCAATTCTGAAACCCTGCAGCACTTCCTCAATGCATTCTTAAATCTTGGGCTTCATATGAAGCCTTTCTAATGCGTCTCTCACCATTGCATGATTGCTCATTTGGTTGTCAGCTGTTAACATGTGTTAACACTAACTCTAACATCAGCCTCCAATGAGAATCTGTGAAGTAGCGTGGTGAGAGGCAGGCATATGTTAGTGTAAACTGTCACTTTGTAATGGAAACAGTTAAATTACCTGATAGTGCTGGTTCTGAATGAGGTTGTCAGCATGCCGCTCCTGCACAAAATAAACAGAGAGAGTAATGCAGCGTTCATTACTATTGCCATTTAACAGTTCAATTATGTTCAATAAACAGCATAGGCACATTTGTGTTGTTCTCTGCTTTGCTGCATACCACATGATGCAGCATGTGTTACCTAATGAATGCACATCAACTGAAATGGAATAAGCAATGTGCAGACTAAACAATCCTGAAGTGCAAACAATTTGACCTATATAGAATCTAGTATGCTATTCCCATTTGTAATGACAGTTACTTGATTTCCCAGCTCAGGGTATAGTACACAAACACTTTCAGCTGCGCAGTTTTGTAATAGCTGCATTACAGCTACAGGCAGGGCTGAAAGAGTCTTTGTTTTTATATTGAAATCCAAAATTTAAGACAAAAATTTAACAAAACCCTCTTTTTTAAAATACAGCCTACACCACAGGTATAGCTCATGGCCCACCTGATAAGAACTACCAAGCATAACTACAAAGCACAGGGGCCCACCAGAAAACTAAAGACAACTTTTTAAAATAAAGAAAATCCATAAAATTTGGTTAAAGAAAATTGGATATGTTTAATTAGCCTGCTACTGTAATGTGCTTATTTGTGCATGTACACTCATCTTCAAAAAAAATGGTTGCACCCAGAAGAAAGTGTTGGATTGCAAAGCTATTTGAGAAGGAAGATAAAGGTTACCAGGAACAATAAATAATGGTAAATTTAGACTGATATGGGCAATATTTATTGAGCTACACATACAGAACTAGTGTCTCTCAGTATGGTGTGGGCTAATGCAACATGCCAGATGTCTTGACATGTTGCTGTAGAGGTTCCTAATGGTGTCCTGCGATAATCCATGCCATGCAGTTTAAATACTCTCGCAATCGTGGCTTTTGGAGCACTCCATGCATGTCGCACAATCCATCGATTCTCCCTCTCTGAGGTTTGTGTAGGTCTGCCAGATCCTTCATGTCACTGCTGAGTCCCTTCTCTACCCACTGCCGCCAACAGCGTGCTATGCTGGAATATACGTTGATAAGACCATCCCACCTTCCACGCCCTACAATGCGTCCTCTCTCCAACTGCTCAAATTGCTTTTGAACTCTTCTTTGAGGCATGCTTCCCTTGCCAAGGATGCTACCAACACAACAGCATCAGTCAGAACGGAAAGCGCACGCAACAGGATAACCTTATACAGTCAGTCAGGTACCCACCAAGCTTCTACTAAAGATGAGTGTATACATTAATTTACATGTATTGATATATTCATATTAATATATTTATATTAATATAGTTAATATAACACTAATATGGTAATATATGATGTTACTGGCCCGCTACAAAATACTGCCTCCCCTCGACTACAGGCGCATGAACCGGGAAGGGTACTTCAGGCCTGCAGATTATGAAACCCTGGCCTAAGCTATCAATCATGTTGGGGAAATTTAGAGCTAGAAGAAGATTTTTTATGTCAAAACTGCAATGAGAGGAGATGAGCCTTCATTATCTAACATGTTACTTTAGATAATCAGAAGTGGGAAAATGAAGGCTAACAACACAGAGATTGAAACCACCTGTATGTAGATGAGTTAGACAAATTATAAATAATACATGTAGCTACTGTGTACATATACACAACCATAATTCTTTTCATAAGTCCTCTCAGCCTAAAAAGGCCTCAATTAATAGAAATCAATCATAATTGCAATCACAATTGCATCATTGTTCTGAAATGTCACAATTAAATTTTATGACCAGATCGTTCAGCCCTTGTGCAATAAGGGCTACCAGCAGAAAAGACATGGTGCTCCTTTGGTCACTTTGAATGCACCTCTTCACATTCTACTTGCCACAACGCCAGTTTAAAATTTAGAAATAATCTCCAGCAGTTTCACTATGCTGTGTGTGGGAGAACGTGGGTGAGCGTGTTTGCAGGAAAGGGGCGTAAAAAAAAAAGAAGAAGAAAAAAAAAGCCTAGTGGAGCCCGGCTCGCTGAGAAGTTCAACTGATGGGAAGACGTCAGGGGAATTGGCATGGTTGAAGCGCGGTTGCCTAGCAACCAACACTGGCCTACGGCAACTTGAGGCTGGACAAGCAACGTGCACCATCTCCTAGCAAAAAACCCCTCTAACCATGTTCAGAGAAGGTGGTCTTCATCATTGTATTATTTTCCTCGTCATATTCCCATTATTCAAACACAAACATCTATCTTTTATTAGAGGCCATATAGCAGGGGACACCACATAGGGGCTGTAAACTGTACGTAGAGAGGGTGTTAGCAGTAGATCTAATTTACTCCTGTCATTAGTTAAATACATGGACAGACTCTCCTGTCTAATGTCTGTCCAGTTCAAGCTCATAATGCTTACACTGTGAAAAATGAGATCCTGGCAAGTGAAATTATCTTATAGGAAGCTCATATATTTTACATTTATTTATCATTTCCTATTTTGAGACAGCTTTAAGCTAAATGTAAGATTATTCTTTTACAATAATCCTAGTTTAAAATAACCTCAAAAAGAGAAATGTTCAGATATATCAGCTGAGATCATTTTACAGCTGAGATCAACTACAGATAGGATGATCCTATATCTAGTTGACATATCTGATAATCAAGATTGTCGTAGGCTTATTTTAAGATGATTCCACTTATTTCTAGTCATTTTAGTGCGGCCAATTTTCTTATTGTACTGGCAGACAATTTGCTTACTTTAAGAAAGGTCCTTAAAACAAGCCAAATTTTCTGCCAATATAGTGAGGACCTTTGTCTTATTAAAATGCACAAAATCCAGGACAACTGTAAAATAAGTTAAATATTATTAAACTGAGCAATGGCAATTTTAAGATGTTATAAGACCTACAAACCTACAAAATATGTTGTTTTAAAATTTCATGGCGTCAACAAATCCCAAAAAAGTTGGGACAAGTAGCAATAAATAGATGTAAAAAGGAAATTGAGCATATAACGAACAGCTGGAAGACCAATTAACACTAATTAGGTCAATTGACAACATGATTGGGTATACAAAGAGCTTCTCAGAGTGTCAGTGTCTCTCTGAAGCCAAGATGGTAAGAGGATCACCAATTCCACCATTGTTGCGCAGAAAGATAGTGCAGCAATACCAGAATGGTGTTACCCAGCGTAAAATAGCAAAGACTTTTAAGTTATCATCACTGATGGTATGCGGTTGCATGAGTGCTTGTGGCATGGGCAGCTTGCATGTCTGGAAAGGCACCATTAATGCAGAGAACTATGTTCAGGTTCTAGAACAACATATGCTCCCATCTAGACATCCCTTTTTTGGGATTTGTTGACGCCATGAAATTTTGAAACAACATATTTTTCCCTTAAAATGATACATGACCAGCATGTGGTATGATTTTGTTTGTGTCGGATTGATGCAGATAAATCAATATGACCAAACTGACCAAGCTAACCACCACAAATCTGGCTTGTGACTATTATGTTTATGTTTATTATGTACAATTTCTTGTTTCCAGAGAGTAAACAATATTACAATATATTACATTACAGTATGTATTTACTGCACTGATGTTTTTATTTTATTGTCTTGCTCACAGAAACTAAGTTTGTAATGAATAGACGTTTTTGTTCACATTTTACTCATAAGCCATTGGAATATACTGAATCTTGTTATGTGCTGCTAAGTGAGAAATATTGGACTTACTAAAATCAAATTTTAATTAAATTCTAATTAAACGGCAGCATTAAACAAATTTGTTACAGTGAAAGGGTACAAAATGTTCAAAAAGTGTGCTAAAATATTCTGTGAACATACATCCTACAGATGCATCTCTCAAATACAGATTTTGTTTTAGCAGTTTTGCCGCAGTGCCATTGTCTACCATGTTTGGTGAACAGAAGGCTTGTTATTTTAACAGAGAGCGTAAGCAAAATTCAATAATGTTTTCACAGGCCCACTTCTTCTATTTGGATGTCAGTAATAATAGCATGTTAACACTATTGATTGATTTAAAGTTACATGCACTTGATTTTCTTCTTATCCAAAATGTAGTCCATTAGCTGATACATATTTGGTGTTTGCAAACTGATTCATTTGTTTTATACTGGAACGTTAAGGCTAATATTCGAGCCAGTCCCTACCGTGAACTCCTTGAGGTTCTCGTGTTTGTGCTGCTCCTCAGGCTTGGGCTGGCCTTGGCCACAGAGGCGGTTGTGCAGCCACACACAAAGGTACCACACCGATTTTGGGCTGGGAATGATGTTAAAGGGCGGGGGGAGTGTCCCTCCTTCATCAAAGTAGCTCATCCACAGCTTGGTGCGGGCAAACTTCCACTCAATGTCAGCGTGGTCCTACATGGGGATGGAAAGGGGAAGCGTTTAAAACCAGACGAGGGAGAGCATCAAGTGCAGCAAGCCACACGAGATGATGCTCAAAAGCTGGATTTTTGTCCCTTAACTCCTGAGCTGGAGCTAAACCCTGATCAGCTCTTGATGGGATCATATATGGGTGATTATGCGCATGATTCTGTTTGTTTACCCAACTACTGTAACAACTCCCATCTGAGACATATTAGGGGTGAGAGAGGCGTTCTAAGTCCATCTTACATAAGCTCTCCCAAAACACTACCCGGCAGGGAATAGATGTGAGCCTGCTTAACAGCTCATGTTGCCTATTTGAGCAGAGACAGTGATAGAAAACATGCATAACACCTTACTGCGGTTCACAGCCATCATGATTACCTTTGATTTGCTCTGAGTCATGGCATGTACTATTTATCATAATAGTAAACAAAATATTAGCAAATTATATTTATGCTGGGATGGAGAGTCTACAGTGAGGTGTTCCTTGTGGTTTAAATAATTTCATTGTAGGAGCATATTGAATTAGGGCATTCTGGCTAATTTTGATCTATGAATATCTGTAACAAATCAGTATTTGGTTAACAAGGAAATCAACAGTGTGGACAAATGTACAGTACATGGTCATGTCAGAATATGACCACCTCCCTAACATTGGGAATGACCAGTCTTGGCTCTGATTACAATATCGACAAATCATGGAATGGACATGTCTGAGAAGGCATTGTTTTTCCAGTCCACCAGTGTCCAGGGCTATGGTCCTCCTGTGCAAACTGGAGACAGCATTGATAATGAACCTTGATGAATGCGGGTACCTTGCTCAATAGTGATCACTGACACTTTCCTCTTTGTTCCTGTGGTCATTATAGACCCACAGTGTTTTGCTCTTGCATCAGTGGTTCATGGAACACCACTCTTATGTTGGTGGGAGACACTTAATGTGCGATAAGTGCATTCTCTGTACACCTTCACTACAGCAGCTCCCACCCTTCACCCAGTACCTCATTATCATGCCCTTTTGAACATCGGTCAAGTTGCATCCTTTACCCATGACTTTTGTTTTGCACTCTGCCACAGCACAGCAATCCTATGCTGTTCATTGGGAACCAGGGTGCTGATATGATTGTGCATATGAAAAACTGTTCCAGTATTCCAAAACAGGCAAGGGAAATCTTTCTGCCAACGTTTTGGTAATGGAGGCTGCCCCTTCAGATGAGTTAGTGTGGCAAAGAAAGAACTTACAGCAATAAGTTGATACGAATTGTTCATCATAGCGATGAGCATGTTGAGCAGCACCACCAGCGAGATGACATTGTAGGTGCCGAACATGGTGGCTCCCACAAACTCTGTGAACTCATGCCGAGCCTTCACATTGGTCACGTACAGGTTGAGCAGACCAAACACGGACCAGAAGAGAGACTGGAGGGTTTCAAATAACCTGAAAGAGAAAAAGTGAGAGACAGGGAGAGGTAGAGAAAGTCATGCTTGTCAGTTCTCATTCTCCAAATAGAAACATTAAGACACAGACAGTTCCATACTGTTCCCTTCACACAGAAGTGTCCATGGTTCAGTGGAAGAGAGATCAAACTCTTCTTTTCGATTCAATTATTGAATACCGCAGGGCACTATTCATATTCTCTCTGCTCTGCACACGCACTCATACATGCACACACACTGGACCTCTTTTTCAGAAGAAAGCTTATAATAATGTAACTGATAGAAATATTGCAGTGCACCCAGAATCCATACTGAGGATCTTTCTCCTGAAGAGATCCACCCTTTTGATTCCACTGCACCTCAGCGCATCGTTGCTGAGTGGCAGGACAAGATGTAGCTGCATTATAGAAAATAGTAAGCAGTGATCAAAGAAAGGGCACACAGCTGGTCACATGTCTGTGCACACAGGGAAAGGAGACTTTAGTTACCTAGGGGAGGTATGAAGGAAATAGAGAGAGAGAGACAGAGAGGGAGACAGAGAGAGAGAGAGAGACATGTGCCTCCTCATGACTGAGGGGCAAACACAAAGCAGTAGATAAAATTTGTCCTCAGCTTCCACAGCATCATTATTCACTGAAGGCTGATGGAAAGAGGAGGAATGCCAAATAAAAGAAAAGATGGAGAGAGGAGGTTTCTTCATAGTGATTGTTTATATCAAATAAAATATGCTGGCCTCCCATGATAGACCATGCATTCCATCTGCACTGAAATCTCCTACAATTTGGAACGTGCTGTGGTTAGGACGAAGACTGTGTTCTCGTATAGAGAGGTTGATGGATGATGCATGATTCCATTAACTCTCCTGTCTCAAATCGAGCCATCCTAAATTATTTTTGTGAAACATCAGGGACATTGTGTTCACTATTGACTTTATATACAGTTGAAACCAAAAGTTTACATACACTATATAAAAAGACACATATGCATTTTTTTCTCACTGCCTGACATGAAATCAGAATAAACTTTTCCCTTTTTAGGTCAGTTAGGATTACCACAATTATTTCTATTTGCTAAATGTTAGAATAATGAGAGAGGAATTTTTTTAAGGCAATTTTTATTACTTTCTTCAAGCTCAAAAGTTTAAATACACTAAGATTACTATGCCTTTAAACAGTTTGGGACAGCCCATATGATGATGTCATGTCTTTGCAAGCTACTTATAGGTTTATTGGCAACATCTGAGTTAATTAAAGACACACCTGCGGATGTATTTTAAGGCACACCTGAAACACGCTGCTTCTTTGAGTAACATCATGGGAAAGTCGAAAGAAATCAGCCAAGATATCAGGAAGAGAATTGTGGACTTGCACAAGTCTGGTTCATCCTTGGGTGCAATTTCCAGATGCCTGAAGGTGCCTCGTTCATCTGTACAAACAATTATACGCAAGTACAAAAAAGATGGTAGTGTCCAGCCATCATACCGCTCAGGAAGGAAAAAGGTTCTGTGTCCCAGAGATGAACGTGCTTTGGTTCGAAGTGTGCATATCAACCCAAGAGCAAAAGCAAAAGACCTTGTGAACATGATGGCTGAAGCTGGTAAGAGTGTATCATTATCCACAGTGAAACGAGTTCTGTAAGGCTGAAAGGCCACTCTGCCAGGAAGAAGCCATTACTCCAAACGAAACATAAAAAAGCCAGAATAATGTTTGCAAATGCACACAGGGAAAAAGACCTTAATTTTTGGAGACATGTCCTGTGGTCTGACGAAACCAAAATTGAACTGTTTGGCCATAATGACCATCGTTACGTTTGGAGGAAAAAGGGGGAAGCTTGCAAACCTAAGAACACCATCCCAACTGTGAAACACGGGGGTGGCAGCATCATGTTGTGGGGTTGTTTTGCTGCAGGAGGGACTGGTGCACTTCACAAAATAGATGGCATCATGAGGAAAGAACATTATGTGGAAATACTGAAGCAACATCTCAAGACATCAGCCAGGAAGTTAAAGCTTGGGCGCAAATGGATCTTCCAAATGGACAATGACCCAAAGCATACTGCCAAACTGGTTACAAAGTGGCTTAAGGATAACAAAGTTATTGTTTTGGAGTGGCCATCACAAAGCCCTGATCTCAATCCTATTGAAAATTTATGGCAGAGCTGAAACGGCATGTGCGAGCAAGGCGGCCTACAAACATGGCTCAGTTACACCAGTTCTGTCAGGAGGAATGGGCCAAAATTCCTGCCAACTATTGTAAAAAAGCTTGTGGAAGGATATCCAAAACGTTTGACCCAAGTCATACAGTTTAAGGGCAATAGTACCAAATACTAATGAAATGTATTTAAACTTTTGAGCTTGAAGAAAGTAATAAAAATTGTCTTAAAAAAATTCCTCTCTCATTATTCTAACATTTAGCAAATAGAAATAATTGTGGTAATCCTAACTGACCTAAAAAGGGAAAAGTTTTTTCTGATTTCATGTCAGACAGTGAGAAAAAAATGCATATGTGTCTTTTTATATAGTGTATGTAAACTTTTGGTTTCAACTGTATCTACACATACAGGGAGGAAAATAAGTATTTGAACACCCTGCGACTTTGCAAGTTCTCCCACTTAGAAATCATAGAAAAGGGCTACGGGGCAATTGCCAAGCAGCTTGGTGAGAAAGATCAACTGTTGGAGCAATTATTATAAAATGGAAGAAGCTAAACATGACTGTCAATCCCCCTCGGACTGGGGCTCCACGCAAGATCTCACCTCGTGGCGTATCCATGATCCTAAGAAGGGTGAAGAATCAGCCTAGAACTACATGGGAGGAGCTGGTCAATGACCTGAAGAGAGCTGGCACCACTGTCTCCAAGGTTACTGTGGGTAATACACTAAGACATCATAGTTTAAAGTCATGCATGGCACAGAAGGTTCCCCTGCTTAAATCAGCACACGTCCAGGCCCGTCTTAGGTTTGCCCATGACCATTCGGATGATCCAGAGGAGTCATGGGAGAAAGTTCTGTGGTCAGATGGTCTTAATTCCACTCGCCGTGTTTGGAGGACGAAGAATGATGAGTATCATCCCAAAAACACCATCCCTACTGTGAAGCATGGGCGTGGAAGCATCATGCTTTGGGGGTGTTTTTCTGCACATGGGACAGGACGACTGCACTGTATTAAGAAGAGGATGTATTGCAAGATTTTGCAGAACAACCTCCTTCCCTCAGTTAGAGCATTGAAGATGGGTCATGGCTGGGTCTTCCAACATGACAATGACCCAAAGCACACAGCCAGGATAACCATAGAGTGGCTCCGTAAGAAGCATATCAAGGTTCTGGAGTGGCCTAGCCAGTCTCCAAAACTAAACCCTATAGAAAATCTTTGGAGGGAGCTCAAACTCTGTGTTTCTCAGTGACAGCCCAGAAACCTGGCTGATCTGTGTGGAGGAATGGGCCAAAATCCCTGCTGCAGTGCGTGCAAACCTGGTAAAAAACTACGGAAAACGTTTGACCTCTGTAATTGCAAACTGTACCAAATATTAACATTGATTTTTATAGGTGTTCAAATACTTATTTTCAGCAGTAACACACTTTATACAACAACATATATAACATACTTTATAACAAATTATAAAAAAATTATACATCGTGATTTTTTTTTGATTATGTCTCTCACAGTGGACATGCAGCTAAGATGAACATTTTTAGAACCCTCCATCATTTCTAAGTGGGAGAACTTGCAAAGTTATATATATATATATATATATATATATATATATATATATATATATATATAAATATATATATATATATACATATATATATATATATATATATATAGAGAGAGAGAGAGAGAGAGAGAGAGGGAGAGAGAGAGAGAGAGAGAGAGAGAAAGAGAGAGAGAGAGAGAGAAAGAGAGAGAGAGTAATTTTACAAATACATATAAATTTTATACATACCAACATTTTCAGGAAAGAATCCCTTTTTTGTAGTTTTAATTCGTTTTGAACACAAAAATCTTCCATTATGCATAAGTTTCTTATTTCAGAATTTTTTGTACCAAATTAGGTTTTAAGAACATGCCTACAATTACATTTATTTGATTATTATTAGTATGAGTTATTGCTAATCTCAGCTTATTTTATGACATCAGATCAAATTAGTGTTACTTATATCTAGCCACAATGACATATTTACTGATCCTAAGCCTAAACAATAGTTTACAGATGTTTACAATTAATATTAGATTTTTATATTTATAGAATCTTAGATAGATGATTTTTCTTATTTTAGGAAATAATTTTAAGTGCTTGATTTCCTTTTGAAATTTTTTATTAGTTTTAATTTTTATTTAGTTTAAGTTGTTATGTAATAGGATTTTAAATTTCACTTTTGTTTCAGGTTCAAATAGTTTTAGTTTTTTGGGTTTTTTTTTATACCAAATAAAATAAACACAATGCTGTACAAAGTCTTGTACTGTTTCAAGATGATCTCCTCACTCACGTAGAGAAGGCGTTATTCTGCTTCTCACAGCGGATCCCCTTGCACTGGTTGGGCTCATCCGCTGCCTCAGTCTCGTAGTAGAAGTAGAGTTGGTTAAGGCCGTTGGCGAAGGCCAACAGCACCAGGCAGTAGATGAAAAGGAACTTAAGGATGTCCAGAAGCATGCGGCCCAGTGAGATCTGCAAAGGGCCCAGGTGCGAGTTAGCCGTGAAGAGCGAGATGAGTCGCAGGGAACTGAAGATGTTGGCGATGGCGAACAATGCCTCAGCAATCAGCGTAGGGTGCCACATCTCCCACTCCTCTCGAGGACGAGAGCTGTTGTACTGCCAAAGTGGCAAGAAGAGAGAGGAGCATGTGATAAAGCTGCAGATTTCTGCAAAGACAGAGAGTTATGAGCTTATCTGAGATTTGCATTTGTCAGAGGAACCTACTTTAAAATAGGCCACCATTTTGAGGGATATGGTTGCCAGGTAGAGGGAGTTCATGGCAAAGTCCATCAGGTTCCACCAGTCATGGACGTACTCAGTAAAGCCTCCATCCCACATCTCTTTGATCTCAGCCCAAATGAAACCTGCAAATATCAGAGCAAGAAATCCACCATGAATTGGCCTTTAGGCATATCGATGTGAAAGAAATGAACAAGACACACGGACAATATTCCAACCTGAAGACAGCTCTTAGGAAAGCTATATTTCACCTGTCATGCAGGAATAATAGAAGTTCTGATAACACGCATCAAGCCTGCACTTGAATCTACTTCTGAGGCACCGAGAATCCTCAGTGAACCTCAAAACATTCTGACTGAGCTTTGATTAAATCAATTCATTCTGATATGAAGCTTGAGATGTAATTTTCTCCACATTCGTGTTCAAAGTAATACATTATGATATCAATAATTCATGAGTAAGCATTTGCTTCATCAAAGTGATAAAGCCCTAGCCATCTATTTCCTGCACGGAGAGTCTGGGCTTTATTGATGGAGAAATGTGATGAGCCATTTGAATTACAGTAAATGAACATCAAACTGTCACGCATACATTTCTTCTGGCTTGGCACACACACACAAACAGTGGACATGCTTACCAAGTACCCAAGGTAGGATCATCCATTCGACGATGGTGGGTGGTGGCCCTTGCACATGCAGGTCAGTTCGCACTATGTGCTGTGAGGCCAAAAGCAGCAAGAAGAGGAAGGTCAGGTACGAAGCAGTGTGGCAGATAAATTTGATGAAGGGTTTCTTGATGAAGAGGCCTAACGTGCTCTTTGGGGCCAACAGGTAGATGATGGAGAAGATGGGAAACAGCAGACCAATGGTAAAGCAGGTCACCAGCTTCACCACCCAGTGACGTCGCCTCCAGCCTGGGAAACCGTCATACCATAGTGTGGCTAGGAGCTGCTGGCAGTTTGGCTGAGCCACAAACTGTTTTTTAAGGAGACAAAAAGGCTAGTTAGCACCAACAGAATTAGCTTCAACAGCTAAGCACTGAAAGCCCAACTGTAGGGTCGACCAGCCTTTCCCCTAACGTTATACTGGTCATGCTGGGAAAATTTATGTGCCATCCCATTTTGAGGAGATCTATGGTCTCCTTCATAGCATGCGTACGTTGTTTAGACCAAATAAAATTCCCTTTCTAAGCACCTTGAACAGAAAATTTGTCAACCTTCATTTTTAAGGTGGTAGTAACTTCAGGCTCCTGCTGATGAATGATGGGGCAATAAGGATGATGTGAAAATAAATTCCTGTGGTGTGTGAGGATTTATAGATTGAGAAGAGGTAGTTTAGTGCAGTGAATGTCTCGTTCTATGCGTGGAAAATGGATCCAAAGCAAATGTTAAAGCTAACAGGCTAAAAGCAATGACTGTAAATTTAAAGGAAGTACCTAAATTTGCAGGTATATGAAAGTGCACTGTCATAAGGGTCTTCCAGCAGTGGCAATAATCCCAGTCTACAGAAAATTTTACTCAGAGTTTTGCAAAGGAAGGCATCCACCAAATCTGGCCTGACTGCACAATGTTATGATGCAAGAGTGACCAACTTCCAGAGACTTGTCCAGTACAATCCGATCACAGCAAGGTGGATTGTTCCGAGGGACTAGCCTAGCCAGTCTCTAGCGTTTCAATATACCTCTTGTTGCTTAAACAAAGAAAGTGTCTGACCAACCAGAAATACAAGTTTCGTCTCATCTTGCTGAAATATGGGGTTAATTAAAGTGATGTGAGACCAAAGCATAATGCCTTATCATTCAAATGCCAGCGAGAGCACCCCTTTCTGTATGTTTGTGGATGCAAGTGATCAACTTTGCATTCCATTCTTAAAGAACTAATAAGTAATAGCAGATCTACTGAGGTGTACTGATTGTGCTAACAGTATTCTATCTCTATTTTGGCAGGGGTTTGCGACTTTGGCACTGAAGAGTTTGTTGACTGTTTTACTCAAGACCTGATTTAGTTCATCAGCTCAGTTAACTTAGTTTGTGTGCTAGAGGAGGGAAATCACCGAACTGTGCTGGACCTAATACTACAGTATTTTTGTACATTTCTACAGAAAATAACAGATATATACATGCTATTTGAAATACAAACCTCTTTTCCTGACAAGTTGGGACATATTTTAAAATGTAATAACTTTAGAATCTGTGATCTGTTAATTCTTCTGAACCTGTAAATGTAACTTTTCTTTTATTCAATATTTCCAGTGTTTTTATTGACCTGAACTTTAACTTGCAGGAGTCTGTTCCAGTCATTGGGTGGAAGGCAGGAAACATATCTAATTCTAATATCGATATCTAGTATTTCTCATTTTAACGTTGTGCCGACTAATATCTAGACTTTTACCTGTTTTAAGACAAGTCAAATAGCCTGCCAGAGAAGTGAGATAATTTGGCTTACTAAAATCAAACTTTAAACGCAAAGGAATGTCTGGAAATACATTAATTACTCCTATAATAAGCCCACAACAATTTCAAAGTTAAAAATATTAGATAGACTGACTAGATTTAGGATCTTTTCACTTAACAAGACATCATTGTTTGCTGTGTATACTGTGAAACACTAGCATTTGATTCTAAGCCTGTCATTGCCAGACTCTTTAGCTGTTTTTTTTTAGTCATGTGTTATAGCTCATGTGAATATGCTCACAAAGCAAATTCGTATTCAGTGAGGTGCACTGCACAAAGCTGACCTCACTGGAGTACTAGAGTATGCTGCAATGAAACTGAGTGCAAATTAATGCTCTCAGTGGCGCATTTGTCCTTGCAGTACAGGTGAAGCGTGTGTGTGTGTGCTCTGAATAAAGTAAGCTATAATGAATGTCTATGGCACTGTGGAACCATCTGAAAGTACAGGACTAAAATAAGCTGAATGATGAACACATTGACCAGAAGCACACATTGAACTTAGATATAGCAGCAGTAATGACAAGCTTTAAAAATTATTACTCATGAAGGCACTTGAAAACACATCACCCAGACCCCCAGAACCATGGCCATGGTCAGAGGTACAGCACATTGACGTGGAAAAAATGCAGTTAAGATGTAAAATGACTTTTTGGTGCTGTTACAATTGTGAACTCTTTTGTAATTGTAATTTTGATGTTGGTTTATTCGTTAGGTAAACACAATTTCCTTTTCTGAGCGTGAGAGCTAATACAAAAAATATACTCTGTGCATTTAAGCATTCTCATAGTGCTGCTAATGACATTGAAAGGCTTCCTTTAGGCTGTACCTTTATTGTTTTGCTATTCAGCTGCATTTTCACTGCATTACATCAGCCACTAACAATCGTTTAGAATCCTCTCTGAAGTCTGAGGAGTTAAGTACACAGGACCTTCCTTCCTTTGCTAAATTCGTCGTGCACCTGCGTCTTGCATCTTGTAATGCTTCTTCATTTTACTGACCTCCTTCTGGTGGTACTTAATAGCCAACTTGAGCTTGGCCAGGTCTCTGCACTCGCGGGGGTCCAGCTCCTCGCTGTGGTCATCGCGGTGGTTGAGGATAGTCTCGAGTTCACGGGAGCTGCGTGCCTGGTCCAGCAGGTCCTTGGCAAAGAGCTTGCACTGCTGGGAAAGCTCCTCATACTCCTGCCGGAATTCGTTCTCAACCTTACTGAGCTCTTTCAGTTCCCAGCCCAGCCTGAATGCAGTGAGGATAGGGTCCTCGCTGGACAAAGCGATGAGAGAGGGGCTAGCTAGGGTTTTGTAGATGTTGAGTCGTGAACGGGAGTGCCTCAAGCTGTCCACTTCGGAACTGGACACACATTCCACACAGTCGCAGCGGATCTGGTGGGGTCGGGGGATGGTCACTTTGCGCTGCACCAGGAGCTTGATGATTTCGTAGTTGTTGGTGTGGGCAGCCAGCATAATTGGTGTGATGTCGGGAGTGAACTCGGAGAACTGTGTATCCATCATCAGAGCAGGTACCTAATAACGAGGAAAGAAAAAGGACAAGGGTTATTATGTAATTGCCAAATGAGGCAGGAATGCTAAATAATGAAATATTTAAATCTAAATCTATGGGTATATTCCCTGAGCCATTCCTTGGGACTGATAAAATGCGCACTTCGTGAAGCCAGACTTGCCATAGTTCAAATCAAGTCACATACATGACTGTTTAAATAAAATAAATGTCTTTAATATTGTAAAATCTATTTGGTTTCAAATGATAACATCATTCTAATATGCTAACTCCACGAGGTTAAATCTTTTATAGGAAGCGTTAAAATGATAGAAAATGTAGCTGTGTCCAGAATGATGAACACAGATATGATTCAAAGCACGCAGGTAACCTGTACAAACCTGCTGCCCTACTAGGCCAATCCAGATCCTGAGCAGAGTATGCACTTACATACCAAAAGTCGTGTGATATCAGCATGTAAATTGATTATGAAGGGGTATTACCTCAGGAGACGGTTTGGGAACGCCCACACCTATATATCTTGAGAGTGAGGTTAAGTTCTGGTCATCCTGTGTTTTATCAACTCAGTGAATTATCTGAGTTGAATGATGCATGATAGTGGAGTACTGACTGAGCACATGTCGGGTAAATGTGCAGGACACACCATTTGTCAGAACCCTCCAGAATGCTTCTTAAACCAGTTATTGGACCCAATGGCACGGTGCTGTAATGTCCGATCATTGTGAAGGTACATGAAGTAAATAAAGGCCTGCAAATGGTCACCAACCTCTGAAACATACCAGCCATCAGTCAATGATGTGTTTAGGTGAACCTAGCACATGCCATGAGAAAATATCCCACACCAGTATGAAACCAGCCTTTACAGTTGCTTGCTGACAACTGGGGTCCATGGCTTCATGGGGTCTGCACCACACGCAAAATTTACCATCAGAACCAAACAACTGGTACTGTGACTCATTAGATCATGCCATTTGTTGCAAGTTTTCTAGGCTTCCAGAAATAGAGTGTCCTATTATTTTGGCACACACTATCATTGTTTGTTCAAACAAACCTCCAAAAAGTATCCTTGCCATCCCACAGGACAATGTTTTAGACTTGACTATATCAAACTATAGACTTATCTCTAATCTACCCTTCATATCAAAGATTTTGGAAAAACCTGTAACACAACAAGAGAGAGATTACAGACATAAAAACTTAGATCTGAGTTGATCACTGATGAAGTACTAGAGGATGACCAACACAAACTGTGAAGCTGCGCTGTTGTCTCTGACTTTACACCTACAAGGTGGACCAGCAGGTTGGAAGTATCTAATAGAGTGGACAGTGAGTGGACACTGTTTAAACACTCCAGCAGCACTGCTACGTCTGATCCACTTACACATGCCTGTACAAGCAGGCATGTATCAAGGCTTGCCACTTGGCCAAAATGCGCCATAAAAAATACAGCAGGAAATAAAATAACATTTCAGGGAGCAATTACAAGGACTAAAGGTATTTAATGGGGATGTATTACCATCAAAGGAGTCAGGGATAATATGAGAGTAAAAAAAAGGCCGTAAATCACAAATTGATGTTCTGGACCTTCAGTCACTACAACAGCACTGCATTAAAAACTGGCTGTGGTGGTACAAAGACATGGGCTGCTAAAAACGTTAAGCTCAAAACTTGACAGTAATATGTATATGGGTATATATGAAGAATGGCAAAACACGCCAACAACAAGATAAACATAATAAGAACCTTTTATGACAGTATATGTTGCAAGGTACTGTTGTTATTATTATTGTTCCACTTTAGAATATGATCAGCCTTTTAAAGGATTTATGACTGGATTAAAATTAGTTTAATTATAGCTATATGGTAGGTCAAAACATTCTTTAATACACATTAATAAAAGAGTAAATAGCAAGTGGTTCTATCTGATGACTATGTATGTTTGATTACACTGACAGGTTCTTAACTCCTTAACTTCCTATTAATGATATTAATGTGTTTATGACCTAACTAAAACCATCTATATGGTTATATGACTAATAAATTTTTAACCCTTCATAAACCCTAATTAAGTGTAGCCTATTCAAAACCCCTTTATAAGGGTAGTCTTATTTCGAAGAGTTACTATTATTCACCAGGCTTCTGAATGCCTGGTTCTCTCCATTCTTCTTTTTTTCTATTTTATATTCAATTCCTTCTTATTTAATTAATTGAATATTCTCATATCTCCAAAATAGCCATCAGTTTGGTTATCTAGGCTGTGACGCGAGACTTATTTTGTTTGAGGGTCTACTTGTGAATTAGACCATCATGGCTACTTGCAGGACAGCTTATTTCCACCTTCAAAATATACTAAGGGTGTAAACACTTGTTTATACATTCATTATATAGAGATTAGCTTATTGCAATGCTGTTTTATCTGCACTCCCAAAGACCTCTATTATACACCTGCAGCCTGTCCAGAATGCTGCTGCCAGGGTTCTGACACACATGAGTAATAGGGACCGCAATAGACCTCCACTCCGGTAACTGCACTGGCTACCTACTAGTTTAGAATAGATTTTAAAGTTCCAGTAAAAGTAGGAATTGCTTCTATTTACTTCTGGGAAACGATTGTTAAATATATTTCAAAAAGTGTTAACATGTCTGTCCACAGTAATCAACTAGTAGTTTCCAAAACTAAGTCAAAGACATTTCTCTTTAAATTAGCATTCCTGCAGGACAACTTTCCTCTCAAAAACGTGTTGTTTGTTGTCTTTGTGTTAACATTGTTTTCTCTTTGTTTTTAGAATACATACTCAGTTGCATTGCATATGAATGGTGCTATACAAATAATGATGATGATGATGATGATTATAATAATAATAATAATAATAATTATTATTATTATTATTATTCGCAGTGACTTCAAAGGCTACTTTATGACATTCTCACTGATCTCTGAGCCTTTTCACATGACTTTAAAGAACCCTGCAAATGAATTTCAGGACATCTGCCAGAGGGACCATGCATTACCATAAAAAGGCCTGAAAAAAGGAAAGCCTGAGATGGGAAAGGCAAGCAAATTGATTTGGAGAGTCTCAAAGAGCACCATCCAGTGTTCCACATTCACAGAGGAGAAAACGTTACACTAGATGAGTTTTCTCTGAGTCTTCTGGTATTGAACTCCTTTACAGTTTTTTCATTTTTCTCCTGCTTCCTCCTCCGTCTGACAGCATTATGGATATAAGCTCAACTAGATGGCTGGTCAGCTTTACCGGTGAGTGCCTGTTTC
Organism: Prochilodus magdalenae; assembly: GCA_024036415.1. Classification (NCBI taxonomy): domain Eukaryota; kingdom Metazoa; phylum Chordata; class Actinopteri; order Characiformes; family Prochilodontidae; genus Prochilodus; species Prochilodus magdalenae. The sequence continues at coordinate 730,864 of JAMWET010005005.1, forward strand.
ATCATCTCATTAGGCTGGATCCTTTCTGCTGCATGGCTGCAATAGAACAGATGGCATCACTATCCATCATTTGCACATTGATACATGCTGTTACTCGCCTGCTTCTCACCACTGGGTTTCCTGTAGGACAGCAGTAACTCCACTGCTCCCACCACCTCCTTGCGGATAGCGTAGAGCAGTGCGTCGCCCACATGGACACCATGACTCAGCAGCAGCTCCATCACCTCCAGGTTCTCGTTCTCAATAGCAATGAGAAGAGCACTGCGTCCCAAGGGGTCCAGGCAGTTGATGTTGATGTTGTAGTAGATCTCGGCCTCCTGAAGGGCCATCTTGACCCCAGCATAGTCGCCTTTCTCCACAGCAGTCAGATAGGCCCGCTCCTCGGTCGACAATTCGGCCTCTGCCCGCACGATCTGCAGCGGGATGCGGTCGCGGTAAGGCGAGTAGCTCGCCTTCTTGTAGTATAGCTGGGCCATGGGGTTCATGAGGACTCACTGACGCCGGCTTATACAAGGTGACAGGAAACTAGGGACAGGATAAATAAAGAGAGTTTTAGACGTGTGAACATGAAAGAAGTACTGGTAACACTTTAATCATGCCCTGCAACATAATACTAATATAACCAAGCAGTTAACAATGTAAAGCTGTCAGGGGGATTTTCTTTAGTATGCTACTATTGCTGATGACTGTCAAGACAGATGTCATAATGTTTGAGTGTGCAACATAAGCTGTGGCGTCAAGCATAATGTCATCTGCCATGACAATTACTATCTGTGTTAACAGGACATCATTGCGCTTATGATATAAACCATAGCATGTTTATGTCATGGTTATGTCATTGTTATGTTATGCAGGGTTCGAGCAAAGTCCCACAAAAGGAGGTTTACTTGCAGTTTTTGTGTTAAATAAATGAACATTTCAGAAGTTTATTATCATACAACCTTAAAACAAGACCACCCTTATAAAAGGCTTATGAGTGGTTTAAAGTTAGTGGATTAAGGTTATTAAGTAGGTACAATTACGGTTATAAAGTAGGTCAGGAACACTTTAAAAACCATTAAAAATCAATTAACTCACTAATAAGGGTAAATAACAAACTCTTCTATTTGACAATGTATAGTCACAATAGGATCACACAATAGGATCAGTAAACATCAGAATCTGAGCTTTTTAGCATAAAACATTCATAAACTCTTTATTATGGTAGCCCTATTCATGAACCTTTATTAAAGTAGCCATATTCAAAAAAACTATTTACAAGAGTAGCCCTATACGTAAACCCTTTATACTAGAAGCACTATTGAAAAAAAACTTTATAACAATTGCCCTATTAATAAGCCCTAATCATAAACCTTTTATAAGGGTAGCCCTATTCATAAACCCTTTATAAGGGTAGCCCTATTTCAAAACCCTTTATAATGGTAGCCCTATTCAATAAACCCTTTACAAAGGTAGCTCTGTTCAAAAACTCTTGATATGGGTAGCCATATTTATCAACCCTTCATAAGAGTACCATCTTTATGCCATCAAGTAATTGCCAACTCTTGGTACCCATATAGACGGTGGCTTCCTCAGTCTTTTGAATAAATGGATGTTTCAGAAACCGTTCCATTGTCACCCCAATATTAAAACAATCGCTTGATGAATGAGGACTATGTCCTCAAACAGGTCATCCAGCTTCCAGAAACTACGGATAAATAACAAAGCAACAATGTAGATCTGCACTAATACAAGTTCAAGAACAAATGTTACATTGTCCAGCTCACTTCTTCAGATTTCCCCATTTGACATCCCCACCCAGAATACTGAATTCATCAGACAGATAAACGTTTGATGGAGTAATGTGTTTGATCCCAGTAAGCATGCTGGCCCTCTCTCTTTCTCTCCCTCTAAGAACCTGACAACAAAAGGGTTCTCTGGGCATTGGATCTATGAGACCTTCTTGCCTCATGCTTCATTGCTCTCTCATGTGTAGGAACTCCGTATTCCTCAACAGGGCTTTTCCTGTCTCTAGGGTTCAGCTCCTGATGACCTTAGGAAGCCTATCCATATTTATGATGTATGCCTGACTTCAAATGAATGCCTAGGGTAGGATGCTCCACCAGTCCCCCAACCACCATGTGCTTTGGTCCTACCAGGGGACACAGAACTGAGTGCAGGAAGATGGCAGATGCTGTGCTGGTGCTGACCTGTCAAGCTGACATGCAGAATGGAGAGAGTTCCTTAGTACCTGCTCAGGCATGGACATGTGGCGTTTCTGTTGGAGGTAAGGAAGACTGGTGACAGTCTTCTAAACCGTTTTGTTTTAACAACAAGTCCCTTGCTGGCCCTTCTACTTGTGGTTCTGACCATTCTAGACAAGAGAAGGTAGACCAGTTTTAGAATTGCTAAACCAATAGCTGGTTTGCTTGTATAAGTTAAAATATAAGTTATATGATTAAAAAAAGGGAAAAATAAAATATGTGAACTGATGTAACACTTCTTGAAGAGTGTGTAGGTATTTAAAGAAAAGAAGTCTTACCCTTGTACTGCCAACTGTGATTTTTGTAAATAACTTAATTTTTTTTAACTATTTAATGTTTTGAATTTTCACAACACCGTCTCAAACAGGCAAATTCATTAATATTCAGAGTTGGATGTAAAGTTGAAATATTGTTTGAAATGTTTACTGTAAGGGTGTAAAATACAAATTTCTGTTTCATGCTCCATTTGGCAAAAGTCTATTAGCCATTAGCTTCATGCTAATACATTATAGTAAATCTCATGTTGGTGCACATTAGCATTATCAATGCAGGTTTGATAAAGGCTACTAAGAAACTAAAACTTTCCATATGTCATGAGACATGTAATATGCAATTTAATGGTCTTACACTGCACACACTATGCTTTATTTTCCAAATATTATTTTCCAAATATCTCTTTAAAGATATAGTTAAACATAAAAAAGAAAAACACAGTCATAATATAATGAACAGTGATAAAAGTGTGGCCAATTATTGTGATTTTTTTATTGGTACAAGTCTAATTAACACAAATAAACACTGTGGTTACTGGAGAATGTTTAGTCATTCTGTTTTTAATATCCCAACAGCGCAGTCTAAAAGGACCCTGTGGTTGTCATGCTTATGTTAATTTGTGAACATGCTGCAGTTCTAATTCTGCCTTTCTGTTTATTTTCTTTTACATCTATTTGAAGCATTAGTGAAGAAGCAATCAGGGCAACTGTTTTAAATTTACATAAATGATTCACAGTAACCAAAACCAATCTATCCAACCCAGTATGCAGTAAAGTTCATATTGAATGATCTATTCAATAATTATTCTCTAGCAGAATTAGACAATAAAGATTCCAGGTATTTTTCCATATACCTTACCTGGGGATCTCACGCCAGACATTCTGTAGCTTTCAGTAAAATAACACAAAGAAATGAATTCCATAAATATAGCAGAATTAGGTACCCAAAACTACTGTTGAATTTGGCATCTGCATTTCTAAAATAAATATAATACAATAGTTTCACACTTAGTACATTTCTAATAACTTAAAATATGCTTCATTTTTATCAGGGGGAAGATTAAATAGAAGTATAGGCCTAATATACTTTCTTAAGTTATACATGAGTATAAATGTATTTAGTATATTACGGCTAATAAATAAATAGTAAATAGACAATAGACAAAAATAGACAACAATAGTATTTAGTAGTAAATACTATTGTGTTTTTTCAACAGTATTTAGTTTAAAAAAAAGAAACTAATAGTACGTTGGAGGAAACTTCTTTTTGTATAAGGTCCTGCTTGGATTAATCACTTTATAGCCAATGAAAAATGTGTATAATTTTAAGATTTCTACAGTTGTGGGTCTGTCAGGATCATGACATTTTAGTTGACAATTTGTACAAACGATTGCAATAAACAATTACATATAGCAGCTATTAATAAAGTACATATAGTAGTTTCTAGCTGTGACACAGCTCAAGCTCAAATAAATAAACTTGCTGCCTTCTGGAGATTTTATAACATCTAATAAGAAGTCATATCTTTAGCTGTTTTCATAAGAGCGGTGAAGTGCTGCAATATTTACCAGTATGTACCGCACAGATAAAACTGCAACCACATTCAGATTCTGTGAGTTACAATGGCAGCATATGATTGTGGAAGCCGACGACTGTGGAACTCATTGAGATCAACTGATTATGTAGTAACTGTGACATGCATATTCAGCTGATATAAGCCCATAAAGTCCTCCCTGAACCACTTTCAATATGGATATGATTGACTTTAATATCCACATTCAAATCTCTCCCCTCAGTAAAACAAATACTGCCACTGGAAGCCTTTTAGTATTTAACTGCTCTTGGCTGGGTTCTGTGCTCGAATGTGCCAAAAGCCAAACAGCCGAGAGCCTGGTTTTACTGTGACCTTCTGTCAGTGGCATCATCGTAAACTTTTATTGGACACTGTGTTGTTTGACAAATCGGTGTGTGTTTGAGAACTGAATAATCCAGGAACAGACAGAGAAACTGTTAGTAGCAGCACGTTAGTGCATTTCCTCTGTTTGCCGTGTCTTACATCCCTCTGTGTACATCTCTCATAATAGCCCAACAGGACCTCTGCAGGGAATCATGGGCCCATGTTTTATACAGCATGTTTGTATGACTGGACTGACACCTGGGTTCGTTAGTGAGGTCAGAGAACTAATGCATACAAACGTCTGCATGCACACGCATTTGAGCACACACACACACACACACACACACACACACACACACACACACACACACACACACACACACTTGAATCCAGCAGATTCTGCTGTTTACTGTTATAAATAGCTGCCCGAATTGCAAGCAGGCTGCAAATGTTTCTTGAATACAGAGTATAGTGTTCTGTGGGCCTGACCTGCATCCCTGACATGATGGTTGGTAATGTGTTTTGCCACCAGCATTAAAATATGTATTGATTACTTTTCTGCTTGTGTGGATCGTATGCGCTGAGCTGTGAAATACAGGTGAAAATGAAGGCCGTTCTGGTGCTACTGGCGATGCAGGTGAACCTCTACTGTCAACAAGATGTGATTATAGTGTTTGCTTATGGGTGCTCGCTGAATTGCTGTTTTAGAGTTTTTTTTAATTGTGTGTACTTCCATACTACATGGTATGTGAAAGGAGTAGTCAGCAATAACTAGTGTAGCCAAATACACACTATTCACCAAGCAGCATGTGAACATTTCTCAGATGACCTACAGTGGAGAAGGGAATGGACAACTTGAGATCTGGGATCACAGCACATTGTGCTATCCCACGATTCAGCTGGAGCTATGAAGGCATTTAAAGATGTGAAAGTAAAAGGTCAGAAAACTGGGATATCAACATATCCTGCAAGTTTTAAGGCTAGCAGTGAAGGCACGTTTTTAAGGATTAGCAAGACTTTTACTGTGGTGGTGAGGCATCTTACGTCAAAGGGCATTGGTAAGATGGCAGACGTAGTGGGTTTGAGGTTATGTGGATATTACACACACACATACTGAAAGAGCTGACTTCTGTACCAGTTTAGCAGTGCACACTGGGCCTAGTACATAATGCCTAAGTAGGCAGTTTAGTACATAATGTTTCAGTAAATGACTGGATGCAGCCATTTTCTGCCTCTAAAGACGCCAGTAACCCCAAAAACAGTCAATAATGTTAAGGTGTCAATTTTGGAGTGGTCAGTCCACCGCTCTGGAAACTCTAGCAGCTTTTTTTTCTTTGTTTCTTATTAATGTCACATGTCTTCAGTTCCAAACCACTGAGTTGTCTTCTCCTGTAAGAAAATAGACAGTAGTGACTGTGGAATTTTTTGAAGCCAAAATGAGAGTAGAGCTTGATTTTTAAAGTACTGTTTTTATGGTGTTAGATCTGGTGATCTGCCAGGTTACACACATTGTTAGGAGCATCATTTTCTTTAAAACTAGACATTTAAAACTGCAGTTTTGGAAAACTCTTGTTTCTTCACTTATTATTTTTGTACTTTTTTAAGTGGACTATATCTAATCTTAGGAATCTATCATAAACTAATTAGCTTAATTAAAAACATGATGGGTGATTTTGCACAATGTTGTATATGCATGCATATAAGCCCCCTGTGACTGAAGCATACCTAAAAGTGTGTAATACATCCAAAAGTGTGAAAAAACAGTTGTGATTTGGAATGTACTGGATAAATTACTGGATGTAGGCCACATCAATGTTCAGACACTCTTGCATCAAAGTACTGTACAATGTTCAGTGGATGCTTTCTCTGGCATCAAAAGTGAGGTAACTGTAGACTGGGATTTTTGCCACCGCAGTAGATTTGTGGCTGTGGGATCAGGCTTGTTAGGCCACTATGTATGGGCCAGACAAGCTGTAGGCATAAAAGTACTATTCTGAGACTCAGTGCCACAGAAGGAATTAGACAATATTTATCTGGACCAAGATCTTCTGGGCTGATGAATCCTACACTCAATGAGACAGGACTAGACATCTGGTCAATTTTATTTGCCACCGCATTCACTTATGTGGTTGGCCAGGAGCTTTATATCCCTAGACAGACCTTAATGATGTTTCCGTGTATTGATCCCATACACCTAGCTAAATTCAGCTGACTACAATTCCCTTTCACACAGTATAGGTATATAAGACTGATTTTGGCACAGACCCACAAAATGAAATCCACAAATCTGTTAGTTACTCAATAATCATTAACACCATTGCAGTGCTATTGTGCTTTGAGAACTCATTGAGCCAGCGGCCAAGATTAACAGTGAAATATATCAGACTGATTCACTGCACTGATACCTGGACACACGCGAGGACCTCGTTCTTTCTCAATCTTATGAATTCCCGTCACACAACCCCCTACAGGTATTACTATTTATAGCTCATATTGATCCACATCTGACCCATGCCATCTGCAAGAAGCCATGGAAGTACTCTCCCACATCTGCTAAGCTATATGTTATTTTTATTTCATCCAGGGAGGCGGAGTGTATTAGTTATTATATACACCTAGCAAACATATTAAAGACACCTCTGTTTTCCCTCATATTTATTGCATGGTATCTAGAATAACATCTACAGGAACAACAGCTCAATATGCCAATTGTGACTACAATTTCTCTGCTCATGCTACAGTGGAATTTAAACTTATCCAACACTTTCTGCAAAACAAAAATGCTACTAGTATATGTTCTTTTATGTTAATAATAAAGATATACGTTATCCAAGCACCATGCAGTGCACTGTAATAATCCATGAGTTTAGGAAAGCGTGGGCAGTGTGGATCTGATACAGGGAAAGGGTTAACATGACTGATTCAGTGCACTTGTGAAGATATCCTGGACACAGCGCGAGGACCAGTGTACTAAGAGCAGCGTATGTGTGGGTAGAGCAATGCCGCTGCATGTGTTTCAACTAGAGGAATTACTCATTTGAAGGAAAGGAACAGCAAAACCCCCAGTGAGCCATACAGGGTCTGCCTGGGGCCATAAGCAGTGGCTGAGAAACGTTACTTTCTGAGATGAGAGAGATCTCGGTGTAGTGTTTTCCCTTTGTCAGAGAAGGACGGAGTGTGAAAGAAGATAAATCGCACGGCAACACCTAGCAAAACAGGGACATATGCATTCATTGATTAACTCATGTAATCTTATGCTGTTTGGTGGAACATACACAGAAGATCACATTGATTCTGCAGGCCAATATTCATTTTTCCTCTTTGTCTTGCCTCTTGGCAGTGGAATGCTACAGCTTCCTGACAAAAGGAGAAGATTAATAATGTAGGGCCTTCGTGCGTTGCTCTCTTTTGGGTCGGACTACTCGCTGCTGTTCACTCACACAAGTTAATTGTTACTTTTCTTTAAGATGTAAACAATGTCATTCAGTGTAGTTTGATGTGAAAACTCAAACATTATAACATTCTACTGATGCCTGAAGAAACTTACAGAGTCAGAGCTGTCAACTGGCAATAGTAATATCATGACTGAAAAACAAGTTGATCCTGAAAAACTCAACAGCCACGATGTTAGGACATTCAGCGAGCAGTGATTGGTGCCCTCCATATACTGATATTTTATACTGATGGGCTGCCAGACAACCCAGGTTGTTACTATAGTTTTTTGCTATAAACTGCCACACACACAAAAACAAGTAGAAGAATCAGTTGGGTCGGCAGGAATGAAGCTTTTGGTGGGTGGAGACTACCAACAATATCATGATACATGCAAAAGAAGTTCATCCTGTACCTGACTGACTCAACAATATATGACTCAACAGCCACGATTGCACTGGACATTCAGCGAGCATCATGAATGCCATGTGATGGAATATACACTGACTTTTCCACCTAAATAGTCAAGACAAGTGACATAGACATCCCTCATGTTAGCCAGCACCAATATAATTGGCAGATGCCAGCACAACCCAGGACTGTTACAAGGACTGCCCTTAACACCACGTCAATGTCACCAAAGACTGCAATGCTGTCGTGCAAGACTGTAATGGAGTGACTAAGAATGACAGTGGGTCATCTTCAGTGACAAGTCCCGCTTTCTCCTCTAGAGAAGTTGGTGGCAACAGACCTTTCAACTAACCAAGCAAACTGTGTGTGAGATCGCGTGCTGTAGACTTGGAAATGCTGCACATCTTGTTTTGGAGTGTGCTTTGTTCATCTGTCTCCAAAACCCAATCTATTGCTTGATGGAAGGAGGTTTGGACATGGCCCCATTCAATATTGACCATATATGAAACAGCCCCAAAAATGTTATCTCTGTTTTCTTTCTGCAACTCCGCATTCACTTTCCTCCAAACACGACCGAGTTGTGTTTTTTATACCCAAATAGTTCTACTTTGGTTAAACTGACCATTCTCCCAGACTCTCTCTGGGCAGAAACACTTCATGACGTGCACTGGATATTATTAAGCAACACAGTCACTGCAAGATCTGAGTCCCTGGCGTTCGTAGTTGTTTTGCTGATGGCGTTGGTCCCAGCTTCCTGCAGGTCATTGGGATCCCCCCTTCGTGGTTCTGGGAAACTGCTTGCAGATCGAGGGAGATTACACTGGTCTTTTGGCATAAAAGTCATGGGACAAGTGTTCACATGAACCTTCCATTTGATTATTGGCTCATTTCTTTCACATTGAAGCCAGATTGCACTACCATCGGTTTCTGGTGTCATCCGACAGCTCTTTCGTCTTCACCATAGTGGAGTTGGAGTGTGAGTGTTGAGGTTGTAGGCAGGTGTCTTTTATACTGTTAACGACTTCAAAACAGGTGCCATTAATACAGGTAATGAGTGGGGGAAGAGGAGCCTCTTAAAAAAAGAATTTACAGGTCTGTGTCCAGAAATCTTGCTTGTTTCAGTATTTCAAATACTTATTTTCCACCATTATTTGCAAATAAAGACTTTAAAAATCAGACAAAATTCACTTTCTCAATTTTTTTCCCATTTTGTCTCTCATAGTTGAGGTCTACCTATGATGTCAATTACAGGCCTCTCTCATCTTTTTAAGTGGGACAACTTGCACAATTGGTGACTGACTAAATACTTATTTTCCCCACTGTATATAAAGATCAAACTGTTTTATTATAATATAAAAATATGATGTGAGCCCTTTAAATGCGATGTATTGAAGATTTTTTTTAAATGTTTCCAGTATACATACCTTTTTTGATTAGCTTTTTGCTTATTTGCTTGTTTGTTGTTGGGGAAAAGGCTAGTTTATTTACCAAAATAAAGACCTCATTAAGGAATCCAACACTCTGTGGATGTGCCATCCCATAGAAACAAATTCCAGTAAAGACGTGCTTCACTGCTGATAGCTTTCATCAAATCTGCACCAAAGGTAGGGTTGCTGAGAAATAGGACAAGCCAGGCAGAGAATGCTGCGGTAGATGGTCTTAAGTAAACTCTACAAGGCAGCTGCAGCGCTGCCAGTACCTTCCAAACACATGGTGCAGGCACTCAGTTCGAGACGCTAATTAGGTAGTGGCAGCTGTTTACTAGAGCACAGGGGAGCCAGCCAGCAAACGTGATGTGGAGGGGGGGATTTTTTTTCTGTTGTTGTTGTTTTTTTGTTTTTTTTTTCAAACCCAACACTGTCAAACCTGTAGCTCTCCAGATCTGTGACACAATCCCTTACAGAGCACCAGCAATGGGGGACAGGATGGATTGTTGAACGGCTGTTTACATAAAACCTACCCGCTGCTCTTTCTGAGTGACTCATGGTGAGTGATTACAAGTACACAGCTAATGCTCCTCACCACAGAGCAGCATCATTAGCCAGACTGGCCTCATCGCTCCTGCTGACAGACAAACCCTGCATGTGCCGTTTAAGGCCACATTAGCATTTTGCCTTAGACTACACCTTGCAAGGTGATGTCAGGAGAGGACCATCTTGGCTGTAAAACTGATCACCAAAAACCATTACATATTCATCATAGCATCAGGGCTAGAATTGTGGACCTTCTCCATGCTTAGAGAAGAGACTGAAGCAGTAAACACCAAGTGCTGGCAGTGATTCATCTAAAGCGCTGGTGCTGGCTGACATACAGGGTGCGTGCCCCAGTCCTCCTTCATGCTCTTGCCAGAAAAGACACTAAGCATTTAGTCTGTACGGCACCTGTATCGAACTCTGTGTGTCTGTCTGAAGCATTCCACTACTTTTTTGTCATCCTATTTGTCATCCTACATCAGCTGACACAGTGGATGTTTCTGGCCTCTGTAGATAGCACAATATGTAGAAGTGTCAGATGTGACTATGAAAGAGGACAATTTTATTGTGCAACCAACACTGCATACACTGTTAATGCTAATGATCCTTTTATCAAAAGCACTCAGAGTGATAATTGAGTATTTCTCTTTTACTCTGCTCTGATTTTGCTCCCCTGAGATGTTTCCAAAAATCTGCAGGTACTCTAATGGTACTAATGGAAATGTAGCATGAAAACATGCCAGGTTTCTATCATGGTTTATGGTTTCCTTTGGGTCTGGATAATGACCAAGGTGAAGAGTGGATTGTGGCATCATATCTGTTCCTTCAGTAATGATGGCTGACCTCGCTTTGATGATTCCGGCATTCTGCCCTGGCCATTCCAAGTGCCTCGCATCCTAAGCAGAGCAGAATTACTAGCGCTACCTCCACATGTGACTGTGTGCACACAGGAGCATATGGTGTGGCAATGGATGCCTGTATGTGCCTGTATCAGGTGTGTAGCCACAGGTGGTTCATCAAAGCACATCTGAGTGTAACCATGAGGAAAGGCTATAGCCCACAACCAATTCTCGTGCAGTTGTGCAACTGTTCACATGCCACATACAGTCACTGCTGTAAATCAGCATTTAACAGCTGCGCTCAACCTATTTATGTATTACGCCTCTAAACACCCATGCTTTTTTCACAGCCATGGTTCTGTGTGTGCATGGCTGTAATGGTATAAGTTTGCATCGGTAGTGCTGCTAGCATGACATTTTAGCAGCACATTAATGGAGCATTGCAGCATGATTTTAAATTTACTGATTAAAACAGTTTTTTATGTTTTATCAGATGCAAAAAAACACAGTAATGGAATATAAAGGGTTTTATTCTATAATACCTTAAACCTTTTAATGAATTTGGATTATTGGGACTGGGTTTAACATAAATAAGACACAGACTGCAAAAATGATCTAGTAAAAATTGTATCTTGTTTCCAAGATTTCCATTTTTTTGGACTTTGGAGTGAATTGTTGAACCAAATTTTCATACTATACTGGTAGATAATTAGGCCTATTTTGAGCACATATCTTAAAATACGTAAACATTTCTGCCACAATAGTGAGAAATCTTTGTTTACTAAAATGTCTGAAAATAAGTTAAATACTCTCAAAATGTGTTCACAACCATCTAAAAATGTGTAAAGATATTAATTTATACTGCAAAATATATCTAAGTGATCTATCTTGATCTAATTGACCTATCTTGGATTTCTCATTTTGAGATTGTTGTAGGCTTATTATAAGATTATTTAACCTGTTTCAAGATATTTTAGTTTGTTTTTAAGTAATTTTAGTAAGAACATCTTTCTCACTATACTGGCAGATAATTTTAATAACTGTAAGAAATGTGCCTGAAACAAATCAAATGATCTGCCAGTATAGTGAGAAAAAACGAAAAAATTTGGCTTACTAAATTCCCTTAAACACTAAAACTGCCTGGAAATTAGATTTATTTTTATCTTAAAGTTAGATTACATCAATATCAAAATGAGAATTAGAAGATATGCCGACTAGATACAGGATCATTTGACCTGCCAATATTGCACTTTTCGCAGTATCATGGTTTTTGACAACAGTGGTCATTCTTTTTACATTTCTTTATATCACAGATCTACAGCATTTTAGAATAAAACTCTTCATGCCTAGGGGCTCTGGATTATGCAGGCTGATTAATGAGACCTGTATGCAAGAGCTAATTTTATTAGATGTGCTGATCTTTTAGAATAAGTTCCTTTTTTTTCTTCAGCGTAAAATTGATGTATAATTGCAGGATTGTATAACTGCATACTGTGCCGGCTGGATGTTCTGTGAGGACTTCTTCAGGCAGCATTAATTGATTAAATGTATTGCAAACGAATGGAGAGGGGAATCATCTGTCCCGTACACCTCCATAAATTTCAGCTCCAGCCTTTCTGGTGCCTGAGTGGTCTTTAGCCAGCTCTGCCGTGGTAGATTCATTACCCTTTAATAACCTGTTGACAGTCACTGATGAGCACAGCACTTAATTGTGTCTGTTCTTTGAACAGGATACGGACGACTGCTGGCGCGAGAGGGGTCATCCGTTCCTGGCCAGGAATGGAGTAGGAAAACACAGTGGATGCAGAGACTGCTTTTCAGTTTTTTAGCTTCCCCCCTAGGTTTGGTCTGATATGAGGATACATGAGGATGAAGTGTTGTGAAAGCTAAAATCTGAGAGAATCACATCAAATCCACCTTACTGCTAATGTACTTGGTTCTTCTATTTGCTGGCAGTTTTCCATTTTCATTCTATGATTTTGTGTTTTTTTAAATGCCCCCCTACCATCCAATCAATCAGCATTCCCTACTGCCTCATTGCAGCTCATATATATTGATGCAGCTTGCTAAACAGTGTCAACTTATCTTAGAAATGAAATATTTACTGAAGCAAAGAGAGCCACATTTAAATACTGTAGCAATGCATATTTAATCCCAGTTCTGGGAATGGCTCATTTCATGTTGTGCAAAGACGGCAGACATGCCAAAAGGTTAGCAAAGTCAAACTCACCTGATGCCCATTGGCTTTACATGGTTTATCTCTTGGGCTCCTCTTCCAATTTGGGGGGGATGAGCTGGTTTTCCATTTTGGGGAGCAGTAGTTCCGCTTGTTTGTTCCAAAAGGGAAACATGAGGGGGCCAGGATGGGGAGGTGTTTCAAGCCCACCTCAGAGACTCCATTGCTGGGTCAAGGTTGGAGGGTTTCTGGGTACAGCTTCTCTGCATCTCTCCCCAGCAAATAGGGGAGCACACCCTGGGAATCAGCAGTGAACACAGCTCCATCCATTCAACCCCCACATCTCTTCATCATTCCAAAAGGAAAAAAAGCCAGGAATGCAGGAAAAAAACAAAAAAAAATCCACCACCAGTGGCTTGGGCTAAAAAGGATAGAACATGGAGAAGTATCCGTTGGAGAAGGCTGTTTTTGGATGCTCTTGATGTTCCCTTCTGATGGTTTTTGCAGTCTTCATTCTCCTTACCACCGTATGCCGAGGTTCATAGCCCCCTCATTGGCGCCGGAGGAAGAGAGGGCTGGGGTCTTGCCGTGCGCTTGCCTTGGTTGTCATGGTTGCCGGATGGAGTGTGTTCTCCGTAGCAGCGTCTCTGGCTCCAGCTCTGTCTGTCTCAGTGCTGTTTCCTGCTGGCTGTCTTTTTCTCTTTCTCCTTCTCCTTCTCTGCGTCCTTCTGTCTTTCTCTTCAGCTCTCTTGTCCTGCTCTCCTGCGCTTTCTCGCTTATTCTCCCCTTTGCTTCACCCTCTCCTCCTACTCTCATTCCCTTCCCTACCCCCCCCCCCTTTCTCTCTCTCTCTTTCTGCCTCTCTCTATGCAGCATCTCCCCAGTACCCTCCCTCCTCCCACCCTCTGCTTCTCCACATCAGGTTGTTTTTTGCTCTTGTTGTCAGCTCGCTTTCTCTCCTAAAACCTTGTTGAATGTGACAGCGTCCGCTCCTCATCTCCAAGGGACAGCTCCGCCAGTGCACTGCCTGTCTGGCACGCACCCTTGAGATGCTGTTTCTTTGAATTGCGCCCGTATTTTCCCCTGATACCCCTCTGATTGTGCAGCAAATGGAGTTCACATCAGAGCTGTCATTAGTGTGGTGTTTGTTTCATGTGCATCTCTTTCTCTTAGCTTTTTCTCGCCCCCCACTCTCATGCACTTGTCTAATAGCAATGAGAGGCTCAGTGGGTATGACAAAGTGCATGCCAGATATCAACTCAGCCCTTCCAAAAAACAAGACAGGCGTGCAGCACTCAGCACTGTTCATCTGGCCATGCCTGATATATGCATGCGGGTGTTTGTTGTTGTTGCCGCCGCCGCACATGCACACAGAACAGCAGTCCTGGAAAACGCCCACCCTTAAAAAACACACACAAGGACCAAGATGATTAGGTGTCAGCTCATAACAGTTCTCTCCAGACACAGCACCAACCTTGTCTCTGTGATTCCATCTGTTTCTCTGCTTCACGTTTGTTTAAAAGTGGTGCAGATAAATTACCCTGCACATCTACAGTCCAACTGTACAGGAACCAATAATGTATTCCTCCTAACACTATTAATACACAAATACAATGAATGCTACAATTACTGACTGATTTATTTTCTTCTTCTTCTTCTTCTTCATTTTCATCTTCTTCTCTATTTCTTGTTCTTCTTGTTCGAAATATTTTTTGTCCACCAACTAGCCCTGCAATTTTTGTAGATATTTACACTGTTCCAAATGTTCAGCTTGATCACCGCCCGGATGTCTTTACAGTGGTGGTGACAGGAAACAGGGGTTACGTGGCCTACAGTGCATATATAGCAATTTATACGCCAAATGGACCAGTGAAACTTCTGAGTTATCATGCTGATAATCCAGGTCTATCTGAAAAAACAAAAAAAATCGATTAGATAGAACACATCATGCCAGTTTATAAGGCAGCATATTTCTGATCACTTCCTGTAGTACATTCCTGCAAGGTAGCTTTTAAATCCATTATAATGATCTAATTATGATGATTATTAAATTCAGTGGAACACCATGTTATTAAATAAGGATCCTCATAAAAAGCCTAGTTGTAACCAAAGCACCAAGCTTGTTATCTCTGGTGGGTTTCTCATGTGGCCATGAGCTATGTCATTCATAATGTATAGAGCTGCTGTGTTGTTACATCTGCACTAATGGTTTCTGCACAGAGTGAACCCTCAGGGTCACTGTGTAGATTGATGCTGGACTCTTGGGAACCACCACGAGGAGAAGTTATGGTGACTTCAAGCTTGGCAGACATTTTACTGAACTGTTTTGTTTATGGCATAGAGATTACCTCTATGTTAGCAGTACAGTGAGTAATAGTCCTGTTACATCAGAACTAGAAAAATGCATTTTCTGACGAAGGTGCAGAGTGATTGCACAGCTAGCCGGTTGCTAAGGGGTGGCTAAACATGAATGGGAGTTTATGGGAGGGACAAGGGATGAATAAACCACACATAGAGGAATGTGGGTTGGAGCTGCTGTGGATTAGAGCTTGGGGATCTGCCCTGAGTGAGTACATGCAGTTTGTTGTCTGTAGGTTAAAGGAAAGGGGGTGAAAATAAATGTGACTCTATGGGAGAAAAGAGGGATAGGGAAAAATAAAGAAAAACAGATGAGTGCAGGTCAGACCAACACTGAAGTTGTGCTTAAAGGTCTGTCCTGAGACAGAGTATGTGAAATAGTGTCTGTCTGCCGAGCAGAAGTACGGTAGATGGGTGTGGTAGAAGTGGTAGTAGAAGAAGAAGAAGAAGAATAATAAGAAGAATAACGGAGAAAAGAAAAAGAAAAAGATGAGAAGTAATAGTGCTGCAAATCACTTATTAAAGTCACTCAGAAATACAATGAGAGAAAAAAGAAAACACCTATCTAGCACCTGTTCCAAGGCCACAAAGCAAAGCTTAGGACACCATCAAGGAGGCAAACAAGGCTATTGAGTCTCGGTGCTGAGTTTAAGTGGAGAGAGAGAAGGGAGACAGAAAGACATGAGAAGCTGCGCCCAGCAGAGACGGGGTGGGAATTGTAAAGGATTTGACACAGGCAGCACACTGCGACAATCGGCTTAGACTGTCACAGGCACGTCGGGAAATCTCTTGCTTTCGTCGCGCAGGCTCCGAGGACTCGTAGAGCCGAGGAATATCAAGCAGCCTCTGGCACAGAATCCTCAGACAGAGCGGTGCAGTCAAATAAGTGTGGGGGGGAGGGGCGGGGGATAACGGCAGAAAGAAAATCTCAATGCTGAGCTTGGTGCGCTGCAGTGACTCCAGCATTGTCACTGAGAGGGGCTTGTGCTCACTGAATCATGAAGGTATAGAAGGTGTTTGTGTATGTAGGTCGCTCATGAAAATATAAGACCAGGAGGTCCTTGAACAACCATTCAGTTTCAGTTCATTTATATTTACACCAGGTGAGCTACCTGCTTTTTACAAACACATCAAGGCTCTGACACTTCATATTAGTGCTTAGTCAAAGATCTAATTACCCAGAATAGTGATAACATTATAGGCAGCTAAGGGTGAACATGTACACAATACCATGGCAAGAAAAAGATCATATATCTGGTTCATATCTTAAAATGTTCATCATGAGATTGTTGTAAGCTCATTTTAAGATTATTTAACCTCATTTTCAGGCAGTTTTTACTTTAGTGATTTTAGTAAGCCATTTTTTTAATGTTTCTTACAGGACCTAGAATTATTTTCTGATATAGTTAGAAAATTTGGCTCTCTAAAATTACTTAAACAAGCAAAAATGTTTGGAAATTTAATAACTCTTAATAAAGTTAAATACTCTTAGATTAAAGCCACAACATACACTGTATACTGCATACACTGTATTGTGCAAATCATCCATTCATTCCTAATTGTGGGGAAAATAAGAAATATACTCTTGCAAAAATATAACACCAATATCATATCATAATAATATAAGGCTATACTGTGACAATGTTTATCACTATCGTGTTATGTCACAATATATCACCATTTCCTTGAGCATATGGTAGCTATAATTACTTGCTAAGGACACTGTATGTATGTAAACTGTTGAACACTTAATAGCATTATTTAAATGTGGAACTGATATTGTCTGTTCCAACCAAACAGAAAAATAACTACTGACATACTGTGCAATTAATTTTTGCAATATCACTCAATCTTGGTGTAATATAGGAGGGTAATTAGTATATTAATTTAGTCCACTCTTTACTTTTGTGCACGTACTGCTGCTTTAACTTCTCCATCCTTCCAATCCTAAAACTAAAGGGTTTCAGGTGTATCCTCCCAAATAAAAGCTCTTCTCAGCTGTGATACTGACATAATGCCCATCTTCAAAGAGATGCTAACATTCACACAAGCATCTACATAAACACACCATGGTATCTTTCTCACGTGCATCTACAATAGATAAACCAAACAATAGACATGATATTCCACTTGCATGGGATGAAGTAAATGGGAGTCCTAACAACAATGCAGAACCATATATACCATGAAAACTGTCACTATATCAGATAATCAGAATCAGATAAAACAGAATCAGATAAATCAGATACCTAAAACTTTCATCTTTGAGAGAGAGGTAAGACAGGTAAAGTTTACCCTCACCAATCACACAGCAAGAATGCATTCCAAACAGTCTCTCTGTCCTAAACAGGAGAGACTAATTTGTGAGCAAAAGTTAACCCAGCAGAGATAACCAAGCTTGATCTATCTGTCTGCATGTCTATCATAGATTTGTTTGTTTGTCCATTCTTTCGTCCAATCAGACATACTAATATTCCCTGGATGCACCTCCAGTAGTAAAGACATCTTTAAGGCATCGCCACATGAAAGCAGGATGATGTTTTCAGTGAGGCATGAACACAGCACGGTGGTCTACACTCTGCAACACCATCTGAGTATGTAGTGCTCGTTTTTACTCCATTCTCTTCACTTGAGTTCCTAGATTTGCCTCTGGACATAAACAAGGACGGGCTAAACTTACCTGAGCATCAGCCCATTTGCCTTTCTCAGTTCTGGATGAGATGCTAATAAAAATACTGTTTAAATAGACCATAACCAAAAAAAAAAAATCCATATTATTTCTGTTGATATTGTATGAGGGCTTAATATGAGTCTATTCTACCCCACTCATTATTAAAATAAAAGGAATCAACTGACAAGAATGAAACCTGGTGGGTAGTTTAATGCTCTACCACGCATGTGCTGTAGGCAAGGATGGGCCTTTTCGCTACACCTGACTGATCCAACAGTGGGCATTTATTGAGCAGTGATGCCCTCCATGAGTCATCCTCTTAGTGCCAGGTTAGTGAAAGCATCATTTGCAGATGGCTGCATGGTGCAGGACTACATCACCAAACGTCACCAAAGACTGCAATGGTGTCGTGCCACATGATAGAGTGACTCAGAATGGCAGCAGGTTATCTTCAGTGACATCATCTTCTGCTTTTGTTTTGGTTGGGAGGACCAATGAACCTGTGTGAGGCATGTGTTCAGCGCCAAGATTAATGTTTTGTTGTTATGCATCACATGTCCAGAAGGCCTGGTGTCACTCCACCTCCACCTCTACTGCACAATCTGCAGGAACTGTGTTAGAATATGCAAGTGCATAGGACGAATTATTGCAGGAAACCATTAGGATCCTCCACATAGCCACGCCGAGACGTTAAGTGTGTGCGATAGCAAACATCATGGCCCAACGGCATACCTTGAGACACCACTTCTGTATGTGTAGCTCAATAAATATTGCCCATATCAATAGCATTCTGTGTGCAACTATTCTTTTGATCATTGGTGTAGTATACTGATTTATTGTTTATTTAAGTGATTGTATTCTTCACCATTATATGCTTAATGGGTGACACCTTAAGGGGGCAGGGCCTGGGGAAGCTACACAAAAATATCTGTAAATGCTCCTGGTTGGGTACAGGCAGGGAATTTTGGACAGAGGGATACCAAAACATGTAGCACTGAAAGGGGTACAGCCTCTTTCCTTCCTCCACTCACCTTTTCTCGTTTTTTTTAACCAGGCATGACCTTGATCTCAATTTGATCAGTGAGAGATTCTTTGATGTGTCGTATACTTTCTGGAACAGATTTATTGTGAATGCCAGGGTTTTTTATCGCATTGGGTTTGAGTTTTCTGTATCCCTATTTTCATAGCATGCCCACTTATTGAAGTGTATTAAATGAGCTTTAAGACATAAGTAATCATAAGTAATCAGTAATACTGATCCTAATTGTAAATGAATTCCTGTTTTTTTGGTAAAAGCAGAGCTTTTACCAGATTGGAGAACCTGCCAGATGTTCTTATTTCCTTCAGTAAATGAAATCTAGCCTTTCCTTAATTTTCTGTTGCTCACGTGATCACCGCAAGCACCAGTAAATATGTATGTCCTGTATGGTGCTTTATAAATAGAACCTCTTAAGCTTTTTGATGATTGTCTATATATTTTATGGATCTTACACAAAACTAGCAGAACCATAAGAGCTGGATGCTATTTCTAAATGATAGTGGCATGTCTCATGAGAGACCTATCATTTTAAAGACACTGCACAAAAGCAAGATATTAATGTACATTACAAAAAAAAAGCTCACACGGAACAAGCAATCTCAAAGAAGGCTGCGGCTTTTGGATCCTCTCAGGCCATTGGTAGGTGAGGATGTGGTGCTTGAGAAGAAATCAATATAAATGGCTCCCTGCCAGCTGAGAGATGACAGACCAGGGAATACTTTGGCCCTCTTTTTCCAAACAACATCATGTTCTTAATTTGATTTCAAAGTACTTGTACAGTCAATATCCAGGAAAACTAATCAGTGAGAGGGTGATTGAATCGCAGGATGCAGTTAGGAATTTTTTAGTATTCATCCACTCATTACTGCAAACATAGACGATTTCTGTGTCACCTGCATTGCAAGCTAACATCTCATATATTCTAAAGACCCAAACATGTTGCTGGGTCCACATGTCAGTTCACATCAGAAAACTACAAAGAAAAACAAAATGTGTAGTACGAATACATTTACAACTAAATAAGAAGACATGTATACTCAAGGTAAATCTAATTTAGTTAAACTGACTTGGGCTAACGTTTGAATATAGATTAGCTAATATAAATATTGTGGAAATTAAGTAATAGATTTAGGATCACTGGACAAAAATGTGACTGAAACATACTGAATAGAGCATAAAACATTCACAAAAATGAATAACAGCTGTGATTGGATTTGGCATGTACTGGCAAGTAATGACAAGTATCTGTATGTAGGCCATATAGATGTTCAGAAGAATTGGGCAGTTTAAGTCAGATTTGGTGGATGGCACAATTCTGAGGAAAATTTCCTATAGACTGGATTTTTGTTACTGCTGGTGATTTTTGGCACTGCTGGTAGTTCAGCTACATTCTTCACACAATGGCCTGCTTTGGACCCATTTTCCACCCATGGAATGAGGCATTCACTGCACTGTACCACCTTTTCTCAATCTATGAGTCTATTAATAGCCCCATCATTCTTGTGCAGCATTATCTGCAGGAACCTGATGTTGCTACCATCTTAAACATGCAAGATGACTCATTTGTTGTTCATTGAGCTTATATTTGAATAAAAGTATTGCATAAAAGATAAAACCAAACATATTTTTCAGTTAAAATTAAAAACTGTCTAGTAAAAACACACACACACATACACACACGCGTGCACACACACACACACACACACACACACACACACACACACACACACAAACAATCTCTGACATGCCGCCCTTATATTAATAGTGAACTGTACAGAAAAACATTTAAGGGTCAGGGTGACGAAATGGAACAGTACTAAAACTCTTCACAGCGTTTATGCAACACTGTGCAACACTGTCATATCTCATTTATTTACACATTATTGTCCTTTTTTTGGGAATATTTTTAACATGTACCTTGTTTGTTTCATGGAAGAGGTTTCCATCTGGCATCAGACTCACAGTAATAGACAGTGATGATATGAGATGCCTGGTACTTTTTAACTGCTTAACTTTTTAGGTATATCACAGTAAATGTGCCAGTTGGGTTACAAGGTTCTTATTGGGGATTTATTTGCTCTACGTATTGTTTCAGACTGGCCAACAAATCATCTTCATCCACCAAACATCACAGTCTTCTGGATTTTTGTGCACTAATGATCACTGCAGTGTTCAGTTGAAGGTAAGCATCAACATTACCATATCAGGATAAAGAGAAAAGGTATTAATCTTGACCATACCAGCTTTGGGGAGGTTGACAGGACACATCACCTCATTAACTTCAATTGATCTTCAGCACTGACAGAGAGTCATTAGCAGTCACTGTAGGAGCTCAGATAGTGATGCTCTGCTGCAGCTACTCAGAGCTCAGGCATGTGAGAGAATAAGACCTGTGCTTCAGGAGAAAAAGAAAAAGAAAGACAAAAAGACCTTTATTGCAAGCATGTGTGAAACTGAACCCCATAAACCCTAAAGGCTCAAACCAGAAAACTACAAAATGTACATGTAAAATGTATAGAAATAATCAAATAAGACACAGTGAGCAAAAGTGAGCGAGAGAGAGACAGGGAAAGAGAGAAGGAAAAGAAAGAGAGGAAATAGTGCAGAACAGTTAAAAGAGTGACAGAGAAAGAGAGATGGGGAAAGAGAGAGAGAGAAAAGGAGAGACAGAAAAAGTGATAGAGAGCCAGAGAAAGAAAGGGAGAGAGAGATGTAAAGAGAGAGAAAAAGATAATAAGAGAAAGAGAGAGGATGAAAGAAAGGGGGAGAGAGACACAAAGGAGAAAGAAGGAGGGAGAAGGAGTGAAAGAAAAAGACACAGAAAGGGAGAGGCAGAGTGAGAGAGAAGACAAGAATGCGATATAGAAAGGGAGAGACATAGAGACATTTAATATAATATTGACTGAAAAGTTAAATGCACATCTGATGGTATGTAGTTTGTGAAGTAAAACAGATCAGTCTCAGGTGGTTTACATAATTTGTTCAATGAAAACTAAATTAAATGAGGTGCTTTTATTACTGTCGCATAAAAAACAGCATTTTCAGTAGTGTTCTCAGTGTCTGTTAAAAAAGCAATGTTGTGTTATTCTTTTCCTTCTTCTGTTCCACAAACGCAAGTTAAAACTCCATCATGCAGAGAAGAACCCAAATCAAGAAACACCACCACCTCCTTCTCTGCACCCCAGCTCATTAAACATGGACTGAGATCTGAAATCCTGAAACCCTTTTAAAAATCATGGATTGTGCATTCCCATGACCATCCAGTTTGTTCTAATCCAGCATCTAATCCAGTGTGTGTGTGTGTGTGTGTGTGTGTGTGTGTGTTGGGGGTGGGTGACCTGATCTGTGAAGTTCCATTAATGCTGAAGGGTCTATACGGGTTTTGGAGCAACTCTGCACGTATCACAGCAGCATGGCTCTGTAGTAAAGAGTCTGGAAGCTGAACAGACCTGCCTGTAGTCCAGACCGGTTACCATCTGAAAACATCTGGAGCATTATGTAAGGTGCAACAGGACAAAGGAGAATCCGAACTGTGGAGCAGCTGGAATGCGATATATGGAAACATTTCACCTTCAGAACTACAGCAATCATCTCCTCCTCGGTTCCCAAACGCTTACAGCGAAGAAGAGCTGATCAACATCATCCCACACTAACTTTACAGATTTAGAATAGACATACGCAGTATTTTTAAAAAGTTTTAACATTTCATATGATAGCTTTGGGATATCTCAGTTATATATAGTTTAAATCATTCGTATGGGACCAAAAATGTCCAAAGTCTGGTCACTTATGGAAACGTCCTGGAAACGCAAGAAACACACAAGAATGGGTACAACAAATGACACAATAAAAATAAATACATAATGCTGAATTATATATTCATCTTGAAGTATTTATAATACATAGAAGCAACTCAGAAATCCCTGTCCTGGCATTGTATTAAAACACACCTGTGTGTGCGTGTGTGAGTGTGTGTGTGTATGTGTGTGTGTGTGTGTGTGTGTCTGTGTAAGGCCCCTCAGGAGCAGCGGATGGGTCCAAAAGCAATCACGCAGGGTGATGACAGAGACTGGGCTGTGCTCAGGGTCTTGTGATCGATAAAGCCATTACACACACCCAGGCTGAGCTGCTGTGCTACGTTCTACACATCCTCCCTATAAACACACATACACACACCTGCGGTGTAGTCTCCCAGTAATAGAAACTGAATCTATTCCAGCCTTGACCTCGCAGTACATCATCCGTGAGTATATGATTACAAAGAGTCATTCAGCCATTTTCACCTGTTCAGACTTGGCCACGTATTTTTAACTACAGTAGAAATGAATGAATCCACACATTCGCATCTACGTCTCCTATAGACTCTGATATATCGTCCTCGGGGAATTAGAACCAAGACACTGACACGCTGCAATCAACTGAAAACAATCTAGTGATAGATGATCACTCGTGCTCTGGCTACTGGAGTGTGATGTTGATGACTTACGCAGCAGCCTTGGCATATTGAATTGAGAGGTATGTGATTAGCATGTGGCGATGGGGGGTGATGTGGGAGGCCATGAACGGAGTCAGGAGTGATGTATAGGATTTGGGGAAAAAGGCCAGAAGAACCCAAAACCATGGCAACGACATGCAAACTAGCCCTCTTTGCCACAGAAGTGGCAATAAGTCCACCATATCTGGGTGTGCTTGCTCTGGGTCTGTTATTGAGCAACACATAATGTATCACTGCTTATTCCTGTATTTAGATTGTAATGGTTGTAATGAATTAACCAGAAGTGTTGTGGCTGTGAAATGGAAGATGTTACTGATATTTCACCATGTTTATATACAGTACATTATATGTATTCATACTCCAGCTGTTTTTAATTTAATCACTGCAACTGTCATTAGCTGGTAACTGCACATTGTAAATAAGATTGAAATTTATTAGGTTTCTGTTCTTAGTACCGGGTTAACTTAATACTTATACTAAACGAATTATTCAGATCTAAATTACTCTTCATTACAGACATGGCAGATTAAGATTAAGATGGAATATTCCACTGATGCAAATGTTACAGTCCATTCTAGGTTGTGGTTTATAATGAATACATAGTCCAACCACAGGACTGTGCACAAATTACTAAAATACCACTGGACTGTGCACAAAAAAAATGACATTTTCCAGTCAGAAGCTCATAAAGATTCATTACAAAACTAGAAAAGTGTATTTCCTAAATGAAGCACAGAGTGATTGTGCCACCCTGTTGCAGACATTTTGCCACGGTGTTGCTAAAACGGAATTAGAGGCTATGGGAGAAACAAGGGATGAATAAACAACACAGAGAAATGCGGGTCAGTATGGCTGTGGATTACAGTTTGGGGATCTGCTCTTTGTGGGTACATGTCGTTTGGTGTTTGTAGGTTAATGGAAACAATTGAGTTGGGTGAAAGGGATTTGAACTCTATGGGAGGAACAAGTGATGGAGAAACAAGGAAAAACAGATGAGCAGATCAATCATGAATTTATGCTTGGGGTCTGTCACAATTAGGAAACTGGGAAAACCAATGATAATATAGCAAAGTTTTTATAAATAAAGTACGACAAAAAGCTATATAGAAGTACACCATTCTCAAACAGACCTAACATTCTGGATTTGGGTGGCGATGGTATTTAAAAAACATTGCACACTAATAATCCACTTACATTAGGAATAAAGGGGCGTCAAATGAAATTCACTGGAAAATCAAAAAAGAAAAATTAATTTCCAGTCACTGGATTGAGTATGAAGAGGAAGAGCTTACTCATAAAACACAGGCTGAATATGTTTGGTATAATGAGAAGCAGAACATTGCTCCCAATTTCTGTGAGTGAACTTTGGACAAATGGAAAACTAAAAGCAAATCTGAAGTCTAAAGACTGGACACACTTAATGCTGAAAAATACAGTTTTAATTTAGATAATGCTACTGAGAAGGAAGATAGCCAGTACAATGAACAATAAACAATGATTAATTTACACTGATATGAGCAACATTTATTGAGCTACACATTCAGGAGTAGTGTCTCTTAGTGTGGCGCCGGGCCATCATGTTTGCTAATGCAGCATGCCAGACATCTCGGCATGGAGTTGTACATGTTGCTATTGGTGTCCTGCGATAATCCATCCCATGCAGCTTGAATATTCTCACACAGTTCCTGCAGATATGTGGCAGTGATGGAGGTGTAGCTACCATGCAATTTGGACGTGTGACACGTGACAACTGTTCTTCTAAGCACTGACCACAGTGCCTCCAGACACACAGGCCGAGTACAGAAACCTGGTGGAGGACTTTGTGGCATTGTGCCATAGGAACAACCTGTTACTGAACACTTTCAAGACTAAAGAGTTGGTGGTCGACTTTCGCAGGGTCAGACCACTCACACAGCCAGTCTCTATTGAGGGGGTGCAAGTAGAGATGGTTAAGACCTACAGGTATCTCGAACTACACCTGGATGAGAGGTTGGACTGGTCAGCCAACACTGATATCCTGTACAGGAAGGGGCAGAGCCGACTCTACTTCCTGAGGAGGCTGGGGTCCTTTAACATCTGTAGGAAGCTCCTGCAGATGTTCTATCAGACTGTGGTGTCCAGCTGTCTCCTCTATGCTGTGGTGTGCTGGGGAGGAAGCATTAAGAAAAGAGACGAGATGCGTCTGGACAAGCTGGTCAGCACGCAGGGTCAGTTGTTGGTGTGGAGCTGGACTCGGTGGTGAAGGTGGCGGCAAGGGGGACACTGCACAAACTGCTGTCTATTATGGATGATGGTGGGCACCCACTGCACACCATCATCATGGACAAAAGAAGCAAGTTCAGTGGCAGGCTGCTGTTACAGAGCTGCTCCACGGACAGACTCAGGAGATCCTTTGTCCCAATACAGCCATCAGGCTCTTCAACTCTTCCCAACGGGGCTGGAAGAGGGAAGAGGACTGCTGAGGACTGAATTCTCTTGTTTAGTCATAGGTTTATTTATTCTGCACTATTATACTTTACTGTATATACTGTACATCTTAATTCCTGAACACTCTAGACACTCTACTGTATATCCTGTATATCTACACCCCTGGACACTCCACTTTACTTAAATATCAATATATGCACATGTTTATTATGTTAATTCAGTCATTATCTGCTGATAACTGCGCCCCTTGCACATTCATGCATATTTATTTATGACTATTGCATTTTTCTACAGTCTACAGTTATATTTATATTTCTTGTATATATTTCTTGCCTCCTTGCGAGGTGAGATATTTATATATTTATATCTATCTATCTATCTATCTATCTACCTATCTATCTATCTATCTATCTATCTATCTATCTATCTATCTATCTATCTATCTATCTATCTATCTATCTATCTATCTATCTATCTATCTATCTATCTATCTATTCATCTAGATTCTTTGGTCCTGCATCATGCAGCCGTCTGCCAATGGTGCTGGCACTAACAGAATGACTCATAGAGGGCAGGACTGCTCACAGTCAGGTACAGCGATAAGGCCTGCCTTGCTTATGTCAAATGTGCAGCTGAGTATGATAAAATGGTAAATAATCCCCTTGCGTCATTATGTCAAACCTACCCTTCAAGTTTCATTCCTGTGGGTTGATTCCTTCTACGTGCAACTATTTGTGCAACTAAACTGAGTGTATATATAACCTGAATTAATATATATATATATAATGCTTCCGGGTTTCCCAGATTTCCCAGAGTGCATCGTCCGATGACGTCACAACCACATGTCCCCAGTCTCCCAATCATTGCTGCGCTAGGTCTCCGGAGTACTAGCACAGCATCACAGTTGTCATCAATCACCAGTCGGCATTTAAGCACCACACGCACTTCCTCGTTGCAAAGTTTTGGCAAACCTTTTTTTGCAACTCTGACCGTTTATTTTCTGTTTATCTCGAACCTGGCTTTTGATTCGCTTTGATTTTGACTACCGCTTTCTGCTTTATCCCTGTCGGCTTTCTCGTTTTAATTTACTCTCTGGCTATCAACCACCTTCTCGTTCCTCTGACCAATCTCTTGCCTATTCCTTCTACTTTGGTTACCTCGCTGCTTGACTACCCTTGTTCTGGCCTTAGCCTGTCCCTTGACTCCGATCTTGCCTTCTCTGTCTATGTCTGTTCGTGTTTTGTTGCTGTGTTCATTTACTCGATTGTTTAATAAAGCCCATCTGACTTTTAGCTGTGTGCGCATCGGGCCTAGTTCTTCGTTTCTGACAATTAAACAGTATGTTCTGCTATTCTCTTCTCTTCCGAGAATGAAACGTACCCAACAGAGATGCTGATGTTTTATGTCCGACTGTTCCGAAAGTCAGATCTACCTTTGGTGTGATCTAACCTGAGCATGTGCTGAAAATCTGCCCCTAAGACATGAAGCTACACTGTACTTGCAAAGGACTACAGGACAACTTGCTGATCCTTGTTACCTATCCTCCAAGGAGGCAAATCTGCACGTCGAGGGTCTACCAGTAATCAAGCATACCTTTTTACAATTCAGATAAAGATTGCCCGGTGAACCTTTCATAATGGCGATCTGTCAAGCAGCTAATCATCTTTGTCTGTGGCCTGTGGTAAGAGGCAAGTATTACCGCTTTAGTAATTATATTATTGTTACTGACAAATGTGCGATCTGCACTAGCTGCTCTCTCTGCATATCTACAGCCCAGACAGAACTTCTTTCAGGCTCCAGAAACAAAGTGCTAATCTACATTGTCATGTATAACAGACACATATTTGTTCTAAATGAGAAATAAAAAGGCTTGGACACAAAAGAAGACACACAACTCTCTGACAGGGGAAATCTGTCATTCCTACTTGGAGGCTTATGTGGAGGAAACATGCGCAGCGACGTCTGTCAGCATTATGGCTAAGCGGTGCCGCTAAGAGTCTCTCTGAAAGCATTTTGAAATTGTTATGAAGGGCTTTGCTGAAAGCAGCATCCCTGTAAGCTTCCAAGCTCTTAGCAAAGCTCATTTTAAGCAGAACTGCCATATTTTCACAGGATCACACCCTGTGTTCTTATCAAAGAAGTCCTCATGCTGCATTCAATATTCATTTGCAGATCCCTATCTCAAACAGATAGGTGAAGGGTTCTATATTTTCTGGCCTACAGCGGAAT
This sequence comes from Prochilodus magdalenae, assembly GCA_024036415.1. NCBI lineage: Eukaryota > Metazoa > Chordata > Actinopteri > Characiformes > Prochilodontidae > Prochilodus > Prochilodus magdalenae. Next base: position 759,327 of record JAMWET010005005.1, read on the forward strand.
CCGTTCTATGGAAGGTGGGAGAGGGATGATAAGATATTACTTAATGTGACACAGCGGTGCAGTCAGGAGCTTTAGAGGATGCATGATATTGAATTAAATTGAATTAAACTCTGCAGTGATGCTGATATCGGGTTGTGTCATTTATCATGTCTGTTGGATTTTCTGCACTCCTGCATTCAAATGAGAATTTGCGGTTTCTGTTTTTTCCATAAAAATCTCCATATCCTGTTTTGGCAGAATGATACATGTGCAATCTAGGTTGACAGATTGATCTAGGGGGTGTGTGTATGTGAGAGGGTCTTTGTGGAATATTTTGTCCTCGTTGTATTGCAAAAAGAATACAGTGCCCTGCTTCACATTAACACTCACTCGGTGCATGGAGATCAGGGTAAAATAAGACTAGTTTTCTGGGTGCTTAACTAACTTGAAAACATCTATTACATAAGATACTGCACTCTGTAGAAGACCAGCACCACCCCCAGTGCACAAATACTTACCACAAATCCTTTTTAGCAGACTAGTTTTCAGTTTTTTAAAGAAATCTGCAAGGATATACTCCACACCTCCAAAGCTCAGTCTTCTCACAATCCGAGTGCACATTCGCTAAGATCTCACTGTTCTGAGAACAACGGCAACGTCTTTGCTTACTTACATATTTTCTTTTGTTCTTTGTCTGTTTTATTTGCTTTGTGGTCTTTTTCGCTGATGTGCATCCTTTCAGACCCATAACGTCATATTTGGTGAACTTAACAACAAGCAATAAAGCTACATATAAACACTCTTGAATTGCATCAGTGATAGCTTAGAAGTTAACTGTAACAACTTGCATGAAAATATGAAATATGAAAACATGCTAACTTGGTAAGTCTGTTGGGAAGGGCCTTCAGCATGGGTAAATAAGTTGGGGCTTAACACTGGTTTCAAATTGGTGCTACCATGTTTAAAGCTACTGTGTCACATTTTGAACATCCAACAAAAATATATGTATATACAATATTTCATTCTCCAAAAAGAGAACGACAGCAAAACAAGGGGTCTGTGACTTCAGGTCATCTTCAGGTAGGATAAAAATAGCTAACTGTGTGATGTCAAACACTTAATCACTAGTAATTTAATGATGTTAATGCATTAAAGAGTAAGAACGTTAGAAGTAAAAGTAGTGAATATTGGTGCTGCATTAAATTGCTAGAACATAGAACATCCAAGGAAATTCCAATTTAATGTTTAGGTTTAATTTGGCTAACAGTATGGAATTATTGTTGCCTTTTATAGCTGCCTTATAGTCACAGGGTTCTAGTTAGCTTGATAGCCCTGTTAAACACGTTAGAAAAATAATACAGTATAAAAAGTCTTTCTTTACCACAGAAACAGTGGCAGATGTCAGACATACATTGCCTGATGCTTCAGTATTGTAGCCTCCAGCCAGTCAGTAGTGTTGTTGTCTATTTTGATGAAGGCAGACTGAAAGGATGCTCATCACCTTCTATTTCTTTCCATATAATAATGCTGATTGTTTCATCAGCAATGACATGACATAACTGTTTGCATGTCTTCAGGAGTTAGGCTCCTAATATCTATAAAATAATTCTAAAAAAAAAAGCCTGCTCTTATTTTATGTAATTATACTGTCAAAGGCCACAGAAGCAATAACTATGAGGCAAATTATGCAAAGACAAAGTATCTGCATACTTTGCTCTCATCCATACCACTTTTTACTTCTTGCTCTTTGCAAGAAACAATGTTTGCCAGCAAATAAAACAAGTGATGTTAATAAAAGCAGAGCAGATTTGTTGCTTTCTGCTGCTGGAGACGCTCTTGGAGAGTAAAAGAAGGAAGTGTGTTCCTAAACAATTCTTCAAGTCTACAGTGAAAAGCTGTTCATGCTAACACTGAGGAAGAGGAGGGACTGTATATTGCTTTACAATAGAGATGAACTCCAAAAAGACATCTGAAATGGTCTGAAAGTAATAAGTGAATGGTGGTTTCTTTTGCAGACAACAGTATTTAGGAATAAGTAGTCAGTATAACAAGAAAAACACATCATCATATTCAGATTATAATACAGACTATACAGAGAAGAATCCCTGTTATCTGTACACCTGCTGTATTTTATTTCATATTGCTGTTTTAATCTTAAAATTACATTACTAAAATAGCATTACTAGCAGTGTGCTGCTTAGTTCAGGCTGCTGAACTACATTAACACAGACATAATGGGACCATTTAAGTTGGCACCAGGGCCATGGACAGCCTGCGCCATTTAACAGCTAAGTTTGCATCTCTTTATAAAGACACGGCCAGGGCCATTTAGGTCCCTTTTCATTCATACAAAAGGAGGCTTCTGTGCCTTTTTCTGAATCCAGTCATCTGAACATTCAGCCCTTGAGTGCTACTGTTAAGTGTCTGATAGATGGTCTATCGCAGGGTCTTTCAACCCTGGTCCTAGAAGCCCACTGTAGTGCATATTTTAGTGCTTTTCCTGCTTTAGCACAACCACTTTAACACAATAGCAGGCTGATAATGAGCTGATTAGTTGCATCAGGTGTGTTGGAAACAGGGAAAACACATATTGCAGAGCAGTGGACTGGGAGCTTAACTGAAGGCTAGTCCTGGAACAAACAAGCAATAAAACACCAGTTTGTCTACAAAGAACAGCTAAAGCAGAGAAAGTCTTATTTTGAATTGGCTAAGTCAAGTCCAGACCTAGAAATGATAAAGCAGAACCTAAAGGTGTACATACCTGCACAAAAGCCCACCAATATAACAGATGAGATTTAAAAAAATAAAAAACTTGTTAAAAGTGACTGGCAATAAACCAGGATTCGGCAGTTGTGGATGTGATAACTTTCAGGCAGCACTGTATCAGGTTACTGTATCAATAGTCTAAAGCCATGTCAGTTAGACATTGATTAGCCTTAATTAAACCTGACTCAACTCAGTTCAACCAGAGTGTGTGAAACAGTTGGCCTGCTCAATGCCCAATGCAACCTTGGACAGTAGTGTGGAGCTGGTTATGGTCTGAGCGTTAGCTAAGACAACTGTAGAAATAAGCATAAATCGGTCTGCTAGTTTGTTACGGTTGGCTGACTGTATGCCACTACTGGTCCACTCTTGGACCATGCAGAATATTGTCCTAACAAGGTTTTAATCTCCTAAAATTTTAAATGCACATGGCCGGTGGATATTACAAACTATGACAAATATCACAAGCAACTGAGATTATTTACTAAATTAAACAAACAAAAAATATAATTCTCTGGTTAACCTCTGCTGGGCCACCCAGAAAATGTTGAGCGAAAAGTCAGTAGACTCTTATCCTTTTGGTATCTGGGCAATAGCAATGTCCCTACCAACGTAACACTGTGCACCTATGTTCACCTATACCTTCCCTAGATTCACTATGTCAGTACAGCCACTATCTACAGCTAAAGCTATAGCTTCCTAGAATATTAAAACATGACAGGTTCAATCTATAATGTGGCATGGAAAAGGAATATTAATTTTGGGACACACCATATTAAGCCTTAAGTTTAAGTGAAGAATAAAGCTGTATAAGAAACTTTCCACACGTTTCGAGGGCTTATGACACATACATCACCATGGGCTCATATGGGTTAAGTATGCATTGGGCTAATATGTGAGGTAATAAGCTTCGACGTTCAGCTTTCGTCATTGTCCTCATCTCTCCTGTGCTCACTGTCATCCTCCTCTTCTTTCACCCTCCAGCTGTCCGTCTCAACATAGGTCAAGTTTGTGAGCTGATGCGGAGAGGGAACATCTTTCCGACAACTTCTTCTTTTAACATGAGGTAAGCTCACGTTCCTTCACCAACCCACCCACCCACGACCAACATCAGGATCTTAGTTGACACTCTGGTTACATAAACCTTCTCCATTATTTATGTCCTTTTTTGGGGTTGCGGTGCTTTTCAGTCAGCTTCCACTGTGAGGAGCATGTTTGTTTGACCTTTGGCAAGAGCCAGTGGGCTGTGTCAGGGGACAGGCGTGTTCGTCCGAGTGTCACTGTGTTAAAGTGACAGGTTAAGGGACAGGCCCACAGGTACAAGGCACACATGAGCATGGCTAGTGTGATGCTGTCAACATCTGTTACTGCATACTGCGTTCTTCTCTCCTCCCTATCCTCTGGTTCCTCCTTCCCTCTAACTACAGATGGGAATTCTAGCTATATTCAACCAGATCAGCCGTCCCAGTTCTTCAAGTTTTGGATGTAAGGTTGCTTGTTTTTATTCTTCATTTTAATTGTTCAGTGTATGTGTAACTCTCTTCTTCCTAAACAGTATTATTTTGCTTTGTTTATTGTTGTTATAAAATTGTTTTATGGCAAAACAGCAAGACCCTACACAGCATGGGCTTACATCATAACAAGCAACAATGTACGTTTGTTTTGCCAAAATCTCTTATAAAATAATCACCTATTCTTTTTTTTTTTTTTACTGTGTGTACATATACCCACCAGCCACTTCATTAAGTCCACCTGCCACTGACCATATAGGACTTTGCTAGCACTTTGTAGTTCTTCAATTGCAGTCCATCTGTTTCTCTGTATACTTTGTTACCCTGTTCTTTAATGATCAGGACCTCCACAAGACCAGAGCAGGTATTATGTGTGTGGTGGATCATTCTCAGCGCTGCAGTGACCCTGTATGTTCAGAATGGACAATGAGTGTAGACACACGGAGGTGTACCTAATAAATGGGGCCGGTAAACACAGCTTTAGCCTTCTAAAACTCAGGATTCTCAGGATTCTCAGGATTTTTAGAATGTAACTTAATGACTATACCTTCACTTGCTGGCTGGTGCAGTAGTTGATTGTGATAAAGAAAAACAAGTTCAGTAGAGCATAAAAACGATAAGAACACTGGAGTCCTCAGCCAAAGAAAAGTGGACTAATTAGTCAGTACCCACCAGTGGTTGTAGTAGATAATAAAAGCTATACATTTTACAGTAAGGTACTTGAAGCTGCTCTACTAAAAGTATTATCTTACTGTTGGACATTATGTAGTAATTGGACTGTAATTCTACAGCATTAAAATGACAGTAGTTATCCCTGTGCACTTACAGTGCTACTGCTTTTGCAACTACAGAAAGTAACCTCAAACCATAATATAAATGATAAACTCTTTAATATTTAAAAAAATATATTTATTTGATTAAATTACAGCAATGAAATAATAATTTCCAGTATTTATTACAGTTTGCTCACCTCTACCTTACATTATAAGTCATGTTTATTAGTGATGGACATTTTAGCTTCTAAACAGCTTTTTGTTCGGTAGCACTGTTCCTATTTTTTTTTTTTTTTTTTTGGGAGATTTCCCAAATCAGGAGGCACAGTGGTGCAGTGGATAGCTGTTGCCTACAATGAGCCTGGGTATGATTCCTAGCTGGGGCGTCTGGTGTCCCAGTGTGGAGTGTGCATGTTCTCCCCCATGCCTGTGTGGGTTTTCTCCCACAGTCCAAAGTTAAGCAGTCAGGTGAACTAGAGATGCCCCTAGATCTAATAGACTGGTGGCCTGCCCAGGGTGTTTCCTGTCTTCTGCCCAAAAAGAGCTGGGATAGCCTCCAGCACCCCAATGACCTAGTCAGATAAACAGCTTAGAAGATGAATAAATTCAAAAAATCTAATCAGTTGGACAGTAAAAATGACTTGAGAACTGCTAAAAACTATACCCGAGACAAGCTAACATAATGAGCAGCAGATGTTGGGGATGATACAGATGCAGAACTGGAATGTTCCAATGAGATCCAGGATGTTTATTTTTATGTTCTACCCATTTATTTTCTTATGGTGACTGTTGGGTCAGTTACTGTTTCATTACACCAATCTGTACAGTGTAGGGAGTTAAGTGCAATTAAACCAATCATATAATGTGGTTAAATTCCCCCTATCTCCTCTGAGTTGGGCCCTGTGCTCATACTGTCTAGGTTACATAGTGGTAAGAGTCCAACATCACATTCGCCATGTTCTTGCAACCCTTGCACGCATACAGCCTCACTACTGTAAACCCCACTCCACTCTTCACTTGAATTCCCTCACATGCACCCATATGGACTTTTCTGCATTAGTGATGCTGCAGAGCCATAGCATGCCCTCAATTAGTCACCGTTCAGTTGCTTTCCCAATCCGAGTCCCATTTACCTTAACAGACGTTAATTCCACTGAACGCACAGTGGAGGAATAAGATGGGATTGGGGCTAATTGCTGCCAGGCCTTGATGGATATGTTTTCTCTCGCTGTGAAGCTAATTCAAATTTACACAGCTCAGTGTGGATGCAGGATTGAGCAGCATGTTTATTTAAACAGAACATGCCTGTGATCATGCTAAGCCAGTTATGAAATACACATGCACTTCCAGTCTATGTAAAGGTCGGTATCAGAATACAACAGATGCAGATACACAAAAAACTGGATTCTTTAAACTCTGTTCATCAGTTCTGTCAACCAAATTCCAAAGACCATTTCCATTTCAGGGTGCAGGGTGATGCGTAAAGGGCTACGCTATTCCATTAGCAGAAAAAAGCCTGCCCCTGTTGCATACTTTATAATCTGAACACTCCAGCTGTGGAGTGATCACTTTTCATAAAGCTACATTAAGAATTTACAATGACCTGCTGGAACAAGACATGCAGCAGGCTACTGCTAGCCAAATAATGATAGGTGTAATTTCTGTAACTGGGACTTTGCTAATAGCCTTGGCATGATACACTGCAGTAAATCCATTGACACACAACTGAAACAGCATCATTCTGCTTTCATTTGTGGGTGAAGTGCATAAAATATGTTGGGAGTTGTTCACATTATATGAGCATCTGACCATCAAGTCCAGAGCTTGATCCTGAAAGGCAGGTGACACACATAGGACTTTTTCACTAACATGAAACAGGTTCTGTCCTGTTTTACACACCTAGTTTTTAACAGTTTGGTGGATTTTCACCAAAAATAAATAATAAATAAAGTTCAGAACCCAAAAAAATCATTGCCAGCTGGATCCAAAGACTTGTTTTGTAGATATAAACAAACATCTGGAATGACAGCACAAATCATACTCGTAGTGTTTACTACCACTGTGCAGCATCCTCTGTTGATGACGTTGATGATCTTTTGATGTTCCGTGGTTTCAATAAAGTTTTGTGCTAACACAGAACGTTTCCCTGGATAGCAACAAGGTTCTAAGAAGCCTCAGTTGAACCAAGAGAAACTATAGGGTTATTTTGGTTGAAAAAGCCTAACAAAAGGGCTGCTTTCATTGTCTCGTTAACCATGTTACTGTTAAAATGTCTTATTAACCACCCAGATGTAAATGATTGAAACCGTTGCGAAGCATTAAGAGTTCCTTTCACTGAAACTAAGGGGCTGAGCTAAACCACCCCGCCTCCATCAAACTTTACACTTGGTGCAATGCAGTAAGACAAGTACTTTTCCTTTGGCAACCGCTAAACCTAGACTTTGCCAGACGTAGAAGTGTGTTTCGTCATTCAAGAGAACACGGCTCCACTGCTCTGCACTGATGGTGTACTTTACACCACTGCATTTAATACTTTGCATTGTGCTTGGTGAAGTAAGGCTTGGATGCAGCTGTTCGGCCATGGAACCCAATTCCATGAAATTCTCTACACACTGTTCTTGATCTAATCTGAAGGCCACATGAAATTTGGAGGTCTGCAGCAATTGACTTTGCAGAAAGTTGGTGACTTCTGTGCACTATTTGCCTTAGTATCCGCTGACTCCGCTGTGTCATTTTATGTAGGCTACCATTTTGTGGCTGAGTTGCTGTCATTCCCAATCGCTTCCGCTTTGTTTATAATCCCACTGAACAGTTGTACAGTTAACTGTACAATATTTTATACAGTGTCTGAACACCTAAATAAATGATTTGGTGAGGGAATACTTTTGGCAATATAGGGTATATAAACATTGCAAAATGTATAAAAACTGTACTTGTATATATAACAGTATATTTTAAAAAAGTCTGTGAAGCTCTGAAGGCTTGTTCACTAAAGAAAACTAAAGCCAAGCCGTATCGCAGGTCTTTAAAGCCTAAAGTCTGTATAGCCATACACGCTTGAGCCAAAGGACACTGACCCACCTGAGAATCAACCTTCTTCCTCTCAGTCTGCAAAAGAATGGTGTTCTGTTTATTCTACACATGGAGCAGACCTACCCATTTTAATGCTGGTGACATACTGACGCCCAACTTCTGCACCATTTAAGGTGGACTGGGAAAACTAGATATTCATGCTGAAGTGAAAAAGAAGCCCATTTCAGCCTTGTAGTTTTGAATGGTGGTGTTTTCTTTTGATACTGAGATTTTAAGTCATTACAACATCCTCCCTGGAGGTTTAGGTACACAGCTACCTATAAACACGTACTAGGACATTTCAGTAGCACAGTATCTCCCAGAGATCCAAGCCTAGGAAGCATGTTTACCTGGCATGGTCCTCAAGTCAGTTACCGTTTAGCTAATAGCATTGTTACCCCAGTTGAAGTTGGGAAAGCAGGTGCTGTTTGAACAGTGGACAGTGTGAAATGTCACGGCTGAGCACTGACCTTACTCGATGCTAATGTGCTTCAGTTTGTGATAGAGGTACGGTGAGGCCAGTGCATCAATAAGCCACTGATAGAAGCATGCATATGTCATTTTCACAACATCTGCATGACTATCCCCCTTTTGGGTTAAAAAAACAAGGCCAGAGTACCGATCCTAAATTGGATATACTAGTGGCGCTCTGCCTAAGCTCTGCTATGGTGCATTTTTATGTCTAACCATATAAAAAAAACAGATCTGTGCCTTCAGACAACACATGTACACTTCATTACAGGTAAGTTAACGATTTTAAAGTCAACAGTAAATAAATGTTAAAAGTCAAAGTAGTGAATGTTGATGCTCCATTAAAAGTGCAACACAGAAAGAAAGATGGAAGAGTTCAGTGGTCACATTTCTGTACCACATAGTTTCAGCAATAATTTTCTAACAAATATAAAGAGAGAGAAGAAATAATAAGAGTCTAGCACCTTTTTAGGCTTCATGGTGTGATAGTCGGCAAACAGGGGAACGAGATGACAAGGGGTTTATAGGGATGTGCTACACGGATAACTGGCTGGGAGAATGACAGGAGGGCACAAGCTGTCCCTGTGCCTCCACACAGCTCCAGAATTAAGAGCAGGGCCAGGTTGTTTTTACCAAATTCTGACTTCACAAAGACCATGAGATTTGGAGGAGCTTTAATCATAAGCTCAAAGTGACCAGGCTCACCCTCATACTGTTTATCTTATGTTCCAAAATGTGTAATATAATTGCAAAGCTTTAAGCCAAGTATAAGTAAAATAATGTCCAATAAGTTCTGAATGCAGTTCACAGAGGCATGATAGCGGGTCCCAGATGAATAGGAGAATTCTGGAAAGTTCCGACTAATGTTGTGGCATGAACCCAGAGGAGGTATTTCATGCCTTGTTTAAAATCTATAGTTCATATCTCGCAGCCCTGGGCACGCTGGTCAGTGTTCAACCTCACTCACAAGATAATGCCTCACAACTTATACAGGGGTGGATGTTCTTAAACCGTCTCCTGAGGCAACGCCAGCTGATGATTTATATACTGATATCACATGACTTTTATTGATATATTGAAAGGCATATTTAATGTGCACCAATAAACCTTCTGAAAGGAATACAGTGTTAGAAATCAGAATTGCTGGCTGGAGTTAAAAAGAAGAGTGCTGCAGGGTTTTTCCAAGCTTTGCAGTATGCTTCGTACATGTACAAGCCCACTGTGTATGAACACTGCTGCACACATACATCCACCAAAAATTACCGGAGAGTATTAAAACCTGCATGCTACGCTGCTGAAAGTGTGACATCTTGTGGTTCATTGCTACTATTGCAGCAAGCAGACATTTTGCATTTATACATAGGAACCACATTAGAAACAGAATACTGGAAAAATAGAAATTTGAATACTGGAAAACTCTACACTGCATCTACACCATGCTGGTAGTGTGGTGCTGCTGTGAATGAATCTTGAGACAGCAATGCTGCAGTTAGGTTCCTGAATCAAACAGCGTTCTGTGGTCAGAAATTGAACACTTCTGAAGGGTTAAAGAATAACTAATATCTAGCCCAGGTAAAGGCACATGCGCATGATCCACACGATACATTCTAACTCGTCACTGACCGGAGCCCTGGAAGGTCTACTTTAGTTTCTCAATGCTAGTCCTGGAGGCACCCTGCCCTGCACATTTTGGTGTTTAATTTGGCACTCCTAAAACACCTGATTCAACCTACCCATTTATTAGCAAGCCCTTTCAGAGTTGCAGGGGGTGTTTTAAAGCAGTGAATCCACCAAAATATGCAGGACATAGAACCTCCAGCAGCAGGGCTCAGGAAACACTGGTGTAGTTCCAACCACAATCTGCTACATCATAGAAGTTCTGGTTGGCTGGAACAGCTTTGAGATGAAGTCTCCAGGATCTGCAGCACCACATTTAAAGACTCAGTGGCAGGAGTTGGCCAGTGTATCCAATGAACCGCACCCCTCCCAACCCCCCTTCAAGCCCAATAAAATACACTTTAAAAGATCAGGCTAAATGAACACCCAATGCCATTCCTGCCACCGTTAACATATCTTTATTACCATAAATATCCATACACCAGCATCAACTCAATAAGCAAAAACCTTTTAATCCAAACACCACTCACACATTGGACATTTCTACATAAAAAGGTCACATCACGCCAGATCTAAAAATGCTGTCATTTTAAATCACAGTGTTATCTAGGCATTTAAAATGACCCAAATAAGTCATAGCACAAACAGGGGCTTCGTCCATGTTGAATTGTTGATTACAATCCTCTGGGTGAAGCCAAGAAACTTCCTCCATACTGGTTCAACGTGTCTATACGAAGAGAAATCTTGGACAAACAGCTTTCAATGCATTACTTAAGAGGAAATGTGCTGACCGGAAAAAACAACTGCTACTCAGCCTCTGGCAAACCTTAACCAAAACCCTGACTTTCACCAATTTATTCTACCAGCCTGAACTGTGCAATCTGTAGCTGAGAGAATAGAAAAATAAAATACCATTTCTAACTTAAGAAACACACAGAAACGCACAACCTTAAATAGCTCCACATGTACATTCTTATTCAGATACTTATTGCTGAATAGCAAAAACACAATGTCCCCCTTTTTTGCAAAACACTTAGAGGTTAGGAGGAGGAGCATAAGCAAAACCAGCATTAGAAAATAATCTTAAATCTTGCAGAGACTGGAACCCTCCATGGGTGCTAAGAGTATGGCCTTTTGCTAGCACCTAGCAGACCTTTCCTGAAATCAAACTGGCAGTGATTGTATACCTAATCTGATAACAGTACAGCTGCAAAGTTCTTTAGTCATCATCTTCATCCTCTTCTTCCTCATCTTCCTCCTCATCCTCCTCCTCTTCCTCATCTTCATCCTCATCTTTGGGTTTTGATTTTCCTGCTGAGGACCCACCACCTGCTTTACCCTTTGTCTTGTAGTTTTTCACATCCTGAAAGAAAGGAAACTGGTCACTGGTTGCCAATAACAGCAGCAGCCACAGCATAAGATACATAAAATCAGGGATTGCCCCACAAGCTAATTCGATTTTAGTAGCTGATGTGCCCTCACCTTCATATACTTGTCCTTGAGTCTGTTGGCCTGTGAAAGGAAGGGCTGTTTCTCAGAGTCTGACATGTTGTTCCACAACCCACCAAGCTTTTTAGCTACGTCACCAATTCCCATGCTGGGATTCTGAGCCTTGATACCAGGTCTGCGCTCAGCACAGAACAAGAGAAATCCTGACCTAAAGAAAGAAAGAAAGAAAGAAGATATACATCAGCTTTTTTTTTTTTTTTTTAATTGTTTAAATAATAAACACACACACCCCCCAGAGTGCACCCGGTTACACATTATCCTATTAACTAGCATGAGTACACATACGGTGGTCTCCTAGGTGCATTGGGGTCCTTCTTCTTCCTGCCACTCTTGCCTGGGTTGTAGTTCATCATTTCTTGATCATAGCGAGCCTTATCTTGCTTCGCCATGTCTTCAAACTTAGTCTTCTCCTTTGGGGACATAACCTGGAATGTACAAGAGAACAGGCAAAGAAATGCAAACAACTGAAATGCTTAAAAGGACAGAAGCTCATGGACCCCAGGCATGATGTCAACTCATAGGTTACTTTAGGATCACAGGACCAGTGTAGACCTCATTTTCATGCTGGAATATTGAGAAGAAAAAGAATATATAGAGAAGAGAAGAACTAGTAGCTAGTACAGGTAACCATGGATATGCATAACCAATGACTCCATGGTCACAGTAGTCTGCTTGTAGGTCAGTTTCTGACATTAGAACATTCTCAACACCACATCAACCTGGAATTGGTGCTGGTATGAGTGAACCCAACACACCAATATCGAAGTTGGGTTCATAATCCAAAGATCACTCTGTGGCCAGAAACTGACTATTTCTAAAAGGGCTAGACCTGCAGAGTCTAGTTCATCATCATCATCATCATCATCATCTTCAGCTAATCTTTAGAAGTCCAGGCTGGCTGGACCAGCTTGGGAATAAACGCTGTAGCAAAGCAGATCTGCAGCACCTGGCCTGGAGACCACTGCTCTGACTGTACACAGTAGTAGGTGATTCTAAAACCCGTCTCTGGTCACCAACCTGACTCTGGCTTGTTGAAATCCAGACAGAAAACGCACTTACCTTCCACCTCTCCGAACACTTCTTGGAAAATTCTGCAAAGTTGACAGAGACACCTGGGTTTTTCTTGTTGTGCTCCTCACGGCAAGTCTTTACAAAGTAGGCGTAAGCAGACATTTTGCCCTTAGGCTTTGCTGGGTCACTTTTGGCCATCCTGGCGGCTAGTTAGCTTCCACCTCTGTAGTCCTATAAAAGAAATACGTTTGGGTGAAGCACCACAACAGCAATATGGACAATATCATCAATGACTATACAATGCTAAGCTTTTGTTATATTCTTCTTGGTCAAAAAAGTTTATCCACCAACTGCTCTGTCAAAGCAGACCCCCCGAACACGAATTTAATGGTGCACCAAACTTCATGTACTCGCTCCGGGCAGATCCTTAATCTCCGATCCACAGCCATACTGACCCGCAGTCTATCCCTCGTTCAACCCATACACTCCCATTCATTTTTAACACCTTAAACACCGACCACAAGCTTAATGCGCACAATTGCTCTGCATGTTCTTCAGAAAATTCACATTTCTAGTTTGAACTGTTTTTATTACAGTGGCTCTCTAACTATGAATAAATTAACAAACAATAAATACTTCTAAACTGTGTATATCATTCTGTAAAAATAATTTTTTTTAAAAAAAACTTAACCACAACAGGACGGGAGTGAGGCACCTGACCAGGGGAATTATTCATCTTCCATTTTGTGAAATGCAAAGTCATGATCAGAAGCCTCATCATTTAAAGCCCGTTAATGCCTCAATAACTTAATTCGTTATTGAACAGAACGCGAGCACCTGAACACAAAAGCAGTGCTAAACCTCCTGCAACACACAGGACACGAGGCTCAGTCAGCCCAGCTTCTCTCGCTATCTCCTCCTCTGAACAGCACTCCATTCATTAAAATGGCCTCTCCAGCGCGCTCGTGGGAAAGGTTTAGGAACGGCTAACAAAGCCTCTCACACGCCCCCTTCACGCGCACCAACACGGCAGTTTAAAGTCTTCCCGGTGATTCGGCAAGATGCCGAAAAACGTCAGAACTCACCCCACCGTGTAGCGTTACCGTGTGTATAGAGGAGATGCCGTTACAGCTTGTTCAGAAGTTTGTAGCCGATAGTAGCTGTTTGTAGTCTGCGCTGATAAAGGCAGCGAGAACCAGCCGTGACCGCCGTCAGCTGCGCAATTCCCTTTAACCGGGAAGCCAATAAAACGGTACAACTAGGATATTTTCCTGGAACAAACCAAGAACTTCAGCGATCATCCATTGTAAAACATTTCGGCCTAGGAGTTACTTCCCGTACTCGACAATTATACATATGTTTACTTTGCCAGTCAAAACACAGCGCGTTATTTACGCCATTTAGTTTTTACATCGACAGGTAAACAGAAGACCACAGCAAAGAATAAAAGCACACAGAAAATCAGATTAAAATTATTTGCCTGCAACGATGCAGAAAAAGACAAACGCCCAGTAAATGACACTCGTCCAAAACACGACAAGAAAGTAAGGATGCACTCAGATAGGCGGGTTTAACTACTGCTAAGCGTTTCCACTCACCAGCGTTGATCGGCCACCACTGTTTCTCCTCTGAGCTCTCGCTTCCTCCCTTACACAGCCTCGCGCTATCTCACCACGAGAGCCCCCCGATTGGCCCGTGGTGCCACCGGGGCGTTCAAAACAACCTCCACTGTCGCGTATTCGCTGCAGCGTCTTGGATGGCCACGGCTTCCTGTCTGTGATTGGACGGAAAGCGCAGAAGGCCCCTCCCACTATTTAAATACTTTCCGGAAAAGGCCAACACTGGAGCGAGTGTGAGCGAATGAGTAGTAGATCTCTGTTATAATTCCCCAATAGAGCGAATTCACATGTTTGTAAACAGAGGCCACTTCCGGGTGGATTACCTGCCCCATGTTAGCATGGTGGCAGCTAACAGGTCAAAATTCACAATAAACTCAATCACAGCAGATAAAACATTGCCAGTAACTTTTAAAGTACATTGTGTTTGAAGCTGTAATGTAAAATTGTCCAGAACATGTAATGTGTTTACTTCTGTTTTCCAGCTTTCTAAAACAGGTTAAGCTGTTGTGTAAGCATTGAGGATACTCTTACTCTTACTCCTACTAACATTAGTAGCTGAAGTTAGTCACAGGTTAGTGAATCTCATATATATACCCCACATCTCTTTTATCTACCTCAGATTCCTCACATTGCATATATGGAAATTATTCATTCCTACACAAGAATAGTCACACCCAGAAGGAAGTGTGGGATGGCAATGCTATTGGGAAGGAAGATTACCAGGTTACCTGGGAACAATACATTGGGCTAATATTTATTCAGTTACACATACAGAAGTTATGTCTGGCAATGGACTGCCATTATCACTAACGCAACATTCTGAGTCACTTCATGTTCATATCGACATGGTGTTAAGCGCAGTCGTCATAACAGTCTGCTTGCATCTTGCAGCCGTCTGACAATGGTGCTGGCACTAGCAGGATGACTCATGGAGGGCATCAGTGCTTGCTGAATGTCCACAATCATGGCTGTTGGGTCACTGAAAAGCATGTCGGACAATCTGTCGGTTCCCTCTCTATATGGTTTGTATAGGTCTCACAGATCCTTAATGTTGCTGATATGTGTTTTCTTCCTCTATCCACTGCTGCCAACAGTGTGCTACGGTAGTATCTGCTTGGCCAACCCATATGCCGGAGTCCAATTAGTAGACACGACCTGTCTCTAGCTCTTCCAACTGCTTGAGTAGCTTTTAAGCTCTTCAAGGCATACTTCCCTTGCAAAGGATGCTACCAGGATGGACCAACACAACATCATGAGTCAGATCACACACAATAGGACAACCTTATATAGTCAGTCAGATACTGCAATAAGGCTAAGCAATGTTCAATAATAATACATGTTTAATAATAATTTTTATTAGACAGTGACGATGCCACTTATTTTTAATAATTTTATATTATTGTTATAAAAACTATATAGAAGCTATTCTGATGTTTAGTATGAATAGTATAAAATTGTCTAATGTGTGTATTTTGTGTTTACTTACCTTCATAGTAAATGTGAAGGGACAATAAACGTGATCTGAGGCAAGCTGAGTTGTTATTGGTATTTGCATTTATGCTAGCTACAGAACGAGAGTTTTAGCTCATATTAACACTCAACAAGGAAAAATAAATGTTTTGTTTGATTCTCCACCGATCCTGTGTAAATGCAGATCTGCAGATGCAGAGTACAGCAGTATATTGATTCATTTCAACCAATATGCTAAGCAGATGTTAGCTAATTAGTTTATGAGCCTAGTTTAATGCTTTAGTGACATGAAATAAACATGGACATGGACATAAAAGTTTCAGAGAATAAAAAAAAAACTATGCATAAAAGAAAAGACCAAAAACCACAAATCAATGCCTATAACCTTTGATCCCAAGACATTAACAACTGATATGCTTCTGTGATAGATATCATTGACTTTATTGATATTGTTGTATTTATTGATTGTATTATTGATATTGCTGTAGAAAAAATGCTGGCAATAAACAGCATAATGTGAGCAGTGTTCACAAATACTGCTGAGTTTTCTGGGCATCTAAAGTGCATTGATGCAAAATGTATCTTACTCTGACAAGTCAAACCTTTTAGGTTATTTATAAGAATAATGAGCGTTATGTTCTCCAGGCTAAAAAAGAAAAAGACCATCTAAATGGTTACCAGTGTAAAACTCAAGAGCTAGGGTCTGTTATAGTATGGGGGGTGTTAGTGGGTAGCACCTCAGAGAAAGTGTCATTAATGCTAAAATTTGGAGAACATGTGCTGCCAACTTATTTCAGCAAGACACATGCATGTGCTGGTGCTGGACTGGCCTGCCTACAGTCGAGAACTGTCCACTGGAGACAGATGAGCGGGAAGGCCATCTGCACAGCTGAAGAATGGCAAAAAAAACTGGTTCAGGTTAAACTGGATCCTCAAATAATTAATGATTATTAAGTGCTGTTAAAAGGAAAGGCGATGCACCACAGCAGTGAACCCACACCTAACCCAGCTACTCTAGAATGTGTTGAAATTGGGAACAAGTGTATATTTACAAAAAAAAGTTCACAGAGTAATTTATCAAATATTGTTTTTTTATTAATTTTCAATTTAATACAGATCAAAAGGAATGTAGCAATCACTGCGTCCTGATATTTGCAGCATTGAATGTTCAATGTTTTTGGAATTGGGGTTTTAATTGGAACACAGAAGGAGAAGAAGATCAAAGATGCTTATTGAACCTTAAATGAGGGATATGCAGATCCTTTTATCTTAGACATGCTTCTTGGCAGAGTTTAAAACAGACAATTCTAAAAATGATCTTATTGCTACTATTTATGAGACACAAAAATTGCCATTTAAAAAGGAATTACAAAATTACACTTCATAAATTTAACAAAAACTATATATATTAAATTATATTTATATGTAGTTTGTGGGACATCACACATGCTTCTTCATAACAGAGTAACCAAAGCAGCAAAAGTGCTGAAAGAGTGCACATGTTTAATATGTCAGATTATGTAACTGATAACAGATGATTACTGACTACAGTGTATTGCATGGTATTATTTTAAATACGGGGCTCATTATATATGTGTGTGTGTGTGTGTGTGTGTGTGTGGGTGTGTGTGTGTGTCTGTCTGTTTTAATATCAAATGTGATCACTTTCAGGATTAAAGCCATTTGATAAGATATGGAGCACACTGCTTGATATTTTAAAGATACACTGAGTGGAATTTGCCACTAAAACAGTAGTAGTATTGCTGGGAATGCCTTTATTGTTAACACTGCTTAACACTGATGTTACTTCCTGTAGTTTTTCCAAGGTTTGCCAAGGACAGGGCAGTAGTACTATGCAACCTTAAACTATTACTGATTAAAAAACAAAACAAAAACAAAAACACAGTGTTACTTCATGTAATACATAACACAAAACATCTTTAAACCATGTTACCAGTACTGTACTTCCACCAGGGGGCAGTGTAACCACATTGTCATGGTACAAAGAGGCACAACAGCACTGAAAAGGCAGTCATCTATCCATTAAGTGTACTGTCATATGCAAAATGTCCACACCCCCAGGTCACTCTGCTGAGTGAAAATAACTCACTGGCCACAGGAAACCCACAAAAACAAATAACATAAAATGTGCCATAACTTTGGCACAGGCTACATATTTACCATACCACTGTGCATTAACACATGCAAAAGCTTTTCTAGAGGCTTTGGATCATACGGTGGTGTGCATAGCTGTTCCCCCAAGGTCTGAGGATGAGGAGAGGGAGCGGGATGAAGAAGCTTCTCTCTGTAGCTCCTCCACTCTTCTTTGCAACTCTGCCCTCATGACTAACAGTTCCTTCATATGCTGGTGAACAGGCACCTAGATGTAATTGATCAAGTTCAATGCAATTCAAAATCAACAAATTAGAAAGAAGTAAATAAATGGCTGTATTACAACATTTATTACAACACACACTAACACACTACGTGTCACTGCAGCGCTGTGAATGATACACCTGCTCTGTGGTGGTCCTGTGTGGGTTGTGACCATTGAAGAACAGGGTAGCAAAGTATGAAGAGAAATGAAGATGAATTCTTTGAAAACACTACAGAACTCACCTGTGGCCTGGTGCGGGGGTTCCAGCGCACATAATAGCTGACCCAGAGTTCCAGGTGTCTTAGACTGGCCACTGGATATAGAACATGATGCTCATAGTTCACGTAAAGTGGGTTGGTGAAGTCCTCAGTTTGACTGTTTATGTAGGACCACAGTGACACAGTCTTACTAAACACTTCCTACCGAGACAGACAAGAGCATTAGCGTTAGTCTGAAAGTAAAATGGACCACATTTCCTGTTTAATTTGTGTCCCTATTCATAAGCTAACCAGACAAAAAAGTCCCCTGTGACTGAAATATATCTAATGTAGATATCTAATATATCTATATCCAGCACGAATAACATCTGTGACTGGATTTGGCATGTGATGGAAGTTTCTGGATGTAGACCACATCAAGGTTTAGTTACTCTTGCATCTAAAGCTGGGTTTGGTGGGTGCCTTCACTGGCACAATCCTGAGAAGAATTTCATGTAGACTGGGACTTTTGGCACTGGTGATAGAGCCATATGACCATCTGCTTCCATACACCTGCAAATCCAGCTACTTCCTTCACACAATGGCCTTTGGCATACCCAAACGCAATCCACAGATATTTACAGCCCCCACATCCTTGTGCAGCATCATCTGCAGAAGTCATAACTTACTCCCACCCTAAACACGTAAGGTGACTTCTAGTCTTTTGTCTGGTGAGCTTATTAAGCATGATTTCTCAGTCGAATCATTTGAAAGACAAAGTTTTTGTTTTGATCACAGTGTAATGTCTGGAAACATACATGGGCACAACATACAGTATAATCCAAAGTAAAAAAAATAAATAAATAAAATTCAAAAGGTGCTGGAATTATCTGTGCTCTTGCCTTTGAAACACGTTCCTGCTCGCTGTTGTAGAGGAATGTCCCAAAGAGGCAGCTGTAGAGATGATCCAGCACGGTAATCAGAAACAGCTCGTTGAACTCAAACGCAGAGGGGAACTAGGGAGTGAGATGAAACATTGGCAAACACTTTTATCCAAGCTAAGCTGACTTTGTGAGGAAGTTCTCGCTATAATACAGTATACTAATCATCAAAGAAAAATGACCTTTAATGCTAAAGTACAGTTAATACCAAACTCATTACCCACCTGTCTGGTCATCTGCCAAACACAGTCTATAAACTGGACAAACAGTGGCGAGCGCTCTGAGTTAGCATGGTTCTCATCACCGTGTCCTACACGCTGAAAGGGGGAGACGATCAGCTCATAATTTTAGTAATTAGAAGTTTTAAGTACTAAGAACCGCATACTGTATGAGAACAGATTAGATCCATGCAGAGAGAATGAAATGCAATGCAAAACCATAGCAGGGACCACTTAACATGATGCCTTTACATAGCATTTCTCCTCTAGCTTTCAAAGCCATATAAGACAGTCATTAATCACTAAAAATGACAAGACTGCTTTTACATTACTAGCAGATGTGGTACTAGCAGATTTTGCTCATGGACCACGCACAGGACAAGTAATTTTGAGAATGTGTGCATATAGATCCTTTCAGGACAGAGGTGTGTTCTCACTAATGACAGATAGTGGTCATTGACAGATGTGAGTTACTGGTCTTACCGAGGCAAAGCGGTGTCCAAAACTGAGCCACTCCTTCTCCAGCAGCACTTGGAAGCCCCTCAGCGAGCGGTAGTGTGAGTCCAGCATCAGCATGGCCAGAGAAGTGAGCTGCGTTGTACGGTCCCATCCATCACTGCAGTGCACCACCACCGAAGTCTTCCCAGACTCAATTCTGTCAGCAATCCTTACTGCACCGGCCAGTAACAGCTACAGGCAGAGGGCGGTTGACTGTTTAAATTTTGTTAAGACCTTGAGCACTCCAAAAAGCTACAACAGAACTCTGATCTGAAGGGCCTGAATAATGTTACACACATACAATCCTATTTGCCTGTAAGTAAGCCTTGAGGTAAACCAAATGAGCCCACTCCTCACCCTGATGTACTCCAGCCAGTGAGTGGCATCTACAGAGGAGAACCAACGCTGCTCCTCAATGGCAGGATATACCACCTCCTTCAACTTGCGCAAGGATTCCCTCATAACATGAATGTTGGGTATCTCCAGAAAATTTAGCTCCACATTAGGATAAAAGCTCTCATTCTCATAACCACCATCTTTGGCCTGCAAAAAGACGGAAGTAGAAAAAGATCACAGTTAATTTCCTTTTTCCCCACTAATTACAGATTCAATCTATCTATTTTGAAAAAGATACTCTTCTTCGGTAAGGTAAGTCATTACCAGCGTCAAAGTGTGGAACCTAGCCCAGTAATCACTGGTACAAACTAGAAAGCAAATGCCTTGGGCAGTGTTTCTTAACCCTGGTCCTGCTCTGCACATTTCAATGTTTTCCATGCTCTCAACACACCTAATTCAACCAATCAGCTAATTAACAAGCCCTCAGAATTGCAGGGTGTATGTTAAATTAGGTAATCCACTCAGTTTTGCAGGATGTGGTCCCTAAAGGACCAGGCTGAGAAACACTGGACAAGATTGCAAATTATCGGCTCTGACTGTAACTAAGACAAGCCTCTTATGTTATAGTCTGACATGAGACATGGGCCTAGTTAAATGGGAATGTCTAAATTTAAAAATCTTGGAAAACCTCAGGTTTTGGGTACTCGTAGGTTGGAGGTTACAGGAAAAGTTTGATTCCCTGAACCAAAAGGACACAACTAACCCTAACCCTCAACTGCTCCCCAGCCACTGTGAAAAGGGCTGTCCACAACTGTGCCCCCATGTACAAATGTGGAGGCTAAATGTGGAAGACAAATTCTTGTGCAAGCATAAATTTCAGTTCACCTGAGCTAGTGGTTAAACCGCAAGATAAATGTTCACAATAGCATTCGGGTTTTGTAAGTTGCTGGAATAGACCGCATTTGGAGTTTGTACCATATGAACACCTATATACACTGCTAAAAAAAAATAAAGGGAACACTTTTTTAATCAGAGTATAGCATGAACTTCAGAGTATAGTTCAACTTCAGGGATATTGATCTGGTCAGTTAAGTAGTAGGGAGGGCCGTTAATCAGTTTCAGCTGCTTTGGTGTTAATGAAATTAACAACAGGTGCAGTAGAGGAGCAACAATGAGACACCCCCCAAAACAGGAATGATTTAAAAGGACGAGGTCATTGACATTTTGTCCCCCCTCACCTTTTCCCACTGATTTTTCACTAGTTTTGCAGTTGACTTGGGTCAGCGTCACTACTAGTACCATGGTGCGGTACCTGGACCCTACAGAGGTTGTAAAGGTAGTCCAACTACTGAAGGATGGCATATCAGTATGTGCCATTGCCATAAGGTTTGCTGTGTCTCCCAGCACAGTCTTAAAAGTACGGTGGAGATTCCAGGAGACGGGCAGTTACTCTAGGAGAGCTGGACAAGACTGTAGAAGGTCCTTAACCCCTCAGCAGGACCAGTATCTGCTCCTTTGTACAAGGAGGAACAAGATGAGCACTGCCAGAGCCCTACTGCTATGAATGTGTCTGACCAAACAATCAGAAACTGAGCGCCCGACGTCCTGTAGTGGGCCCTGTGCTCACTGGCCAGCACCATAGAGCTTATTTGACATTTGCCACAGAACACCAGAATTGGCAGCCTTGTGCTTTACACAGATGAGAGCAGGTTTTACCTGAGCACATGTGACAGACGTGACAGGCTCTGGAGACGTCGTGGAGAATGTTATGCCGCCTGCAACATCATTCAGCATGACCGGTTTGGTGGTGGGTCAGTGATGGTCTGGGGAGGCATATCCCTGGAAGGACGCACAGACCTCTACAGGCTAGTCAACGGCACCCTGACTGCTATTAGGTATCAGGATGAAATCCTTGGACCCGTTGTCAGACCCTACGCTGGTGCAGTGGATCCTGGGTTCCTCCTAGTGCACAATGCCCGGCCTCATGTGGCGAGAGTATGCAGGCAGTTCTTGGAGAATGAAAAAATTGATACCATTGACTGGCCCACCAGCTCGCCTGACCTAAATCCAATAGAACACCTTTGGTACATTATGTTTCGGTCCATCCGATGCCACCAGGTTGCACTTCAGACTGTCCAGGAGCTTAGTGATGCCCTGGTCCAGATCTGGGAGGAGATTCCCCAGGACACCATCCGTCGTCTCATTAGGAGCATGCCCCCACGTTGCATACAAGCGTGTGGGGGCCATACAAACTACATACAAAGCATACAAAATACTGAGTACCATTTTGAGTTGCTGCAATGGAATTTGGGTTAAAGGGACGAGCCTGCTGCATCATTGTTTCGCTCTGATTTCCAGGATGTCTTTGAATTTAACTGTCTGTAGGGTGATCATTTTCATTTCCATCAAGCGATGTGGCATCCTTTTCGTTCCTAACACATTACCCAGTCTATATGAGGAAAGATATTCTGCATGATTTTTTTCCCATTGAGATCTGATGTGTTTTCAAAGTGTTCTCTTTATTTTTTGAGCAGTGTATTTTCTTCCAACTCCATGAAAATGTCAGATAACAGCATTTTCACCAGTAAGGTCCTGTCCTTATTTAGAGGCTGTGCATGTTTCTCATCTACAGACTTAATTCAAACATGGGACTCTGACAAATAATCTCAGTCTTGCAGCTCCACAGCAAATTCCCCATTGTTGATATAACACATGCCGTGTTCAGGTACCTTCTGTAGGAACAAACACTGGGGATTCCATGTGTATTCATTGATTATCATATTAACTGGCTTAGGCTAAAGAATGTGGAAGCTCAGTAGGCTTGTTTTAATAACCAAACTAAATGCAGCCTTCACCACAAAGCATTCCAAACACATCTCTGAACACATGCTAAATTCTCTGTGATCTTATGTGCACATTCACCTGTCCAAATGTTTTGATGTCTCATACCTTATACAGTGTTGAAAAGCTTATACCCTTGAAAAGCTGAATCTGAAAAGTTTCTGATATGCTGAGTGTCTTTCCTTACCTTGTTGGTGTCTGCCACGCTGCTCTGCCGGGCATCAAAGATGCAGAGTTTATGTGACTGGGCATTGGCGTCCAGGATGTTCTGGAGGTATCGCTCGTCCTCTCTGCAGCGGCGGTCCGAAGGGCCAACCTGAGGTTGACCACAGCGCACTATAGTTGCCTGACTCTCAGGATGAATCCATGATAGTACCTGAAAAAGGGTAGCATATAGATAAGAGCAATCCAGTATGTGCTGCAGTTCCTATCTCTTACAAGCAACCAAATTCAGGGTTACCAATTTAAAGTCTGCAGTAAAATGTCTAAAATGGCCTGTAGAGTTGCAACATCTTTTGTACTGATGACACAAAGAAAAAAGTGTGGATAAGGGAAGGAACTTCTTGGGATTCAAAGCATACCTCCTCATCTGGGGGTGGTTTTACAGCATGGGAGTGTACTGCTGACAGTGGAACTGATTTTCTTGTATAGTATTTACTAAGGATTGTTTACTGATGTTTACTGACTAACATACTAATCTGAAGTGTATACAGATGTATTATTAGCATAGATTCAGCCAAATGCTTCAAATGCTGGAGAGTTCTTCTGGAGAGAGATGAGCCTAATGAATGGTGGAGAGCTCCATTCACATCTGAGATCCTGCATCTTCAAATGCTGCCGTGGTAGAGGGGGTCCTACCGATACTAGTTCCCGTACCATGACCTTTGGCATGCCAGTATAGACATCTTTTTTATGAATCCCACACTTCATGGAGGACTCATGGAGGCAAATTCATGGAGAAAGTGCAAGTCAGCCCACAAGAGTCTAAGGTCTATAGTTGACATATTCCCTGGAAGAATGTTAAATAGTTAAAAAGTGTCTGAATACTTACAGGAAAGCGCCGCTTCGCTCTGAAAGCAGCCACTCTTTTCAGCTCATCCTCGCTGATGCTGGCAGGCAGGACGAGCAGCGCTGGGTATGTCTCACACACCTCATAACTGCTGTTAATCTTACTGATGAGCCAGCTTTCATTAGGCAAACCCTGTACAACACACACACAGCATAAGTGAACTCTCTGACTACACTATGAAAAAAATGCCTTTGTTTTGCTGAAGTCTGTACTAGAAGTTATCTATACCCTGAAGAAACCTTCAACTGAAAATGAATAAGACGAGACAGAACCCACCTTTTTATTTCCAGTCAAATAGGCATTAGCTAAACCTCCTAGTATCTACATGTCCCACTGTCCATTTTTAATAGTCAGGACCCCCACAGGACCATCACAGAGCAGGTATTATGTGAGTGGTGGATCATTCTCACTGCAGTGACGCTGACATGTTGGCGGTGTGTTACTGTGTGTGGTGCTGGTGTGAGTGAATCAGACACAGCAGTGCTGCTGGAGTATTTAAATACTGTGTTCGCTCACTGTCCACTCTATTAGACAGCCCTACCTTGTTGATCCACCATGTGGATGTAAAGTCAGAGATGATAGCTCATCCGCTGGTGCACAATTTGTGTTAAACATCCTCTAGTGCTTCATCAGTGGTCACAGGACGCTGCCTGCAGGACGCTGTTGGACAATTCTTAATCCAGTAGTGACACTAAGGTGTATGGCAGCACTGCTGTGTCTGATCCATTTACACCAGCACAACGCACACTAACACACCACCACCACATCAGTGTCACTGCACTGCTGAGAAAAACCATTGTAGAACTACAGAGTGCTCCTATATGATCAGTGGAGCTGATATAATGAACAGTGAAAGAAGATACAGAGAGTTAGACCTTATTAAGGTTCCGGTGGGTGTATATACTTAAATGTACCATATACCATATACTAACACCTATTGGCATAGGTGGAACTATATGCCTATAATCTTTTTTTTAAAAAATCAACCCTGTAACCCAGTAAATTAATGCAGTAACACAATGATGGAAATACACAGTTCCATAACCACAGGACACTAAAATGCCTGCTATAGTCAGACGATGAGCATAAACAAGTTTTTATCTCATGCCAAAAAAACCTCCTTCAGGAATAACCCCCTCAGAGTTCCACAATGTCCATGAAGAACACAAGCATCACAGAATTTGTAAAGACACAAAAATATACATAGACATATAGTCCTAGGTCTATAAAACAATACTGAATGTGGAAACTTAAAATTTATTACTGGAGATAACGCCAATGCTTCAAAGGCTTATGTGTAATTTTCTGTTGCTTACACATATACTGTATATTTTATATTGATGCTGAAAAGTGAACACAATGTACATCTAAAATTAAACTGTGGTATCTGACTTTTGAACAGTACTGTTAACAAATATACTTTGTGTATACGCAAATACAGATAATAATAATGACTCTGTGGTCATTCAGACATGAACATGCTCTGAATAATTTAAAACTTTGTGCATGAATATTAAACCATGAACATACTGTGAAGTAGTAAATGTAAAAGTCACGTTTTTTTTTTTTTATCTCGCATCTTTATTTACTTTGCTGTAATGTGGCCGGCTCTGTGAGCTCAGAGTTGTTTCCTAACAGGAAATACAGAAAATAAATATCTCATGATGTTATGTAACCTGTTTATAAGCTTGTGTTACAGAAGCTCATTACCTGTCTCTTGTATTCGGCTATAGGATCGTAGACTTTCCAGCCATCCTCTGGGAACTTCTCCTGGTACCTGAAGGCAAAGAGCGGCTGCAGACCGAGAGAGAACATGTCAGACCGCACTGCAGTGAATTACACCTTCACTAGCTAACAGACTGCAATGCAAATTATGCAAAACATTACATGTTTTGAAAGATATATACCACTGCAGATTTTCCAGGACATGTACGCCAGTCTTTAGACCATGTTTAAAATAATAAAGAAATTGCTTTTGGTGATCTAATTAATTAATAGCTTTAACACATGGAGAAAATTAGATCTTGACAAGTAAAATGATCTTATATTTAGTTGATATGTAAGATAATAGACTGATGTAAAATAATTTTAGGACAATTTTATTTTAAACTTATTTACTTAATTTGTTTCCCAACACATTTTTATTCCACAAGACTAAGTAATTCCAAGACTCTTACATCAGGTCATTTGCTATATTATTGCTATTTCTTAATTTTTTGCACAGAACGTAGAACCCCCCAACCCTTACTGCCTTTCATACTCAAGATATTGAAAATAATTTAATTGAATAATTAAATATAATATAAAATAATAACATAAATTAGGTAAATAATTAAGTTGTTGTCTTCAAGCTATATATTCCATTATATTATACATTTTGTATTTGGTTTAGTTATAGAAATACAGCCATGTTGCTGGTGCTTGCTTTAGGCCTTACCAAGTCATGAGAAAGAGGAAATGCATACTTGGACAACATCTCGAGGATCTCCAGCTTGCTTTGTTCTTGCTTTTTATAGGCAAACCTCGGGTTTCTTAAGTCCTTGAAAAGATTTAGAGGTTTTATATGATGTCTTGGCAGTGAAATTAAATTCATGAGATGGGTGTGAGAACAAGTTGAGGGTAGAAGACAGACTCTTCCTTACTTTGCACACTATTTCTAGCCCCCGCGTGTTCTCTCCATGACTTTGCACCCCAATTGTCTCCAACCTGCTAATAGCTCCCAGATTCACATCCAAAACAAATGGAGAATCCTTAAAAAAACAGTAAAACACAAACTTAACACACGGTATTTGATCTACAGCTGTCAGTATTGACTCGATCATGGTTGGTGTGGTGCAGTGGATAACACCACTACCCACCAGGAAGCTACTGTCCGTGGGAGACTGGGGTTCGATTCCCAGTCTGGGTGACTATGCTGTGCTACACCAATAAGACTAACACTACATTGGCCCATCTGTAATATGAATACCCTCGTAAGTCGCTCTGGATAAGAGCGTCAGCTAAATACCATAAATGTAAATGTAAACATATTAACTCTTTGGATGAGTAATATATGTATTCCATATTTTCCTAAAAGTTTCTACATTAACCTAGAAATTGTTTTTCCTGAAGAAAGTGCTGATTGTACAGCTTAAGCATGTTTCTGGCTGGTTGCTAAGCTCTGCTAAAAATATTATATAATATATATATATTAAAAAACAAAACAAAAAAAAAAATCACAAACACTGACAAACAAGGACAACTGTAAGGGAAACCAGTAAGAGAATATTGTTGCCACAGAAAAAAAAACGTATTTAAGCTTAATGTAAGTCAATGTTGCAGTAGCTTTTTTAGAGCATTTAATTAACTTATTCATCATTAAATCCTAACATGAAGATCATACACTAAGCTCAAATTAAAAATATTTTTTTATTATTATTGAGAGTGACAGTATGTACTTTAAATATGCATTATTAATTTTCTCTCATTCCAATAACTGGAAGATGGGAAAGATCGCTTACCCGAGCAAGACTTTTAAAGTAAAGCTTGTAGTCGGTAATGGTCAGGGTTCCGCTCACAGCTCCAGAGAAAGGACAGATGTACATGACGTCTTTGGCTGCAGGAGAGAGGATGTCATTATCACATGGAATAATATTTAAATGTGAAATCTACCATTCATTTCATTCAGAACTGTGCAGGATAGAAGCCTGTTTAAACCCAGTACTGCTTTTATTTTATTCCTCTTTTTCTCTGAACATTATTTTTAGTTCCTTAACTAGTCCTGCAGTTTCGGGGTGATCAGAAATGGTGTGCATGTACACTCGTCTGTTTGCCATTTTTATCAATCCTTCTTTCCTCCCATTTTCGGCCCCGATACAAACTCTATAAATTCCTAAAACCTACAGCCACCAAACTGCACGTACTGATCAGTGCTGATCCTTACACTAATCCACAGCCATAATGACCCATACTCCTTTATGTACGTTTTTTTAATCCCTCATTCCAGTCCTATTCATTCATAGCCAAACCTTAGAAATTAGCTAGCAACAAATCATTCTGCTTTCCTTAGGAAATACACTTTTCTAGTTGCTACTAAGTATCTTATAATAAGATTACTCATAAAAATGAGGTCCTGTGTCACAATTCATTTTTTAACTTTTTTTTTTTAAATCTCATAATGACTACGAACTATGTAATAACTGAATAATAATTACAATGTCTCAAGTATGACTTAGTATCTTATATAAATTAGTTCCACTGCTGTGAGACAGAAACTACAGATATAGTCTAAAATAAACCGGCCAAACTCTGCTTCATGGAACAGACAGCAGAAATGCAAGTAACCTTTTGTTATCTGTTGCTGTTGTTGCTTTCCAGGCTGTGTACATGTGTATGTATGTACTCTTTTGACTTTGTTATTAGAATGAATTATAACAGTAAACATTATAAAGAAGATGAAGATAGAGATAAAGCCAAACACTGAGAAGACTGAACCTGTATTAAACACATCCATCACAGCAGACAAAATATTGGATAAATCTGATCAGAGAAAGGTATTAGGGAGCAATTATATTATGAGTGCATTATTTAGATCCTACCCCCTGAAACAGCATGTGGCTCCACACTATATTGCTATATGCCCTGTAAAATGTTACAAACAGATTAATAAATGTTATGGAACAGTCCAGCTACCCTGTTTTATCTTTCACCAACATTATTTACAGTTGTTGGGTCATGTGAAAAAAAACAAAAAACATACATGCACAGTGTCTAGGCCTGGTCAAAGGAATTTTTCAAACATTCTGTCTAATTTAGTACAGTATAGACAGGCTCAAATTTATTTACAGTGGTATTGCAATGCTAATGCTATATGCAATTATTTTGCCTTTGCCTAACATCCCGCACATTGACCTGAATAGATAAACAAAATAAATTTATCTTAGTTATTATTAGGTATTATATTATATTATATTATATTATATTATATATACTGCATATATATTTCTTAGCATTTTATCACATCTCCAAACCACTGTACAGTAACGACTCAGACATCAGACTGTGAACCTCCACGTGGTAGCTTTCTGTGAGGGAGCTTTAAGAGGCTTATTAAACACTCCAGACATCTGGTTCCTATCACCACCACTGTGAACAATGCTGACTTGGCAGGTTTCTCTCACACTGCATATTTCACTGAAAACCACTCTGAAAGGCTTTTAATTTTTATTTACAAAAAACAAAACCAGAGGATTTATTATTTATTCTACCATAATTGCTATTGATAACAATGAACACATGCTATATTGTGCAGCCCTAGCTTACTTATTAGTTCCTCTGTAGTTATCCAAAAGATTTATAGCAGTTACTGAATAATAACACTCAACAGAATAATGAGCCTACAGTTTAAGGGGTTATTTATACCAGTGAGGATAAACTTATTGGGCTGGGCAATTAATGGTATGATAATTACTCAGCCAGTTGTCTTGATTAACTTACCTATAGCTTTGATGGTCTCTCCAGGTACACGTGGAGCCTCCTCCAGCTGTGCTTGCTTATTACCTTCCCTCAGCGCCTTATTCAGAAGAACACAGCGTTAGCCTCAAGGCACACACACACCTACACCACCAGTCAAAAGTTTAGATGCAACTACACATAGAGGGTTCGCCTTATGTTTATCTTAATGCTTTACTCTAGAATAAAAGACTTCAAACTATAACATAACACTTTAATGGATTTATGCAGTCCACTTTAAAAACCTCCAACTAGAACTTCATAAGAGGATGAAACAGCTGTCTTAACTTGCGATGGAGGTTGATATAGCAAGGTTTATTTATAAGCAGTTTTGGACCAATAGTCCATCCTGAATATTCATTAAACTGAAATGGTAGACATATAATATTGTGGTACATCAAGAGTACATGTGGTATATTATGTGTCGTTTCAGACATTCCATCAGTTGGAACTCTGTAAGCGTAAGCCTGTAGAGTGTTTAAGATCACCAACATCATCCATTAGGGTGTGCCTAAACTTTGAACTGGTAGTGTATATTAAAATAGAGATCTGAAAGCAGCCAGGCCATTTCTTCTCTTTTCTGTGGCACTGTGAAGTTAAAAACAAAAGACAACTATGCAAGTCAGAACATGCAGAAGGACAACAGCACAACATTAGTGATACTATAAGTTGATGGTGAGAAATGAGGAAGCTTCCCAGCATAATTACAACAACAACATAGCACAGAGGCATCAGCTAATGTGTTTCTAGAAACAGATTGTAGTGAAGTCTTAAGCTTGCAAAACTATAACTGGCTCTCCAAATTACTGGTTACATCTGAGACTACACTGCATGAGGTTTCCCTTCTCAACCACTCACATTCCCTGCTGCATTCCCGTACAGCCATTTCCTACCCTGCCCGCTGTCTAGGTGTCAGCCTGGTTACTGCATGGGTGTCTGTTCAGTCTTCTGTATGCCTGTGTCCTCAATTTGGCTTGCAGTTTCTAAAACCTCTGTAGCAGAACTGTCATTGTTATTTGGTGAACAGTCTTACTCCATCATGAAAAAACTGTTCTGTGAAGGAATAGAATCCAGGTTTAGTCTATGCAACCATTCCTACTCCCTGCTCCATTTTGTTACGGCCTTAGGCAGAATACCCTGTCCGATGTCTGGGCTTAAAAATAAACAGGAATAAACACTGGCTGTCCTTTTGCCTTCAGTGCACTGCTCAAAGCCAGAGCAGGAGCTGGTGGCAACAAAGTCTGCAAGATCTTTGATGTTTTGTTTCTTTTTTCTTAAGAAGAAAACAACAAAGAAAGCAAGAGAGCAAATTCACTTTTGATAACCTCAATAAAGTAGTGTTTGGGAAGTGTGTGGCTCAGAAGTTATGCTTTTTCACTTTAAACCCCAAAACGGTTCACCCAGTGGCAATTCCTAAGTCTGGAACCACCCTTCAGCACTCACCACCAAAATACTATAAATAATCCGACACCAAAAAAAGAAGTGCAAACATTATTAATTTTTAAAATATGAATACATCATCTCAGTCCAAAAAAACAACAACAAACAAACAAAAACAATTATCTCCTGAAATGGCAACTTTATCTGTAAAGAGGGCAAAAATAAATACATTTTTAATGTAAGTCAATGGAGCCAGACTTTTTCCAAGCTGTTTTGGTGGCTATTGGTCCAGTCATCATTTAATAACCTAAAATCTATATGGAGTATTTTCTGTATATTTGCTGTATTGTTGCATTAAAAAGTATGAATTGACAAAAAAAATGGAGATACATGTGTTTCATTGGACAGTGACCATAAACAACATTTTAAAAAACTTGTCATTAATAAAATGGCCCCAAGTAGTTGAATCCCATGCCTGATTAGCAAGCGGTGCCCATAGATTCACCAGCAATAATCAGGAAATGTTTAGTTGTGTAGTGGAGCTACAAGGCTATTGTAATATTTTCTTTCTTTTCTATTTTGGGTTAAATTAGTTGTGTAGCTTTATTGCATATCTACAGACAGAAAACACTAAAAATGTCTTGGCTTCATGTGGGGTAACTGTGGTCATTAGTTGCTAAACCGTTGCGATCTGTAAACCGTAAAGCTAATATACACTATGTCTCAGTGGATGGTTCTTTGTGGAACTATTTTTATAACATGTGAAGATGAGGAAATGGCCCAAAACCACTTGGAAAGATGTCTGGTTCTTTTGACTTCTATTCATATTAAATGAGGTTTGGCCTCTCCTGTAAAGTTGCCATTTTGGAGATACCTGTTTTTTTTGGACAGTGGCGTGTGTGTGTGTATTTATATATATATATATATATATATATATATATATATATATATATATATATATATATATATATATATATATATATGAGTAGCCTAAGATCACTGCCACACCAGCCTAAGATCACTATGTACAATGTACAATACCACCCACTGGCTGGAGAAAGCCACTAGACTCTGGATCAGAGGAAAAGTGTTCTCTTGAGTGATAAATCACACTTCACTATCTGGAAATCTGATGTAGGAATTTGTGGATGAATCCAGGAGAAAACTACCTACTGGAATGCACAGTGCCAGCAGTAAAGTTTGGTGGAGGGGGACAAACAAGGTGGAAAGCTATACCAAAAGACTCGAGGCTGTTATAGCAGCACGGATTAGGTAGAACCCCATATTGAAGCCCACTTATATTCAACAAGGTGTAATGGCCAGGCATCCACATACTTTTCGCCATCTAGTGTAGTCATGCTCCACCAAGGGAAAAGTCAAGTTACCTGACTCACCTTAACCCACCTTAAACACAAACAATAAAAATCAAATCACTTGCGTACGGTAGTACTACAGCTTTAGCCAAGGCCAAAGGTCAGCCCTAAATATAAATACGTGCATAGTTCCATTTTCGGAAAACAAGCATGCCTCTTAGGAAAGGCTTTGCCTTTCCCACCTGGATGACTGTAAAATTTTTCAGGGCAAATTTGTTCCTAGAACAGCATGCTATAAAAGACATGATTTATACTGGTCCAACTGGTACAACCATGAAGTGGAACCACAGTGGACGTTCAGCAGATGAACCAGAGAGCCACAGCACTGCTCAACCTACAATAGCGGAGCTGTCTGGCAAGCCTAAAAGAATAGAGACGGCTAAAGAGAATTCAGCCTTTCTGTTGGACGCCCAGCTGTGGGCCAAGAGGGAGAGCGAGGACAACGTCGCCACCAAGCACACAATGGCTCCTTGCAGCTCTGATTATCTTCGTCATGGAAACTGAGAGGCTGGGTGTCAGAGTATGGCAGGGCATGGCAGCTGTTAGATGAGTGTTTTGTGCATTTCTAATGAACCTGTGGACATGAGTCTTTTTTACTTGAAAGCACACTCACCAATAAAACACCTCACTGCTGATAGTGTAATTAAAGCCAAGTAGAGGTCAGCTGGAATTATGTTAATCAGCTTAAGCTCCTCACCAGCTTTTGTTCATTGTTAGATGTTAGTATTAGTGGCCCTATTTCTATAATACAAAACGTCTCACGTCTGCAGAGGGAGCCTCTGCAGTGTTTGACTCTAGTTGCTCTGCTTTCTTAACTACACATATCATCAAAAGAATGCACCCAGAAGAAAGTGTGGCATTTAAACGCTATTAGGAAGGAAGATAAAGGTTACCAGGAACAATAAATGATGATCAATTTTGACGTATATGGACAACATTTATTGAACTGCACATACAGAAGTAGTGTCTCTTGGTATGGCATTTGGTCGCCAGTTTTGCTAAGACAACATACCAGACGTCTCGACATGGAGTTGATTTTGAGTAGATTTTGCGGTAGGGGTGGAGGTGGAGTGACACCAGGCCTTCTGGACGTATGATGCATGCGAAAAACCATTGCATTCTCTGGTGATATTGACAAAGTGTTGCCAATCGTGCTGGCACTAATTGCATGACTCACGGAGGGCGTTACTGCTCCTGAATGTATGCAACTGTGGCTGTTTGGTCAGTCAAGGCCTTGCTTATATCACATGCGTGGCTGAGCGTGAATCGTGAATCATCTGCATGTCTCACTATGTCAAACCTACCCACCAAGTTTCATTTCTGTTGTTTAATTCCTTCTGGGTGCAGCTATTTTGCAACTATTCTTTTGATGATGAGTGTACATCTTTCCATTTCTCTTACTTATGTTTTTCTGCTTGTCTCATTGTGTTGCCTGTCTGGGTTTCACTGTTCCTCAGTGTGTTTCAACTTGACCTGGCCCAAACTTTTCAAAATCTCTGCAGCAGAACGTTCATTGCTTCATGAAGCTTTTGGACACCACATCCATGTCTTTTGGGCGGAAGACGAAAACATGGACAAACACGCACACACACAGAGACTTGCCAAGGAAGAGGGTGTATGCTGAGGATCGCTGTCCAGAAGAAATCCTTTACCGCCAACATCATAGTCCTACAGCGGGAAACGACAACACAACAAGAGCAGAGGAAAGACAGTGATGGACGGAAGACGAATGAACAAGGAAGGCGATGGTTACAGAAATCATCCCATTCTCAAGAACACTGGGAACCAGACTTCTCGCTTCACAGTGAAAGTACACAATGAGGAACAGGACATGAAATGTCACAAGCTGTTGGAGTTTATAGATGAGTATGCAGACCAGGAAGCATAGAAAGGTTTAAAGTAACATACTATAATAAGACAACAAGATTTCATATCGTCACTGTCCAAAGTAAAACAAGTATCTCCAAAATGTCAACTCTGCAAATCAATGGAACCAGACTTCTTTCCAAGAGATTTTGGCTCATTTCTGTTGGTCCATTCATCATGAAATATTTACACAAGGAAAAGGTAAGGTGTTCAAATGATGCATAAAAGTACAAATCAACAAAAAAAGAGATACGTGTTTTTCTTTGGACATCAGTAATATTTTGTGCTTGTTTGTAATTTTAGCAACATGCACAGCTGGCTCTTAACATAAGTGCTGTGATAGAGGTTGGTAAAGTGTAATGGGTTACACTACTGCCCTCTATGCTATACACTAGGTTTCAGTTCTCCACCTGGGCAACCACCCTACACTATACCCAGAGTCCTTGGGCAAGACTTCTTCGTGTAGATGCATAAATGTAAACATATAAAAGTTATAAAAATATTATAAAATAAACTCTTATAAAAATAATAGTGTCTGGAATATACCATAAATGTATATGATAACGCTGATTAATTCTCATGTTCAGGGATCTCACAGTCGCCTCCCACCTTTGAGTCCCTTTTTCCCCTCGCTTTATTCTAATTCATTCAAATTTTAAATTGAACCCCACTTATTTTATTATAGCATATTCTTTAATCCGGTGGTGCAGTGGGCAGCAAGAAGGGTCAGGGTTTGATTCAGGGTCCTTTCTGTGTGAAGTGTGCATGTTCTCCCCATGTTTATGTGGGTTTTTCACCAGGTGCTCTGGGTTTCTAATACTGTCCAAAAACATGCATTCAGGTGAACTGGAGATGATAAATTGGCCACTAAGAGTATAAGTAGGGGATGTCCAGGGGATTTCCTGCCTTTCGCCCCAATGCTGGGACAGACTCCAGTACCCCATGCAACCCCAGAAGGATAAGCTTGGTAGATGAATTTGTGAATGTTATTTAATAATGCTTTGTACCTCATTATGTATGATGTAAATAAACTATTACTAGTTAGTGTATACGGCTGTGCTTACCAATGCAACAAACACTACCATGCTATTTCTGTTACTGCTGTGCCAAGAATGATCCACCACCCAACTAATAATGGTGGTCAGTAGTGCTCACCTTTCAATGATGATGTCTGATCGATAACTGTAAACCCACAAAGTGCACCTTTATGGTAGGGATCCATGGGAAAATGACCACTGAGTTTAGCTACAAAGTGCACCTAATAAACTAATAAAGTGCTGACCTGGGATCACGTACAATACTAGATGTCTGCCTTCTGTCTTTCCAAGTTTCCAAGTCTTCCAAGTTGCAATGTGCGTTTTCTAACCACACAGCTAACACTTCAGTACAATCAGCAATGCCAAGCAGGGTTCAGATGTAAAATATATTTACCATAAAAAACAACAAAAAATCCACCTGCAGAGGGATTATGCTTGTCACATTTGGCTTTAACCATTCCTGTTTCTGCCTATTGTCGAGCTTGGCTCACACATGGCTTTCAGAGCAGCTAAGAACCGATTTCAGAAGCAATGCCGCACCATTTCAGCATGCTTTGCAGAGCGCTTTCAGATGAGTACATTCTCAGCTGCAGAAGAGGCCTCAGGAAGAGGCTGTGGTCATAAATCTACATTTTTGTACTTCACTGAATGAAGAGACATTTGTTTACACAGGTCCTAAAAGCCAGCTCTGCAGTAAGCTGTGTCTTGCGTAAGAGGATAGACGTTCGGTTTAAAGCAGGGTGGGGTACGTGGAGACAAAACAGTGTTTTGCAAAAGCACAACTCCTCGATGCAAAACTTCATACAGCATCTGTGATGAATTTCCTATGCAGATAAACTGCCAAACCTATTCTGTCTGTCTGACTTACTTTCTTTCTCTTCCTCACACACACTCACACACACATGCAACATAGATACCTTGTAGTCACGGGAGACAGTGTCTGATGCGATGGGTCCTGAGATTTGACTTGACATCGTGGCAGCAATTAACTGTTTACACCATTCAACATGGGCACCTGTGGGACTACAACAAAAAAACATTATATCCCTTTGACTGTTTAGGGATCAGCTATTTATATAAAGTTTAATAATTATTTTCTTATATATAATTCAGTCAGGAACAGTAATTCCACGTGGCTTGATGCAAAATAGTACATTATAGAGGAATATATTTCCCAGCTGTCTGAAACTAATCGTTGGAATTCAAGACCTTTTCTCCGTTACAAGGTGACATAATTTTGTAACACATTCCTTAATGCTTGTCTACAAGCAAGCGCTGCATGCCCTCACACAACAGACAGAGAGCTAAACCGGTAAAAACTGAGCCCTTTAAAATGTCTTGTTCCAGTCTTGCTTGTGAAGGTGGATCTACCAGCTTGTTTTACCAGATTTTCAGGATTAGATTCTGGATCAAACAGATACATCAGAACTGATGCCATGGTACGAACTGCCATAAGGGTGTGGGAACAGAACCTGCAGCAGGATGTCATTGAGGCAGCTAGCCACTTCGAACAGATTGGTTGAGCTGACCAATCAGAGAACACTGGGCTTATCAGGAAGTTTATCGGGGTTTAAATACACAGGAGCTCTGACAGAGTGTTTGAGACATCTCTTCCAGTAGAACCCAAGTACACAATAAACAGAACATGTCAAAAACCCGAAAACTACTCCACGGGAATCATAAAATTCCTGAGCATTTGGTGTCATAGCTTTCCGAGAGGCATCAGGTGTCTGGTTCCCATCACCACCACTGTGAACAGTTCTGAACTGCAGTTCCCCTAGAACACTTTTAGTCACTTTGTTTTTCATTATAACGATTTAAGATGTAAAAAAAAAAAATAAATAATTTAATTAAATTTTAAAAATTGGTGGACTTCCCTCATGAAAATAGAGATATTTGTTTCGACCAAACAGTACATCGTAGATAATGTAGTTTTCCTACTTTCAGAATACATCACTCAGTTTTAGAATGTCATGGAAGTGATTCCTCTCGAATCATGTCCAGTAATCCACAGCAGCACTATAAAGCAATACAGCTCCTCTCAGTCCTACCACCCTGTCTGACTGTGTCTCTCCAGAGTCAACAGTGTGATCCTGCTCACACACTTTATACGGAAACACGCCACATAAGTTACCCGCTCCCCTAACGGTGAAGTGAACCCCACCTACCTGTCCAGGGTCTCCGTGCTTGAGGGGCGAGATCCTGAACTCGCCAGACCTCGGGAGAGTTTTCTGTTAGAGTTAGTGTGGAGCGGAGCGCCCTCCGAGCTGCTGGAGCTCGAGTGTTTGTCCATGTTGCCCCTCCAGAGTGTGTGTCTCTGTGTGGCGGTACGAGTGAGAAACTATGTCAGCACGTGAAGCGGAGTCCTGCCGGGGGTCACTCCGCTCCACAGTCGCCCGTTTCCTAATGTTTGCAAATAAGACGCAGCCTGTCGGTGACGTCATCGCTCCACATCGACAAGACTACATTACCCAGAATGCACCACTAGGTCCTTTAACTCTGAGAGTAACTCAATGAACTGAATGATACCACAGATTCACCTTTCGATCCAATTCCAAGTAATACCAAACTAATATCCTGATATTAATGCTATAAAGTATGTGATTTTTAACAGTTACAAATGTTAAACAAAACTGTAACAGAAACTCTGATATTTAGTAATTAATTGTTATTGTGGCTATGAAATAAACAGCCACAAATCAGAATTCTCAAATCAGAACATTATTTAAAACTCAATTCACACCACCAGTCAAAAGTTTAGACACAGCTCCACATAGAACGTTCTCCTTTTTATCTTTATGCTTTACATAAGACATCAAACTATGAAATAGCACTCATAGAATGGAACTATGCAATCCACATTAAAACCCCCAAAATGGAAGGCAGAATAAAACTGTTTAAAGAAAAGGTAAAAGTTTTCATACAACTAAATATACAGTCTATTAGAGATAGGGATATGACAAACATTTAATACTGTGATACATTGAAAGTATATGTGGTATATCAGGATATGTTTTAATTAAGACATCTCATCAGTTGAAAGCGTTAAGTGTAAGCCTGTAGAGCCTGTAAGGTAACATCATCCACTTAGATGGGTGTATCTGAACTTTGACAGATATGTCAACTGAAAATTCAGTAATAAATATGTATTCATTAGATAAACATAATAATATAAGCAGTGCAAACTGCAAGTACAGTAAAAACAAATTATTGACATGCAAATGATTTAAACCATATTTAATAGAAAATTGTACAAATACAGAATTTCAAATCTTTGGGCAGTCCAGGACCAGAACTAATAGCCTTTGTTACGAGGAATCTTCCCAACCGTGCTCCAAAAGTGGCTACTCTGTCTAATGAGAGCTCTCAAAAAGGAAGACAGGTACAGGTCTGTCATTTATTGTCCACTGCCCTCTTGTCTTAAACCAATGTAAAATACTGTATAACTAGATTCACAATAACATATGGTAGTGCATTAATGCTGGGTTTTAATGTATGGTACATTTGTTTTTAGACAGTAGTTCATCATATAATGCATCAATAGTTGGTCAGGAACATTGAAAACACTGAAGACCTAAATGAGTCACTGCTATACCTCAGCACAAAAGATGACCATTGCATTCCATTACTTCTGTTCATCAGAGGGCAGTAGATGTTCTGGGATGTGAACTGTCCACACGTTTTTATGTCCTCTTAGATACATTGGTTCTATGAGCCAGCGTGGGTTGGACAGACGCGTAAGATATTTCTGCTGAAGTCCTGTCAGGCAAGATGCTTTCTCCAGCTCCTTCATCTCCTCCAGGGCCAAATCCTCAGCACAGTACCATGTTTCCCCAATGTCCACAAGACCTAAACCACAGATGCAATTATTATTAAGCATCCATACTAAAGCTCTCACTAAACTTGAGGGTTGGAGGTGGCTTCTATTAATGTATGACCCCAACACAGTTTAGCTGGTCTGGTTGGAATTGCTCTCCAGGCTTTCCCCACAGTCTATCCATCATCCATCTTACATTGTAAAACTAATATCCGTCTATGAAACTAATTATCAACTTGTTTGTATCAAACAAATACATTTTGATCACTATGAAGTGATACAGGCTTAAGGCTTTTAGACAGAACAGTCTGTGGCCTAACACGGTGGAGTGATTCCTACCTGCAACAACACCCCGCCCAAATCTTTCCCCAGAATCTAGGAGCTCTTCAACTTGCCGATGTTGCATTCCAAACATCTGCGTAAGGATAATTCTCCATTCATCGCCTTCCCAGTCGCTCTGCGCGATGTGTATAGCAAGCGTGCAGTTCCTCAGGTCGGCAAGCAGAGGGCGCCAGCGCGTCTCTATAGACTTTACTCCGTTCAACACGAGACCAGCGTACGGCTGCCTGAATGACAAGCACGCGACTTCCATATTATAAGAAGACGGACAGTTTATCGTTAAGCTCGCCACATTCAGATCAACTGGAATACGTTTATGTAGATAAGTACATTTAGCGGGTACACTTCAAGCATAGTTGTCTGTAAACAAATTCGATTTAGACATTAGACACAGACTGCTTTTAGAATTTAGCGGCTTCCAAAATAAAAATATAAATATTAAAAGTAAAGTAACGCTTGCTTTGAAAGAAATGCGACGACTGTTCTGATGTTGCTTTGTTCTTCTTCGAGTACTTCCTTATGCAAGTCTCTCGTTAAGTTAAGGCAAAACACTGCCCTCTAGTGGAGGAGCTGAAATCTGATTCAGTGTAAGACCAGTTGGAATGATATATTGATTAAGGTTTTTTTTTTTCAGCTTTCTAGCCTAAATTGTGATTCATGTTCAACAATAATCGTGACAGTTAGATCTTATAGCTCAAATTCACCACCACCATTAATACAGTAGATGATATGGATCAAGCTTGGGTCCTGCAACATCTGTAGGATTAGAAATGTGATTTCATCTTTATTAATTCTCCACATTTACATTTCCACATTCTTAGCTTTCACAGTGTAATGACCAGCATTCTTATCAGACACTTCTTCCCTGATGAGCTCAGACTAAGTCAGCTTCAGCTCAGTTCAACTAACAGAACATGCATCTTATTCTACGACAAGATGACAGCTCCAAATACAACATAACACCATATCAGGATTCTCTGTAGTACAGCTACCAGCTAAACAGGAAACAAGACAGGTGCTGCTGTTTGCTACACAGGACTGTTCATCACCTTCAAGTCAAAGTCTGACTACTCAGCATCTCCAGTCTGTAATGCTCCTACAGCATAACCCTAAATCAGCCACTAGTATCTCTAAAATGAGCCTGTTTCCTGTCTGAAGCTGTAGCCCATCCAGCTCTGCTCATCACACCCCTGCCTTAGCTTAGCTAAGTTTGGTCAGAGTTTCTGGCAGCTCATCTCCAGGCTTCCTTTGGCTCCCTGACTCTGCAGAGCTGCTGGGTGGCTCACAAGGCAGAAAAGGGGCCGCTCTCCATTCTCTCCCACTTATGGGGCCCGAAGACTCTCCCCCAGCTGCTGAACAGGAGAGACAAGCTTGCTCGACTGTAGGGCATCGTCCATGGTCCAGAGTCTTTTCAGTAGCTGCTCTCGTGGCCTGTAAGGATGTACAGGTTGCTCGGGGCAGATGGGTCATCAGTGGGAGTGCTCTGCAAGATGATATCCCTGAAGAACAGTTAACAGTTAATCATTTTAGTCATGTGTGTTGGACCTACGTGTAGTTTCCTATCGTCAGAAACCTGGTAAATCAGGATTTAGGAGCTGCTTCTGTGATGAGTGCCAGTAATGTATATAATGTTATTATATGGGGTTCTCAGCACTGATATTAAGGAAATGAGGTTAGAGTAATTTTGACATACATCTGTCTGTACAGCTACACAGAGTTACCTATTTAATTTTAACACCCATTTAGCCAGGTAGCAGTTAAACAGATCTGGCAACTGGTGAATGTGAGCCGGTAAGTGAGCCAAAAGTGGCCCAGAAGCTGTGGGGGTGCATAGTTCACATACGGGACAGTACATTGTAAAAAATACCAACCTAAAATAGGACTATGCCTATGTGGCATCATCATAACAGTACTTTTGGTTTGGCCAGAACACTAATACTAGGAACACTGTTTCATATCCTAGATAGCATTTGAATCTAGATAGTTGAAATATTCATTTTCATTTCATTTAAATTATCTGAAGTTCACTGAATTTAAATTTCCAAGTTAGACACATTTATATATGATAAATAAAACCTTGTAGTTTCTAAACATAAGTAGGCTACGCATTTTCGCTATCATCAAGAGATCAGCTCTCATTCTCATATTGACGGAGAACCTATGAGGTTATTCTAACTGTACATCACTTCCTCCTGGATTAATCAGAATGCTTTTGAGAGGTGTTTAAGCTCTGAGCTTCTTTATTAAATCTTGTCATAAAATCTCATTAGCTGCATCTCTCTCTCTTCGTCTGGGGTTGACCAGAGGAGGATGGATTTCTCTATTGAGCCTCATAAGGGGATCCATTAGCTTGTACCCTGATTCCCTTCCTTACATCTCTCCATGGATCCTTCTATTTTTTATTCTTTAAATCTCTTCATAAACTAATTTTCTGTAAAGCTGCTTAGAGACATTAGTTGTAAAAAGCACTATACAAATATATTTTGATGATTGATTGATGAGATCATGAGTTCAAATCCCACCACCACCACAGCCATTTTTATTTTACTTTAAATTAATTGTTGTCTTTATTATTCTTAGTAATGTCTTTTATTGTTAGTTTTATTATTTTATCTTTATTAATGTTTTATTTATTGATTTAATTAAATTTGATAATTCTTTTTATTTTGCTTTTGATTTAAAGTTTTAGGTTTAATTATTCTTCTGTGTTTTCTATGTTTTAGAAATCTATTATTATTTTATTAATTTGTGCATTATTATGGTTTTTATTATTTTCCCTTTTTATTTAAATTTGAAACTTTTCTTCATTAATTTAGTTTATTTTATTGTCAAAATTGGTTATGTATTCTTTTTTCTTTTAATTTAACCAGAATAAATTCCATTTCTAATTTTTTTCCAGTCCCTTTATACTGTAAATTCACAGTTGCACTAAAAATGAGTGTCACCCTCAATGCAACTCAGAGTGAAAATAAAAGTGGAGTGTTGGCTCAGTTTTTCTGGTTTCTGTGTCATGTTCAAAGCAGCTGTCTTAAGCTTTGTGCTAGGTTTGAAGAATCCCTGCCCCTCTTTACAATTGCTAACAACCCAAACCTTCCCATGATAGTTGGCACATGTGGAGACACACCTACAATGTTGTTACACCTAAAGCAGAACTGCCAGGGGTAAATAGCTCAGTGTCACTGCCAGGTTCAGAATGGTTTACCATAGTGCTCCTATGTTTAGAAACAGAAAGGCTGGCTTCGTTTTAACAAGCTATAGCTATAAACATCTATTCACATGAAACAGGCATAGAGTTTGAAGACTGCTGCTGTTTGGTGGCTGCTTTAGTGAGGACAGTTTTATTAAGCTATGCACTCGACACTACCTGTGTATGTGATAGATTGCTTTGGAACAGCATGCATCAAAGGTGTACCCTGGCTGCTGAATCAGAACATACCTATTTGTCCCCAGGACCTGGAAAACACGACTCTCATCTGTTATCTCCTGTGTAACCTGCAGGACACAATGCAGAATGTAGTGGCTTGTCTGCCTTTCAGCATTTAGGTAAGCATTCTGATTGACATTTGCTGTACCTCAGTACTTTGTATGCTCCTCCCCTGGAGCCCATGCTTCCAAAAGGCAAGAACACTATCCTGCAAACATACTGAGGACAAGCAGCAGAACTTAGCTCAGTACTGAGAGGCTTATAAAAGCCCTTTACAATGAGCTAGCACAGTAACACAGCTGGGAATACAGACAAACATTTAGTTTTGGTTGTGCAAATGAGTTATAATCTGTTTAAGATGTAGATATAGCACAATACTGTTGATTCAATGCTAATTAATGATTATGAGCTGTCTTTCATGAATATTGATTCTGATTGAACTCTTCCTCTATTCTTCATTGAATATGCCGTATTTCAAAACATAATCTCTATGAAAGGCCCTGCCGGTCTATTGCACTCACCCAAAGTCTCAATAGAGAAGTTGAAAGTCAGTTCAGAGGCCATGCCTTTGCTGGGACAGCCCTGCAGGTTTACTGCCCTCACAGTGTCTGCAGAGAAAAGGCCACTTATTTAATATCCACAGTCTATGCATATTAGAAAACAGAAATATTCACTGACATGCAAAAAGCCATGATAGTATGTAAATTGATTATAAAGGAGTGTTACCTCAGGGTACGGCTTGAGAACACCCACACCTGTATAAGTTGGTTTCATTGGTCCACATAAACATGTCATTGACCAGTGCACACTACGTGTCACTGCTTGATGACCATTTGCAGCTCTTCATGGACT
This sequence comes from Prochilodus magdalenae, assembly GCA_024036415.1. Classification (NCBI taxonomy): domain Eukaryota; kingdom Metazoa; phylum Chordata; class Actinopteri; order Characiformes; family Prochilodontidae; genus Prochilodus; species Prochilodus magdalenae. The sequence continues at coordinate 803,177 of JAMWET010005005.1, forward strand.
TCATGTACCTCCACAATGATGGTATATTCCAGAACCGGGTTAAGAAGCATTCAGAAGAGTTCCAACAAAAGGTGTGGCCTGCATGTTTGCCTAACATGAGCCCAGTCGAAGCATGCCACTATCATAGCTCATTCAAACTCTGATCATTCACATCTCCTTGTCATGAGCATGCTGGCCAGTGTTTACCCTCACTCCCAAGAACATAGCAGCTTCTACAGGTGTGGGTGACTACTGAGGTAACATCACTTCATAATCACATACTGATATTACATGACTTTTGGTATATCAGTGTATCAGCTTCAGATGTACAGTAGGGCTGTAGTTTGTGTAGTACGTATGGTGAACTCTTGCAAAAGAGAAGCCTGCAAATTGATCTGTTCAAATCTTAAATCACAAGTGTAATTTGTTTAGTTAATTTTGTACTAATTTATTTGTTTCATTTATTCATGTTCACAGTATTGTAATGTTTAAAGTGAAATAACAAAGAAAAAAGGTTTAACAGTTATTTTAAATGGTCTCAGTACTTCACAAATTCATACAGCAGACATACATTGGCAGCACCAACGTTAACTCTGCTTCTATTTATATCGCTTCTTTTTGTCAGCTTTTTGCTGAGAGCGGGGGTGGTGGCTGTGGCGGTCACCCGCCAAGATCTTTTGTGTTTACTGCTATATGTCGCCAAGATCTTTTAAGTTTGCTGCTCTGTTCACTGGCTACCTGCCCTTAAATTATCTAACCAAGAGCACACCTTTACCATGACTGATGAGAGATCAAAATACATCATCGGGGCAACAGCTCTACTTCTTTATTCTCTCATGTTGATCTGATTCCACCCTACTCACTCTTGCCTCGTCAGGTACAAAGTGGTGTTAAAAGACAGGTTAGCTGGCTAACATGCTAACATCAGTATATATCTTAGCAGCACCATACTTGAGCACAGCTGTTCACATTCTGTTGATCATTCTAGTTCAAATTAGATAAATAAATACAAATAGATCAACAGACAGATAAAGACAAATTTAACATACTTTTCAGAGCTATGAGGACTCTATCCCTGTCAAGCTGGGTTACTTGTCTCACTTCCAGAGACTCGCCATCTGTAAACAGTAGACAGTATAAGAGAGTAGGTCTTCTTGTTTTAAGCAAATAGAGAAAGTGACTGTGTGAGGTGTGTCACCATGTGTGTGGGTACCTGGCTGTTCTCGGGGTTTGTCATCAAGATGAATGATATCAAAGTGCAGCCGTTCCACAGCCTCTCCTGGCCTACGGTGGCTGCTGTGCACCCCAATACACACCTGTGGAAGCTCCTCAGACTCCTGCACCAGCAGCTCAAAGATAAGCAGAGACTCGGGAAGGCTTAAAGCTATGTGCTGAGTGAGAGACGGAGGAATTCATGAAAGGAAGGGGGGATTAGAATGAAATAAAAAGCCAAAAAAAACGGAAATCAAAAAAATGTAAGAAATGAGACAAAGCTAAGCAGCATGCAGATTTCTGAATAGGCTTTAAACTTTTAAAGGCTCTACTTGTCTCATCCAAAACATGGTTGCCTTTGTCCATCTCATTTACCATGCCTACCTTTAGCTGCATGAACTTCTGTAGGGGCTCATACCACATGAGAAGAACCAGGCCGCTTGGCACTGCAGCACACAGGAAGACACTGTCTGTGTAGGGGTTCCGTACTGAGACAAAGAGAGAGAGAAAGAAAAAAAGTTAACACTCAGCATATGAGTCTTGGAACCTATATACTCTTACCTCTATCCCCATGTCTGATCACATAGTGATCTGTAAACAGAGCAAATGTAACCAAGATGGATTGGAGATAAACTGCTTTTGGATCACTCACACAGCTTTAGGAGATATGGAAATATATCTGTTTCTTCAACTTCTTATATAATCTACAATAACTTGTAATCATAAACTCCCAAACAGAGCCATATAATTACAATTGCTCTTGACATTCTACTATAAACTCACTGGATTGAAACTGGATTGAACAAAATTTCGGACCCAGCTCAGGAGATTCCAACAAAGATTTCACTTTTCCTATGAATCCTGTACTCATAATGCAGTATAACTGCAATTATATATAAATACATAACACAAAATAATAAATGGCATAAGCTAGTTTAATGTATTTATAAGAATAGTAGTTATAAGCAGTTAATAGGACATGCATGATATTTATAATGCATGAGTATGCAGCTTTATAAAGTCAGATTTCATTACACTTTATAATATCTGCCGCATATAAACACTGTAGACAGGGATGCTATAATTCACCGTGTAATGCACCGCTTCATATAAGTTTTATGACAGGGCATTACATTATAAGACTAGAAGTGAAGTGAGTTTTGTCCAAACTAAAGAAACATGAAGTGAGCCCATCAATCAGGATACAGCAGTCTCTTTGTTTTGAGCTTGTTTTGACCTGTTGGACTAGCTAATGGAAACTGTTCTCCTTCAGTGTTTTGTCCTTATGAGCATTTAAATAGACAACAGTGTCAGACTTATTAATGACATATAAAAGATTAGTGGACTGAGAGTGACACTAGATTCTTTCCACCTTAAATGAGTTGATTAAGAGTCTTGTTCAAGAAATGATTATTTAGAATCATATTAAAGCCAAAAAAAAATTATGCTACTTTTACTTTCAATACTTAAGTACATTTGAAGCTAAATACTTTAGTGCTATTACTGAAGTGAAGGTCTAAACAGAGGACAGTTTACCTTGGGGACGTCTACTTTAACTTAAGGCGGTTGGGGCACTTTGTCCACCACTGTTTAGTTATTCAGCAGCCACACATGAACACTGCAGGCTACAATCACCCACATGTGAAAATACAAATCTAAGGACATTATGTAATGCTCATAAGCAACCTCAAACAGACTATCTGTAACGAAAGCAAACCAAAAACCGCTTTTTCCAGATTGTCTATCTTTGTTTTTCACCAAAACCAATTGGCAGAACACAAATCAAATCATGATTAAGACCTTGAAGTACAGGTCCTCATAATAGTTTTACAGCAGAATAGTACATTAGGGTTTCTCACCTACGCTACATCTTCTACAGCCCTTGGTGTCAGGGATCTTCACAGACATGGCATATTTCCTGCAGAAATATGAAGGTCACCATATTTGTTTTAGAATAATACATGTATTATAACATCCAAATTAACCTGTGTTTATATAAAACAATGACTCTATAATACTTCAGACCTTGCGTTGATTCTTGTGCTTAGTCTGTGTGCATTGATTGACAGGTGACCTTGGCGCCGCTGCAGGTTTCTGCGGTGCTCAAACAGTGCAGGTAAACTGTGTGAGATCAGCTGGGAGGACTTTCCTGTTGTCCAGCAAAATCAGAGCCAGAGGACACATTAAATAAACAGACTCTAGATTTACATGGTTTTTTGTGATACAGTCCTGCAAGACTAATGATACTTGAGCATACCTGAAACAGACATCAGGACATTGTTCATGACATATAACCAGCTGCATCTCTGTGGAAGCAACTAAATAACAAAAAATAAACAATCAATCAATAGATGACAATCAGTTTGAATATCAATGTGTACAGGACTATAAAACTTTGAGAAGAATGTGAGAAGAATGCTGTCGACACATGATGGTACCTTCTCTATAGTGTCCTCATGGAGCTCATTGAGGTTAAGTGTATAAATGCCTTCCTCTGCACCCAGAATCAGGTGCTGATCTGTGGGGAAACAATTCAAACATGACCAACATCTTAACTCAAATTCATTCGCAGGTATAAGCAGTCATAGTGGAAACTGGCTGTACCTCTGGTCTTTGGTAAAACCCACGTAACAGCACACTGAATCTTCAAGGGACAGCCATTAAAAACTTTGGAGAAACAGGCCCCCATCTGAAAGACAAAATACATACCAATATATTATCCCGGATAAGCATACAAAATTAATTCAGTAGTACTAAATGTATATATAGGCAGCTTACATGTACATGCGGTGTAGGTGGCAGCCCATGTACACCTCTCTAAAAGACAAAAAAATATACATTAAAGAAAACAAAGTGGAGTCAGATTTTACAGCAGAGAAGAACCCACCTCATATTTTGTAAATGAACATAAGCAACCCAGACAAAAAGTGAGTCCCCTCTGTTGCTTGACAGTAAATTCAAGCAACAGTGCCTACACTGAGTTGCTGGACAACAAGGTTTGCAACATTCCTCTCCCTGTATTCCAAGACAACAATTCTAGGGTTTACAGGGCTGCAAATGTGACTGATTGGCATGACGGACATTCTGTAGCATTTACAAATCTGGACTGTCCCCAGCTTTTAATCCTCCTGATAATCTGCGGGACTACTTGGAACAACCAGTATCCACTACCCGTCATCCACCAAATCTGGACTGACTGCGCAATTCTTTGATGCAAGGCTAAGACGGTGAGTACCTTTGTACAGTATAGGGACTGTTCATTGCATCCAATTGTTTGCTTGCTTTTGCTAGACGTTCTACACCTTACCTCAGGTAAGGTAAATTTATACAGAAATATAGAAAATTATAAAGGGTTCACAAACATTTCAGCACCACAGCAGTAGACATGTGATGCGGCACCAACAGTTTTCACACAAAGTGCAAATAAAAGACCATCGCTCACTGCGTCTTCTGTCTTCCTCCTGAGCGTGCTCCATTCAGGTGAGAGTGGCTGCCGTGGCGGAGAGTGACTTCTGTTTCCTCCTGGCTCAACTGGAACTGAGCCTTGTGATATTAAACCTGGTCACCACATCAACTGTGTTAGTGCTCATGTTTATCAGAATACTCCAGGAACCATTACATGACCACTTTATGAGCTTCATCTTACCATCAGTTGGAGTTGTGCAGAGGGAGCCAAGACTGCTTGAATCACTGAACACAGAGGTGTTGGTGAAGAAGGATGAGTTTGTGAGAAGAGAGAGGTCAGAAAGTGTTGAGCCAATCAGCAAAGCTGATTCACTAAGCAGTGTGGGGTTAGTGTCTGTGTGGAGGATAGGGCCAATGCAATGAGAGGAGTCTGAAGAGTGGGTGGAGGGTTTTTTATCCTGATTAGCTGGCTGGGGTGGTGTGGCCACTCTCTTCACTGTGCCATATTTGTCTTCTTCGGTCGGTGAGTGCTACACATCAACAACAAAAGTTATAGCTATACATTATTCTGCACATAAAAATTACATCACATATACAGCTGCACCCAGAAGGAAGTGTGGGATAGCAAAGCTATTGGAAAAGAAGATATATATTACAAGGAACAATGAATGATGATAAATTAAGACTGATATGGGCAATATTTATTGAGCGACACATACAGAAGTAATGTCTCTCAGCACTGGTCCTCTTGGGTTGGGTTTGCTATTGCAACAAGCCAGACATCTTGGCATGGAGTTGTATAGGTTCCCAATGCTGTTCTATGATAATTCATCACATGCAGCTTATATATTCCTACACAGTTCCTGCAGACTTTGTGGTAGGGCTGGAGGTGACACAAGGACGTCTGGAAGTGTGACACGTGACAATAAACAATTCATCTTGTCGCTAAACATTGTGCCTCCACACATGGATGCACTGGCCGTCTCCACCAAGACAAAAGTGGGACTTGTCACTGAAGATGATCCGCTATCATTTAAGTCCCTCCATGACAGTCTCGTATAACACCACTGCAGTCTTTGGCAACTTTGACGTGATGTTAAGGGCAGTCCTGCATCATGCAGTCGATGATGCTGGCACTAACAGGATGACTCTTGAAGGGCGTCATTGCTCACTAAACTGCTTGCACAAAGTTTCATTCCTGTTGGATGATTCCTTCTAGGTGCAGCTATTTGTGAAACACTTCTTTTATAGATGAGTGTAAATGGCAGTGACACCAAAGGAATGCAAATAATAGTTATCCTACCTCGGCCGAGGGTGCCCTCTTCATAGTTAAGCTCCTGCAAAGAAGAAGGACACAGATAAGAAGAGTTTGGGCATATTTACAAGTATGGGCTTTAAAAGTAAAAGCATTATTCTCTTACCTCTCCAGCAATGCTTCCTCAACACATTCTAACAGACTCCTGCACAAACCACAAACACAGCACAGCTCAAACACATTATACAAGGATGCATACATTGCTTAAAGCTTTAGTCATCTTCAGTCATTACTGATCTACACAATAGAAGGCATAACTTACGGAGACTTCTTCTCATCACTAACAGAGCTCCAGTCATCATAAGATCCCTAGCAAGGAGCATAAACATGATATATTAATGATGATGGCTTTGATGGGCAGCTTTACATAGCTGTCAGCAATAAAACTGTGCTAAATGATACAAACTGAGCAACTAATAAGAGACTGTTACTTTTACAGGGTACATGGACAAGCAGGTTTAGATAACTTTATTTGCTTTCATGAGAACTATCATTCTGACCAGCGAGTCGGGGAAAGGGTCCGTCTCTTTCCGCATGGGTGGTCCAAACTTCACATTGTCAACTGGAGGCAAAGACCAACAGATCCATAAGCATGTGAGCCATTGTGTAGCCTCCTCATTTATGCTTACTCAGAGGTGCACATTCAGCTGTTCATTCCATTCCACACATTATTTATTTACCTGCTGCTGTGAACCCCAGACTTATTACTGTCATTAAGCTTAAAATATGCTCATGTAAATCACAAAGAGGGCTGCAAGAATTATGACTATTAATAATAACTGTTTTGCTAGTCGAATAATCTGTTGATTATAATTAATAATAAAGACAATAAAGGCTTAAGGACTTATTTAAACCCACACTTCCTGCCAATGCAAATAAACTTAAATAAAACAATTGTTATTTATCTCTTTAACTCTTAGAATCAAACAGGTTACCTGTTTTGTGCTTTTCAGATCGTTTGGCCATATTTATGTACTATAGATAAACATCCTAGTTTTCATGAAGAAATAGCAAATTCTAAACAGGCTGTTTTTACAGTTTAGTTTTTATACAAGTAATATGGGCCATGATATATATTCCCTTAATCCTTTAACACTGACACATACATGTATTTGGATTCTCTCATGCAAATAAGCTAACACACACACACACACACATACACACCCCAAACCAAACAATGTCTCCCTTCATGCCGTTCAAGTGGGCACTCAGATACAATAGCGATCAGTGTTCCACTAGCCCGACAGGCTGCTATGGCATGCTGTAATCCTCCATGACCACAACATTCGCCTCTCAGTGGTTAATGCCACATTCCTGCTCTTCAACCACCAAACAGAGAAACACTCACGCTAGCATTACTAACCCATTACTCTCTGCCTGTGGAATATCATCCAACTGGCTCAGCTTTATTAGCAAGCTGATAAGCTTGACCGTAACAGATGGGTCCAGCCTCACTGAGGAGGCATGAGATTTAGATGTAAATGAAGTGCAATTTAAACTGACATTCAGAGTCAGTTCTTCTTAATAATGATTGATTGGTGAATGGGAGTGACAGCATAAAGAAAGCATAATATGACTGTAATAATCCTTATTTATTATTAATTTAAATTAAGGATGCACAATAATAACAAAATCATATAAATATCAGTAAATATCTAATTAAATGATCAGCACAGGACAGTGAACAGGCTGCAGGCTAAACATGTGTGTTCACTAGACACTGTTTAATGCACTTAAGAACAGAGTAAATCGACTACATGTGGGTTTTTTATTACTAAGTTACTAATCATCAATCAAACATGTCAATTAATTTTAAATTTAAATGTAATTCTATATTTTTGTATGTATTTCTGTGTGTGTACATAATACACACATAAGAAAAGCAGTTATATGCTTACATTGTTCCTCAGAGAGGGTTCTGTGGACAGACAAGTGTTTCCCAAGAGATGTAATCTTATCAGGGAAAGCGCTGCATGTCTGTGGATGCACAAATACAAACACACACAGAGAGAGAGAGAGAGAGAGAGAGAGAGAGAGAGAGAGAGAGATAGAGAGAGAGAGATACAGCTTATTCGCTTTATAGACCTAACAGCACACAAGCAACACAGCCGCTGTAATCTGCTTTGACAAATCTAATGTATGACAGTCCTCTTCTTGCTGTTAAGCAGGTAGCTTTATTTAAGCTATGCATTTGAAGTAATTAGCATTTGAGTTCTGAATACGGAATGAAATATGTAATTTTTTTCTGTTATAAACACAATGTACCATCAAATTATGCAAGACGTATTCACCTCAAGATCACAGTCATCCATAGCCTGAGAGTGCTGTAAGTCAGGATTGTTGGCAGAATCCAGCAATTCTATGACCAAGTTACGAGTTAACAGCTGAGTAACAAATGCATGCTAGGGAGAGAGAGAGAGAGAGAGAGAGAGAGAGAGATACAGTATAGTCAGAGACCACCCCTTAATGACTGTAGTCCATCTTTTTTCTGTGTACTTTGTTAGCGTGTTCTTCAACGGTCAGTACCCCCCACAGGACCACCTGTGGGCGGTGGACACTGACATGGTGGTGGTGTGTTGTGCTGGTGTAAGGGGATCAGACACAGCAGTGCTGCTGGAATATTTAAACACTCTGTCCACTCACTGATCATACTAATAGACATTCCTACCTTGCTGGTCCACCTTATAAAGTCAGAGACAATTGCTTATCTGGGGGTGAACAGATTGTGTTCTTTGTCAGTGGTGACAGGACGCTGCTTACTGGACGCTGTTGGCTGGATAGTATTGGTTAGTGGACTATTCTCAGTCCAGCAGTGACACTGAGGTGTCCAGCAGCACTGCTGTGTCTGATTCACTCACACCAACACAACACACACTAACACATCTTTCCAGGATGTTCTTGCTGAGATAGTACCCCCACCCCCAGACAGTTTTAGTTTTGTTCCATTTAATAATTAGATTTTTTTGTTCCATGTTTTAGTAAGAGTCCTTGTTACTGGTTGTGTTTCCACGGTATTGCATAATAACTACAGGGAACCCTGCAACCTTAAACCTAACTGTTGTAAGCATGCTGTGCTGTTGAGCAACTTAATCCTATCTTGCTCAAGCAGCATTTCATTTTCTACCCTTACATCACACTTGAAAACAAGCAGACTGTTGGCAATATACAAACACAGGATTAAAATGTTGCTAAAATGTATACTGTAAATCCCTGTTATCCACAGTTCAAAACAAGGGTTGGATACGTGTGGATGTATGTACTAGAAACAAATATGTAATACTTGTTTCTAGTACATACATCTACATGTATGTCTTAGGTGATCCCCGAAGAAAAAAAAAAGAGCAAAAGTCGTGGGCCATGCAGCGTTTTTTTTTTAAATGAGTCCATACCTGCAGTAGCTTTTCTGCTGTTGGCCTCTTCCGAGGACTCTTGGTGAGTGCCATCTTGAGAAAATTGTGGAAATCCGTGGACCTGTGCAATACAAGTATAATATTAGTTCATCCAGAGCTCATGTTCAAATTATTGGGCCAGACCAAATACAAAAATAAGCTCACCGGACAAAAAATGAGTCCCCTTTGACTGAAACGTACCTAATAGCATCTTATACCCAAACAAGCACCAATAACAGTTGCAATAGAATGGACGGAACAAATTTCTGGATGTAGGCCACATTAATGTTCAGACACTCTTGCATCAACATATTGCGCAGTTGGTTCCAGATTTAGTGGATGCCTTCGCTGGCACAGTCCTGAGGAGAATTTCCTTTAGACTGCAATTTTTGCCACTGCTAGTAAACCCGTATTCAGCTACTTTCTTCACACTATGGCCTTTGGCAGTCACTCATTTTCTGTCTGGGGAGCTTATACAAGCATGTATCTTTATTTACCATTTGCTCTTATCCTTCAGTTTGGGGGGCTGGAAGCTGCTTTTGGACATCAGCATTAGAGCTCTGAAGAAGAGAATACAACTGTTTTCATCAGCTCAGACTTGACTTTGATCACTTTTTTTTACCTAATGTTTGACCTTTAGGTGCTGACCTCTTCCTCTTTTGTCCGACGTGACCTTTGCAGCTTGTTTTCACTCTGTATAAAGTCTCTGTATAGCATGATTTAATAGGTGTAAATCAACCACAACAGCTAAAATGCTGGAGATGTCTCTACCAATCATATAAACCGCATATGTATGTGAATCTTGCTGGCTTGTAGGACAGTCATCTGTAAACATTCCTACATTCAGTTTCATAAGCATTGGCAGTAAAGAGTGGGTGTGGGCAACATGTGATATGCCACCACGTGTGTGTATGAGAATGCAGGATAAATATTAGGGCTGTTAAAGTTTCGGTTTAACACTGTGAAAGTCTTTTTTAACACAGTCAACGCCTTTAAATGATCTGCAGTAGCTCCTCCTTAGATGCTTGGGTGTTGTATGTTGCCACGATGGAATCCACGATCGTAGCTCTCTTCAAAAATAGATCTTAAATGGCAAAACCTTCTACAGACTATACTGCCTGTTCGTATTCATCATAGCAGGCTAAAACTTGAACTTTAAGATGATAAATGTGTTTTTACAATAAAGATTATTTAAGGCTTGCAAATGGCAGCATCGGAATTATTATATTTCGCCAACACAAAAAAGGCCTTGAACAATGTTGGCACAAACAATATTTTATGTAAAGAATTCTACTAATTTGTCCAGTAAAAAGACGCATTCCTGGACACACAGTTTGGAGTGCAACCACTATTGCGTTGACTTGACAGAGATCACATGAAATGAATGTTCTGCATTCACAAGATGAAAACAAGGTTACTGAATTACTGAAAGTAATACATTAATTCTGCTAATGGCCCAATTAATTCCCTTACATCTATCACCAGGTTAATAGGGTTTTCTTAGGATTAAATTTGAGCAAATATATGAGTAAATAAGACAAATGTAATTAACAACACAAACCACGGTGACCTAGTATGTTATTTGAACTGTGTACACTACACATCTTATTGTGCTGTTACTGTATGTTTACCATCGTAAAACATTTTGAAGCCAGTAAACAGTGAATGTAATCTTTAATCCTGACCTCATAGGGTGCAGATCAAACATTGGTGGTTGCAGCTCTGCTAGCTCTATGGCTGTGATCCCCACAGCCCAAATGTCACACAGCTGGTTATAGCCACCCTTCCTCTCCACAGCTGCCACCTCTGGAGCCATCCTGAGATGAGATAAAAATGACAGTTTTTGTGAATAATAACATTATATAATCACAAATATTATGTTATAATTAATAACTATATGTATACTATAATAAGCAGTTATAAGTAAGACATATGTATAAATTAATAATGTTTATATGAGCTGAAATGTATGTGTCTTGTGTTAGTGACAATTTGCACAAACAAGTTAACAGGGATTAAATATTTGGAAAATGACTGGGAAGAGCTTTAAAGTACAGTGAAGTTACTGTACATACAGAAACCGTGTACAACACTAGCTGTGCTAAAATGGCTAATTATAGTATTTTAATCATGTATGGTTATTTTTAGATTATGTTTATTCCTTTAGAAGTCACACATTTAAAGAAAGTGTCACTATAGTTTGGTATGCTATTACAATGCTTATTAGGTACTGCTGGTTGGCTTTCAATAGAGAACATAAGATTCTCTAGTGTGTTGCCAAATTTGATGATAGTACTTATATGTACTAATGGCTTCTGTTATTATTTAAATTTTTACAAGCATTTCACGTGCTGTACTGACTTTATTTGTATAAGATTTAAGATTTTATTTGTATTATTGTGGATGGCATAGACTTCCATTAATTGCTAGCATACATACACCAGACATAAGCTGATTAACTGCACTCAGGGATAATCACAAAAGGATGCAAAGCTCCTATTAACTTCTTTTGATCCTTGAATGACAGAATTTAAAGATCAGCTTGGTCAGTGATTCTGTGGATCCTCCTCAGCCATATCTGTCCCACTACTCACCAGTATGGCGTCCCAATAAAAGACTTTCTCTTAGCAACAGATGCATTTATCTCCGCTGCCACTCCAAAATCCGCTGGTGGACAGAAGGCAGAGAGAAAGAGGAATAAGATTTAAGGAGTGTACAAGTCAGTGTCTGTAATAGGGGGACAGGGGTAAAGCCCTGACTGACCTAGTTTGACATCTCCCCGCTCCGTCAGAAGAATGTTGGCACCCTGTGAACAGCAACGTGACACAATGAGTCCAGACACGCTATCAGACCAAAGTGATCCTTACTCATTCACATACACACACACCCTTACTATTGTAATCTAAGGGTGTTCACTCACTCGTGAAATTGCCCCTGCAATGCCTCTCCACAAACACGCAGAAGTACTTTTAGACGAGCAAAAGTGCAGAGAAACAGCAGAATTCCATTTTTTGATTTGAAATAGTTTATTGTAAGGAAATTACTCATATTTGAAGTGGAGGTGATGGAACCAGCAGTTTTAATATAATGACATCTTATTTATTATCTATATAAACCTATGACCTTATGAAATTGAGGGACATTTGAAAAAAAACTACAACCTGAATAGATCTGAAATAAATAAATAAATACATTTTCAGTATGCATATGTACAAACACATTTTATTCTGTTTAGAGTGGCTAAAAGGCAATACAGGTCCTGTGGGCAGGGTTTGTGTACACTGTCACATATTTGGTAAAATACTTCTATGCAACAAATATACTGAAGATATAAAAATGCAGGTTTTCATGGTAAATGAAACTAAGTACATGTTAAAGAGTTTTGTATAAATAAAATAATGTACCAATCCTCCATTAAATTAATAACAAAGTATGTTCTGGCCTTGCTTACTTTTATATCTCTGTGCATTTTTCCAGTCTCGTGTAGGTGATGTAGTCCCTGTAAACAAAGCAATAGCACCACTTACTACACACACCACAAATTACTGTAGTACTGCTAGATAGCACTAAATAGCCAGCATCCTAAAGCTGATAATGAAAAATCATATAGTTACTTCTAATCTTATATCTTATACACATTAAAGTGTGTAAGTAGTGCGTTGGTGTACAGTAACTCAGTAAGTGTAATGTGTTAGTGTACTGTAAGTAGTGTGTTGGTGTACAGTAACTCAGTAAGTGTAATGTGTGAGTGTACTGTAAGTAGTGTGTTGGTGTACAGAGACTCAGTAAGTGTAATCTGTAATGGTACTGTATGTAGTGTGTTGGTGTACAGTAACTCAGTAAGTGTAATGTGTGAGTGTACTGTAAGTAGTGTGTTGGTGTACAGTAACTCAGTAAGTGTAATGTGTTAGTGTACTGTAAGTAGTGTGTTGGTGTACAGTAACTCAGTAAGTGTAATGTGTGAGTGTACTGTAAGTAGTGTGTTGGTGTACAGAGACTCAGTAAGTGTAATGTGTTAGTGTACTGTAAGTAGTGTGTTGGTGTACAGTAACTCAGTAAGTGTAATGTGTTAGTGTACTGTAAGTAGTGTGTTGGTGTACAGTAACTCAGTAAGTGTAATGTGTTAGTGTACTGTAAGTAGTGTGTTGGTGTACAGTAACTCAGTGAGTGTAATGTGTTAGTGTACTGTAAGTAGTGTGTTGGTGTACAGTAACTCAGTGAGTGTAATGGGTTAGTGTACTGTAAGTAGTGTGTCGGTGTGTAGTAACTCAGTAAGTGTAATGTGTTAGTGTACTGTAAGTAGTGTGTTGGTGTACAGTGACTCAGTAAGTGTAATGTTTTAGTGTACTGTAAGTAGTGTGTTGGTGTACAGGGACTCAGTAAGTGTAATGTGTTAATGTGCTATAAGTAGTGTTGGTATATCTCTACTGAAGTATTTTCATTCTGGGAGTCTTTTTATTGTAACTACATTTTACTAGTCTACATTTTAAAGTCTAATATCTTACTATTCACTCTGCTACATTATGGCCAAATCTGTTTTTCCTTTTGGCTATATAAACGTATCATGTCCACACAAAAGAAATTTGAAGCCAACCCACCAATCAGTTTGTTTTGATCTGTTGTACAGAGCTTGGTTCTAGCTAATGGAAAATGTTCTCTGTCAGTGTTTTGTGCTCATGATCATTTGAATAGACATCAGTGTCAGATTAATTAATTACTTTCTATTAAAGACTGTTAAACTGAGAGACACTAGAGTCTCCTCACCTAACATGATTAAAAGTCTTTTTTCCAGAAATGATTATAGAACATTAGAGCCATAACAATCACGCTACTGTTACTCTCCATACTCAAGTACATTTATAGATAAACACTTTAATACTTTTGCTCAAGTGGAGGTCTAAAGGGCGGAACCTTTACTGGAGGAATATTTTACCTTGGGGACTTTTTTTTTTTTTTTGCTCAAGATGTCAGTGACTTTCTCAACAATCAAACCTAGCATCCATTCATAGGACACAACCCTCTTATCCACTGAGATGCTATCTTTAATGCTCTGATGGCAAATCCAAGGCATAAATAATATGCATCACTCCATTTTCTGCCTCTGCTTTACATTATTAACCTGTGCATCAAAGACCTGAAAGTAAAAACACTAGAAGGTTATTATCCATATTCTAGTAATTCTAGGGATCTGTCCTTACCTGAAGTGTTTCCCTGCATACATACGCTATCTGTCTCTCTTTCAGAGGGCCAGTCACTGTGAAAAAAAAGTTGGTGATCAATGCAATGTATTTTACATGAGACTGCAAGATATAATAACCCCTTCATCCAAGGCCCCCCAGCTTTAATGACACAGTAACAACAAGACTTTAAACTAATCAAAGCAAATACTCTTGCAGCTGTTAAGCAACTATCCTTACACATCAATCATACCCGGAATGTTGCTTCCACTGCTTTGCTGTCGTTAGATGTTAGATCCAGTATGAGAGTTTCTGAGCAAGTGGGGACCACAGTTCAAATCTTCAACAGTTATGTTATAGAAGCATGGTCCCCAGAAAAGACTGAAACGTACCTAACAGCATGTGATACCTCCATGAGCACGTATAACAGCTGTGTTTGGATTTGGCATGGACAAGTTTCATGGACGTAGGCCACGTCAATGTTCAGACATTCTTGCATCAAAGAATTGTGCAGTCGATCCAGTTTTTGTGGAGCCTTCCCTGGTGTTTTACTCGTTGCCCCAGTTAGTGCCACAGATTATTAAGGAATTCAAATCTGGGTATTTGGCAGGCCAATCTAGATGTGTAAATGCTCCTAAATGTTCATCATGCCAATTAGTCACATATGCAGACCTGTAAATGCGGGAATTGTCATCTTGGAATAGGAATGTTACGTTGTCCATCTTAATATAGGCACTGTTGCTTAAATTTACCTCAACAAGAGAACCTATTTCCACATAATTAAAGCACCCCCAGAATATCACAGAGGGGACTCACAGCCGGATGGGTGGTATTCAGATTGACAGACCCTCCCATCCTGTTGGCTCTTACTAAGTTTATAGACACCTGAGTCATCTGTATTTCCAATAAAAAATGTTGGGAATATAGAAGCAGCACCTGTGTAACGATGGCCAACAAATTACCATTAATAGAACACTTTGATACTCTAAAAAACATTGCTGGGTGATTTCCTCAAACCCTGAAATTCCTTCCCTCATCATTATTCCACAACCAAATGTGAGCGTTGTTACTGAAAAGTGGAATCACAGCAGCTAAGATCATAAAGTGTCAGACAGTTACAAAGTAGGGTCTCTGAGGGCTAAAGAGAATAATCTGTAAAAGTTTCCGACACCCAGCTGACTTCATGGGTTTATTATTTTCCTTGGCTGAGCAGCTGCATTCAAGTCTTACCTCACCAAGCACAATACAAAGCATCTGATGGAGTAGTGTAAAGTGCTGCCACCAGAATCTGAGGGAAGAGCCTGGGTTTAGAGAACACCAGGAGAATGTTACCTGCCTGAGTGCACTTCACTGATTTTTAAATTTGTTGGATGAGGGATATTGCTATTGCCCCTTAGTTCCTGTTCATGAACAAAACATTAATGTTTCCATATCATCTACTTCACACTGGTAAGCAGTAAAATCTGCTAAACATTACCATGGTAGATGTCTTGTAATGATCCTCCGCCACAGAACTCCATACAGATCCATAACTTGTTGTTTCTGTTGAAATCAGAGGTTTGATTCTCAATATTACCATATTACTTTAGTTTTGATCAATAATGATTAAATTTTTTTTGTTTGGTTGAGGATCAAGAACTGAACAAACCTGAGGTAGCTGGCAAAATAGGCCACAATATTTTTATGAGTGCAGTCCTTCATCATGGTAATCTCCTGCTGTATGCTTGAAATGTCATCCCCTGTAATGCAGACAGGCGGAGAGTCAGTCTGGCCTGTAATTTGACCTCAGGATGGCTGCTTATGGCCGTGTAGCATTTAGTTTGCGGCATAGACCTACAAATACTGATTAAGATTAACTAGGATTAACAGATGAAGACCAGATGCTGCCTTATGTGATCCAGCATTTAAACAATATCGGGTAAAAATCCGAATAGCATGCACTTTATGAATAACAAAGTACACACTTTAATTTCATAGTAGGGCTTTGTGATGTTTCCCACATCATTACATACTGATAATTATTAAGCTCACCAGACAAAATAATTAGTCCCCTGTGGCTGGAACATACCTAATAGTGTGTAATACCGCCAGAGGCTGAAAATGTGATTGGATTTGGCATTGACTGGACATGTTTTTGAAGGTAGAACACATCAATGTTCAGACACTTTTGCATCAAAACATTGTGCAGGATGCTTTCCCTGGCACAATTCTGATGAGAATTTCCTGTAGTCTGGGATATGGGGTAGACCCGTATGACTGTGTGCTTCCATATATGTGCAAATTCAGCTGCTTCCTTCACACTAAGGCCTTTGCCAAATACAGTTATGTCTCTTAGCAAATCATTAGCATCTGCTTTGGCCCCATTTTCCACACCTGGAACAAGACATTCACTGCACTGTACCACCACCTATCTATGAATCCTGTCACACACCCTTTAGGTATTTATAGCCCCATCATTCTCATGCAGCGTCATCAAGTTACAACCGCCTTAAACAGACAAGATAACTCATTATTTGTCTGGTTAGCTTTTAAATAATCAAGACAGAACATAAAAAATCATTCATGAGTTAGTTCAAGTATTTATCCTCTCTGTTACATTGTTTTTAACCAGTGGGTTGTAGCGTGAGTATGAGTGGGACTTGAAGAAACCACATCAATGTGTAGTGATTTTTTTCTTTTTCCTCAAGAGCAGAGCTAACTGAAAGGTACTTCAGATCATTAGAGGGACTCCTGCACTGCAAAGCACTTGGGTTATCAATGTAGGCTTTTATTTTATATGCATAATGTCTTGTATTTAAACACATGAACCAAGACGCATGCATTCATAAATATAACCAAACCATTGAGCATCACATCTTTTAAAAAAAATAAAAAGGAAAGGAAAAAAGCATTAATTCATTCTTTTGTTCATCGTCTAAGCTGCTTATCAATCTGGGTCATGGGGGCTGCTAAAGCTTTCCCAGCGCTCACTGGGCAGAAGGTAGGATACACCCTGAACAGGCCACCAGCCCATCACAGAGCAGCACACAGACCTGACTGCAAGTCTTTGAACTGTAGGAGGAAACCAAAGCACCTAGAAGGACACACACACACGGAAATCCTACCCAGAAAGAACCCTGGACATCCCAGCGTGCCAGTCTAGACCCAGTTTATTGTGAAGCGACAGCACTACCCATTGCACCACCATGCCCAGAAAAAAGTATTCAGATATTACAAATTATTAACATTAGCTTTTGTAGCAAAGCAGTGGTTCCATTTCTGACAGATTTATGGCATAAAGTAATGACCTTTTTCCAGCTTTTACAGAACTCTGGGCCAGTTCCTCTTGGCAATACATTGTGCACTGCCCAAGGGTATCTTATATATAAGGTTGAAGACTAACCAGGCAATTTAAGTCACCTGTTTTGGAAACTAGGTTTATTTTGGCTGAATGTTTAGGTTCATTGTCTAAAGTTCTCCTCTAATGTGTGCCAGCATATCACTCTATTTATGTGCTTTGATGACAGATAATGTCTCAGTACCACTATCAGGAACCAAATCATGCTGCTCCAACATCCATGCTTCACTGCTGGTGTTATGTATTTGATATGACATGTGCAGTTCTTCTTACTCCAGACAGAGTTGAATTACTGCCATGAACAATCAAACTATTATTTGTATAAATTCATATGTGCATCTTTTACATCTCTGTCCTTCTGTTTTTAGCTTTCAGCTCATTCTATAACTCTTTAAATGACTGCCGGCTTTATTAACTTCCTTCTTATTAGTCAGAGAGAAATCTTGCATGGTGTAGTAATACTTCTATGACCTTTCCAACTGCATAATATCAAACCATAATGTTAAAAGTCTTGGCTTTTTCTATCTGGATGTTTAATATTGCTCTCCCTGAGATATTTAGGAAGCTCCTTCACCTTAAGTGTTGTTGCTTTGTGGTGTGAAATGTTTGTATAAACTAGAGAAACATAATCAAAACAAACTGAAACAACAAAATGAATCAATTTAGTAATAATTCACTGGGAAGCAATTTAGGGCAGCAGTGTGGTCCAGTGGGGAGCGCTGTCACCATACAGTAAGAAGGGTGGGGGTTTGATTCCCCCTGGGGTGTCCAGGCTCTCTTTCTGTGTGAATGTACATGTTCTCCCTGTGTCTGTGTGGGTTTCCTCCAGGTGATCCGATTTACTCTTACATGCAGTCAGGTGAACTCTAGATGAAAAGCTGCCCTCCAGGTGTGTATGTCTCTGTATCTGCCCTGTGATGGACAGGTGGTCTGTACAGGTTATTTCCTGCCTTTTGCCCAATGAGCACTGGTATAGGCTCCAGTACACCTTCAACCCAGAAGGATAGGATTCATGGTTGGAAAAAGATTCAGTGCATCATGGTGAAATCAGAGATTTCGTAATGAACTGTTTCACACACATTCATATTTAAAACTGAATGAATGAGATCACAGATTTCCACACAGAGTTCATGATAACAGCATGCAGCTCATCATTAAAAGCAGACAATGTAAATTTTTTAGACCTACCAGGGTCCAGTTTAACTACTTTGATGGCTGAGATGACGGACGTCTTGATGTTGCGAGCCTAAAAAGAACACAACAAAAAGCAGATATTAATTCAGGCTTAACATGTTTACACAACAGAACATAACAGTAAATAGGCATCTATTCAGGCATATCCTGCTAAAACACAACAATGAGATAGCATTATTGAGGTCTTTATCTTTGGCTGGTGATACTGTGAACCATGTTTTGCTGCTTATTTCTACAACTGCTTCATCACAAGGTTCCTTCCGTCTGTTTCACAAGCCTAGAGAGCCCTGGAAAGTAGTAGGTGTTGTCAAATATTAAGTTAAGCTAGCCTGCACATAAAAGTATTGTTGCTCCAGGAGCAAAACCTTGCTATATTAAGTCATATATTCTACTGTATTAAACAAAACCCTCTAATTGCAATATTTAAATAAGCCATTAAAAAGAATTTCCCAATCTTGCTATATTTACTGTACTTATGTCCAACTATTATACTTTTGGACAGTTTATGATGCATGTAGAAATTACAGTGTAACATAATTAAACAGCCCGTATGTATGTGGGATAAGCTTGTGAGGTCAATGGCTGACCCAGAGCCTCTTAGTTAAACAGCAATTCAATGCTATCAATACAATAACAAACATAAACAGCAGTTCTGATTCTCTTCTCTGAGTTTGGGCCTTTTGGCTAAATGTCTATGGTGGTGCCAGCAGAACTGAGAGGTTCACTGATGCGAATACTGAAAGCGGAACGAGGGAAACTTCACACAAAGAGGAAGCTCAGGTTTGCCACCAAAATGTCACCTTACTGTAGTTAAAACGTCAGAAACGTTAAAGTAATTGTATTAGCATGCTACGACACAGTGAATCAGGAGAGAATGATCAGATCACAAGAGACTAACCAAGGTCTGGTGATCACGCATTGAGCATCACATCTAATACCACAACGTTCACACCGCATGCACGATAGATACTTATCTTTCGGTACTGAGCAGGTTCAACTCTTGTGTAATTCATTAACCTGTTCTTAGTTTTTCATAAGAGATGTATCAGTAAGACTAAAAGGAACAAGCAGCAAAGCATGCTGCACTCCTAGTGTAACCCTTACAATGATTTATCAGGTACATTAAGTACCTCATATCTAGAGCTATATATTGCTAAAACAATACACACCATGATACATGATACATACATGATATTTAAATCTAATTTTAGAAAAACTACCATAGTATAAGACACACCACCATATGTTTATATTTGCTAATGCTAATGTTAGCAGTGTGCCCTTCTGATGCTTAATGAATATGCTATATTAACAAAGCACAATATATCGTTACCTGATATTTTTCTACACGCCTACTAATATCTGCACTCTTTGTTCAGTTAATCAGGTACATTCACCACAGAGGCTTATATCCATTGCTGCTGCTGTTGGAGTTTTAGTGAGTTTTAATGTGCTGCTGGAGTGTTTAAACACCTCACTGTCACTGCTGGACTGAGAATCATTCACCTACAAAAACTATCCAGCCAACAGCATCCTGGGACCATGGATAAAGGACTAGAGGTTGATCAAAAAAACTGTGCAGAAGAAGGTCTCTATCGTCTCTGACTTTTCATCTACAAAGTTAAAACACTTCAGCAGCACTTCTGTGTCTGATCCACTTATGCCAGCACAACACACTACCACCAAGTCAGTGTCACTGCAGTGCTGAGTATGATCCACCACCCACATAATACCTGCTCTGTGGTGACTATTGAAGAACAGGGTAACAAAGTATACAGAGAAACAGAAAGACCACAGTCTGTAACTGCAGAACTACAAAGTGCTCCTGTATGGTCAGTGGACCTGATATAATGGGCACTGAGTGTAGATACAAGTAGGAGGTCTTAATGTTATGGCTGATGTGTGTTTATTATAACCAAGCAAATATACACAGCATTTTGCAATACTGGAAATGTAATTGCAGCACTAATAAATCTCTGACTGAAAGTATGAGATATTGCTTGGGGCATGTTCAGCTTCTGCCTCATACACTGGTCACCAAGAGGTGGGAAGCTGCCTATTTGTAGCCATGGTGACAGCACCAGCCAATGGTGGATCAGTTGACACTGAAAAGGTGAAATTGAGAGGGAAAAAAAAACAGCAGCACCACTCATTTCCTGTTTTCTTTCCTGTTAGACCAAATCGCATCCTGTGACATCTTTTTCAGCCTGAAATCAAAACACACCGTGAGATAGTGTCTTCGTAGGCATTACAGTGGTGGGCAGTCAGTCGTTGGGCAGCAGTTAGTCAGAGCAGAGAACAAAACACTCCCATACGCAATTGATACTCTAAAAAGCTGATACAGCAAAAAGCCTGCACGGAATTTCAAAGATAGAGAAAAATAAGGCTATAAAAGAGCACAAAGGCAATTACATGCAGATCAGGGAAAGCATGAGTTTTGTTTTTGGTTGAGAGCCATTTTATTTACGTATCTCTTATGACTGTGGGGCGTAGATTTCCCAGGCTGCTCTAATACCCTATTTGGTGTTGCGTTTGGTTTTCCTGTTGCACATGATTTGATGCGTACAGTATGTCACACACTGTGACACATTGTAAAGGCGGCCTGCTTCTCTCTCTTTGTATTGCCATCTTTATAGAGAATATCAGTCAACACTTACTGAGTTACTGTACACCCAAACATTACTTTCAGTAAACCAACACATTACACTTACTGAGTTACAGTACACCAAAACACTACTTTCAGTAAACCAACACATTACACTTACTGAGTTACTGTACACCAGCACACTACTTACAGTACACTAACACATTACACTTACTGAGTTACTGTACACCAAAACACTACTTACAGTACACTAACACATTATACTTACTGAGTTACTGTACACCAGCACACTACTTACAGTACACTAACAAATTACACTTACTGAGTTACTGTACACCAACGCATTGTTTACAGTACACTAACACATTACACATACTGAGTTACTGTACACCAACACACTACTTACAGTACAATTACAGATTACACTTACTGAGTTACTGTAGAGCAACACACTACTTACAGTGCACTAACACATTACACTTACTGAGTTACTGTACACCAACGCATTGTTTACAATACACTAACACATTACACATACTGAGTTACTGTATACCAACACACTACTTACAGTACAATTACAGATTACACTTACTGAGTTACTGTAGAGCAACACACTACTTACAGTGCACTAACACATTACACATAATGAGTTACTGTACACCAACACACTACTTACAGTACACTAACACATTACACATACTGAGTTACTGTACATCAACACTCTACTTACAGTACACTAACACATTACACTTACTGAGTTACTGTAGACCAACACTTTATGAAAGTTGGTGCAGGGGGATGATGGATTATTAGCATGAACAATAATCAGAGCTGATGTTCAGAATGTTTTTTGGTATCGGGATCGTTGTATGAACTTGTTTCTTGGCTGATAAATGCATTTTGCAGACAAGTCTCCAGAAATCAGTTATGTATTCATAAAATCATAATGTGAAGATTTGCAATATATAAATAAGTTTAATAATATATGGTCATTTTTATTTCTATTCTTCACTCAATAAAGGTAGAGACAGTTGCTACTTGCTATGCCCTGCTTGGACTACATGGGTTGTTTCCATCAAATCATGCAGTGCAGAAAACATTTGAAACATTCAGCAAGTATACCTGCTGCTTGTTATCACATGTTTGGCTGTACAAACGAATCAAATAAACACATTAACATGCATGTTTACTTACTGCTGTTGCTTTTTCTAAAGTAGTGAACATGTTTACTGCATGATTCCTCAAATGTTTTACTGTAATATTTGTGTAGTTCAACCCTTTATGCAGTCTTCAGTCTGTTTTTCGGTTTGCTGGTATCTTATTTTCTTGATTATGCTAAAAAAAAGTGGTTATCACTTACACTGTGTCCCTTTTATACATACACATATATATGTATGTATAAATATATGGATATGTATTTGAGCTCCATTTTTCTTTCAATCACCACTGTGTAAACACTGCTGAGAACTACTTTATCTGTTTATCTCAAAATCTTAACTTAAATCTTATCTTACTTTTAAAATCTCCGATTTTTTCAGCCTATATAATCTAAAGCTTAATGCGTTGTATTTGTATGATGTTCTAAAATTAATTTAATGCAAGTCGTCAGTAAGAGTTGCATTCACACTATAAACATCACATGTATGGTAAATGAATATGGATCCCAAATATCCGTATCAGTATCAGCTCAGAAAAATGAGACAGTGCATTGCTCAACCTCCACAGCAATTTATGTATTAGCAACAATATCGGAATTCCCACATTGATGCATCCCTAGAACAACAACAAGCCTCAGAAGGCCTTCTGCTCTTATCTCAAATAAAAGCTGCTTTTCTGTGGAACATATCTTTCCGTATGGAGACCAACCAGATGCCCCCACTGCTTCAGACACTCTTTATTTCTCTTCTTGGCCTGCAAACATTTTAATAATACAGAGATCAAACTAGATGAACGTACAGTGAAGCCCACATTTCTCACTTCTACAGATCACAACATCAAACACATGCCAAGGTGAACGACCCCATGGACATGTGTTGAAATCAGGGCTTCCTGTGGTGTAACAGCTCCACACACATCTCTGAAACATCTCAACTACCAGATCAGCTCATTCAGCACACTCTCTCTGACCTCACTGCTGCTGCTGCTGCTTCTATACCTCTAAGGAGAGAAGACACCTAGAACTAACGACAGGCAGTAGGTGCCCAGTGTGTGGAAGCAATGAGCTGCAGCAAACCCAGCACAACACTGAGCTGCAGCACCAGCCCTCAAAATGAGCCCTACTTCAGGAAACACTGACAGCAAAGTTAGTCATTAGACGTAAACAGGTAGCTCGGCTGTACAAGAGGGAGGTCGACCCGTAGCCCACCTTGAACACATCGCCGTAGGTACCGCTCCCAATCCGGTGGAGCAGCTCGTAGTCGTCAAGCGGATTTGTGTGTAAGACCCCGATGGCATCCATAGCAGCTCCTCCGCCCCGCGCACGCTCTGCTCTCTCTCTCGCTCTCACGCGGAGCCTCTCGGCTCTGAAACTGTCGTCGTTCTTGCGGCTGCTCGCGCTCACCACTTCCTCACTTGCGTCAGTGTAACAAGTGCAGCGGACAGACAAAAATGGCAGCGATGAGAGAGCCTAAGATAACCGAGCTGTGTGAGCTCCCCTCCATCCAGGAAGCCTGAAGAGCTAGACGTTGAACGCTCTGCCTAGAAGGTGGACGCAGCTGTCCCTTTGAAGTAGGGCGAGGGCAGCCGTTTATAATGTAACAATACTAGACGTTCAAAGGCGTCAGATCCGCTTTTGTATATGAACTAATGCGCAGTTCAGCAGCTAAGATGTAAACAGCGTCATCCCCAGTGATAGGGCTGCAACCAGCGACGAAATCTATCGATCACTGGAACGAATACTCGATTAATCTGATTGTGACTCGCTCAGTTACCAAATAATAACTTATGTGTAACTATCAGCTTCTAATTTAGTGTGAGTGTTGTATGCATTGTGCATTAACC
Organism: Prochilodus magdalenae; assembly: GCA_024036415.1. NCBI lineage: Eukaryota > Metazoa > Chordata > Actinopteri > Characiformes > Prochilodontidae > Prochilodus > Prochilodus magdalenae. The sequence goes on from JAMWET010005005.1 coordinate 827,790, forward strand.
ATGAAGAAAATAAAGACAAATAACCGTTTTTTTTTAACTGCTAATAAAACTGATATCTTTGAAATCAATAACAAAACTAAGTCAATTTTCTTTTAATCAAGTAAGTTAATTTTCTTAAGTTAAATTTAAACAGTCCATTTAGTAGTGCTTTGTGTATTCTGCTGTCTGTCTAACTATTGCAGCCCTACTGAGTGGTTTAATTTGAAATGCTGCATTAAAGGTAATCTTGGCAACTCAGACTTCTTTACAGTGGAGAAAATGTGAGCCAGGGCTTCCAATGGTTACAATATACATTTACTCTCATCATCAAAAGAATTGTTGTCCATATAGCTGCACCCAGAAGGAATCGGCAGAAACAGAAATGAAACTTGGGTGGGTAGCTTTGACATTGTGAGATGTGAAGTTTCATGCTCTGCCATGCATGTAACGTAAGCAGGAATGGGCCTTTTTGCTGTATCTGAGTGACCCAACAGGCACTATTGCAGACATTCAGATAGCAAGTGATGCCCTCCATGAGTCATCCTTTTAGTGCCAAGACTACATGCACACAGACGACTGCCCTTTATTTCACGTCCATGATGCCAAAGACTGCAATGGAGTGATTTAGAATGGCAGCGGGTCATCTTCAGTGATGAGTACTACTTTTGTCTTGGTGGAGATGACCAACGGATGCACCGTGGTCAGTGTCAAGATGAACAGTTTGTTGTTACACATGAAAGGTCCAGAAGACCTGATGTCACTCTGCCTCCATTCCTAGCGCACAACCTGCAGGAAATGTGTGAAAATATTTAAGCTGCATGGGATGGATCATTACAGGGCACCATTAGGGTCATGTACAACTCCATGCCAAGACGTCTGGTTACTATCACCACAACTGTAAACCACTCTGGCTAATTTGCTCTGGGTTGGAGAAAGTAGACACAGACAATAAGAGGAGAGGGGAACTACTGAGGATAATCACAGAGACCTTAAACATTAAAGGAGTGATATGTAAGATGATGCAGCCTGCCAAATTCGTACCTCAAACAACAGGGTGCAACATATAAATAGGAAATTCATAATGCTTCAGCATAAGATGTAATTTCTGCACTCACCATGAGTGTCTCCAATTGTGGGAAGCAAAAACCAATGTTTTGTGGATCTAGAATGTTATGCAGAATGATTCCTGCCTGAATGATTCAGCAGTGTGAGACAGAAGGGTAATGACCAGTTTTGAAGGGCTGTCAGAAGCCTACATGATCTGAAGTGTCAGTATTTACCTCCAGAAAGACTGATTTTGTATGTCAGGCAATAAAAGTGTCTATCTTTACCTGATTTCATCCTCCCAGTAACTCTGAATGGCCTTGGATGTCACTGTAGTTTGGGATATGCAGTCTACCAGTGACACCCACTGGCTTTTCAATGTAAATACAATAGAGCACATAAACACCATGTACAGCCATCAGTCCTGAACAGAAGTTGCTGCACAATGATGACATGTTTTGGTATCTGACTGGTTTAAATGCATCATAAATACTAATCATAATATTTAGGAATTATAATTGGAATTTTATTGTAATATTGTATTGGCTTTGCTTTGCTTCTTCTTTCTTTAAAATTAATAAAAGTATAATTCCAGTTCTAAAAACTGTGAGGCAGAGCCAATTATTTTTTCAGTTAATGTTATTAAAAGCTCTCTTTTATGGAACTACATTGCTTGGCTGAAGAACAGTCTGTTGTGATTATCAATGGCAGTAGAAATGTGTATCTTTAATTGGAAGTCTAAATCTATATCAACCGTATTTTGACACACAGGTTATTCTTTAAATACTAATGCCCATTACGTCAGCCAGAATGCTGTAGATGCTCTTGAATAAAAGCCATCACCTTGGCTTTATTTGTGCAACCCTTCCTCAGAAACGTTTTTAACATTTTAAAACCGTTTTTCGTATGGCTTGCCTTGCCTTGCCTAGAATAAAGCTTAATATGGTGGCCAATTTTTATTACAATGGTTCTGATCACGGGTGCACTCCCGGCACCCCTGAAAAATGGACAACGGCTTTAGGGATATAATATTGAGTGGGATACTGCATGAATGGAGTATTGGTGCCATCTACAGGACAGAATGGTTAATATGCTATGGTTTTTCCTTTATAGCTTGAGATTTTTTTTTGAGTTTTTATACGTCAAAGAAAAGACACCCACCACCCCAACCCCTCCCCACCCATTCCTGTTAACTAACAAGGATGATAGCTAGATAGCAGAATGTGCTATCTGAGACTGAACTCGTCGGAACCAAAACTGACACTGTTCATGAACACATTTAAGGAGCCATGTTTTATAATTATATTAAAAAATGCATTATAAAAACACACTATATGCATTATTTTATTTATTTATTGCAAACAATATCTTTTGCCACACCACAGGACCAGGCTCCTTAAGTCCTACGGAGATCAGCTGTGCGGAGTAGCTGAGCGTATGTTCAACATGAGCCTATAGCTGAGAAGAGTACCACAGCTGTGGAAAACATCTTGTGTGGTGCTTGTGCATCCACAGAACCCCAACAGCTACTGACTGACACTGACTTCACATCTAATGAAGACACTGGAGAGACTGGTCCTTACCTATCTCAGCCCTCTGCTAAGCCCATCTATGGACCCTCCTCTTTTTGCCTACCAACCTGGCGTTGAGGTGGATGATGCCATCATCAGTCTTCTACATAGAGATCTTTCTCACCTGGAGAAACCTGGGAGCACTGTGAGAATCACCTTCTTTGATTTCTCTTGTGCTTGTAACACCATACAGCCAGGACTACTGAAGGACAAACTGGAACATGTTGGAGTGGACAGTCATCTGTCAAATTGAATTCTGGACCACCTCACCAACCGACCGGAGTATGTGGGGGCATGGGACTTTGTGTCTGATAATGCTGGTCAGCAGCTCAGGGGTCCCTCAGGGAATGACTTTGTTGACTGGTGTCTGGGAACTACCTCCAAATAAATGCAGGGAAGTCTGGCGGGCACTCCCTGAGGACTTTCTTCGATCCAGTGGTGGCATCAGCCATCTTTTATGGAGTGGTATGCTAGGACAGCAGCATCCCTACAGCAGACAAAAAGACACTATACAAACCCACTAAAAGGGCTGGCCCTGTCCTGGAGCCGCTTCAACCTAAATGTGTGAAGGAGCCATATTGCAGGTCCTTTCTTCCTGCTGCTGTTAAATTACACAACCAGCACTGCTCCCTTCACACTTAAAACACTGTTTCTTACTTTCCCATGTGCAATTCAACATTTAGTGTGCAATTATTTGTAAATAAGAGTTCTTCAGATTTTTGACTTTCTTATTTATTGTTTATAATGCATATTTGTCTAGTTTTCGCTGTTGTAACACTGTGAATCTGACCACTTTGAGAAATAAAGGTATTTGTTATTTTATATGTTAAGGTGGAGCTGTTTATGCATTGAAGATCATCTACATGCACATGCTGTCCTCTTTTCTGAAAATCAAAGCATTGTGACCCTAACTAACTGCTGACTAACTGTCGACAACACGCAGCTCTACCAAAGAGTATAATATATGACCAACCAAGAAGGTGCATGCCAACGTAAATGAATGGAGCGAATGAGGGTTGAGATCCTGCCTAGTTAAGTTTAGCGTCTTAGAGACTGATCCGCGGGCTGAACAGACCCCGAACAAAACTGTCTCTTTACATTATCAGCTCATCAGAACATGCAGGTTTAGGCTCAGATGCTTACATGACTCTCACATTTAGAATCATGGCCACAACTGTCTTCTTAAAGAAAGAACCACGTGACCGCATTCCCGGAAGTATTTGTCATGGTAGCTCTCAGCTTCATTTATCCTCTCTGTTTCCATGTAACAGGCTCACACCTAGTTCAATGGAGATGTGTGAACAACTTGCTCAGATAGGTAATCTCAGATAGGCTATCATGTGAGTTCGATGTGAAAGCAGTTTGTAAAGTAAAAAAATATAAGCAACTAATAAAAAATTCACCTTTACTTTGGTTATTATGATTTATTTTATTGTAGCTGAGCGTAAAGAGAACTATTTGTTATAAACAAAACAATCAACAACAGCGTATAGTCATTTATAGAACACTAAGGTGGCTAATCCGTAGATAGCTCAGAGACCTGTTTTTTTATAACATACTAACGTACTAACATACTTTATAACTTACTTATAACATTTTTTTTATAACAAACGCTATACAAATAAACATTGATTGATTGATTGATTGATTGAGCAGTTAGGTCTAGGGCAGTGCGGTCTGGGATCTGTGAAGTTTGGCGCCCTCTAGTGTTTGTTTCCACGTCTGCTGTGATGCAGTAGCTTTGTGTGGGATGTGCGCGTGCGCAGAAAAAAAAAAAAAAAAAAAAAAAAACTTGTAATGGCTGCCAGATGGTGAAAGCGAGAAGCACTGTCTTCTTGTCTCCTGCTAAAACTTTGGTCATGAAAGACCCTCTTCGCCTCAGAACTGAGGTAAAATGATAGATATCCGAGTGGAGAAGTATATGAAGACCGGACTGAACACCGTGAAGTGAAGTGTTATCATGTGAGTATTTCATTTAACTGTCACTAAGAGGGGGCGTCTTCATGAAGAGTCTGGCTTCTAACAACGCCAGCTCTAGCTAAGTGCTAACGGCTAATGATAACGGGCATATCAACTGTTAGTTGACGTTAACTCCAGTAACGCTATTAATGTTACCGGTTCAGTTTACTTAAAGAGTTTGACCGAAAACACTAGAATTATTACATTTTGTTATAGTGTTTACAATGTTAAGCATCTAACTAAACTAATGTTTGTTTACATGCTAAGCTGCTTAGCTGGTTAGTTCGGCTGTTTATTGAAAAGGGTGGGCGCGTATGTGAGAAAGTAGGCAGCTATTCCCCGTGCTGGACTCTTCTTTCCTCCTTCCACGGGCTTTTCTTTTTCCATTCAGCTTGTTCAGTCTCGGTAATGGACGAGTGCTGACTCGACGGCGGGGTTACTACAGGTCATAATTACGCTCGCATTAACGTTTAGCCGGTTTAACTGTGGAAACAAACTGAAAATGTTATACCCGAGAAATGTGAACGGATCCAGGGCTCCTTGATGCGCACTTGTTGGACAATCTTCTCTGAAAACCCAGAGAACTCCTAGTTTTGATTTGTTTTTGGTGTTTCGGTTTGTGGTCCTGGCTTTGCGGTAGATGCTGCTGGTTATGTAACCGTTAGTGTAAGCTCAGTTTCGCTGTGTCTACACCGGTAAACGGGGACCGTGATGAATATTTCACTCTCTTCTTTTTTGGCCTGCTAACATCGAATTTGAATGCTGGACTCCGCATATTAAGACATTTTCCTTCAGTATATCGGAATTGCTTTAGGAGTGGGCGATATTTAAACAATACGGTGATATACATCGGTACACCTCCTAAACTCACTGTTCGTGTTATCAGTACCACTGACTATATTGGAGCACTTTGTAGTTCTACATTCCACAGTTATTGACTTTTTCTTCTTTTTCGGTGTATGCTTTTTGTGGGTGCTATTATGTGGGTGGGGTGACACTGATGTGTTGGTGGTGTGTTAGTGTGTTGTACAGCAGTGCTGCTGAACATCTCAATGTCATTGCTGGACTGTGAATGGTCAACCAACCAAAACTATTCAGCCAACAGTCTCTTGTGACCAATGATGAAGGACTTGAGGATGGCCGACAGAAACTGTGCAGCAGAAGATGAGCTATCAATGTATGTGGCAGGATAAAAATAGTGAATCCCCCCTTTTTAGAGCAGAGTGCTAATATTAATGAAGAACTGGGTAGGTTTTTTATGCTCACTTGTTCATTTGTTTAATGGTGTCCTAAATATCAACTGTTTCCACAACATTCTGTTTATATTGTGATATAAAATTAAACCTGAAACTGAAGTATTGGTTGGTTGTCCTGCTCTACTGTACTGTAAATGCATAAAATTGTGCTGAAATAATTATTATTTCTGATTTCATGGCTTCTGTTAACTGCTATTTGGTAATAATTGCCACCTGTGTTTCAAAATTTGGAGATGCACAGTGGGCCAAAAAAGTATTTAGTCAGCCACTGATTGTGCAAGCTCTCCTACTTAGAAAGATGAAAGAGGTCTGTAATTTTCATCATAAGTACACTTCAACTGTGAGAGACAAAATGAAAAAAAAAATCCAGGAAATCACATTGTAGGATTTTTAAAGAATTTAAAGAATTGTAAATTATGGTGGTAAATAAGTATTTGGTCAATAACAAAAGTTCAATTCAGTACTTTGTAACATAACCTTTATTGGCAATGACAGAGGTCAAACGTTTCCTTTAAGTCTTCACCAGGTTGGGACACACTGCAGGCAGATCTCCTCTAGAGCAGTGATGTTTTGGGGCTGTCGCTGGGCAGCACTTTCAATTCCCTCCAAAATTTTTCTATGGGGTTGAGGTTTGCAGACTGGCTAGGCCACTCCAGGACCTTGAAATGCTTTTTACGGAGCCACTCCTTCGTTGCCTGAGCAGTGTGTTTGGGATCATTGTCATGCTGGAAGATCCAGCCACGTTTCATCTTCAATGCTCTCACTAATAGAAGGAGGTTTTGGCTTAAAATCTCACGATACATAGCCCCGTTCATTCTTCCCTTAACACGGATCAGTCGTCCTGTCCCCTTTGCAGAAAAACAGCCCCAAAGCATGATGTTTCCACCCTCATGCTTCACAGTAGGTTTGGTGTTCTTGGGATGCAACTCAGCATTCTCCTTCCTCCACACACGAATTAAGTTTTTACCAAAGCTCTATTTTGGTTTCATCTGACCACATGATATTCTCCCAATCCTCTTCTGGATCATCCATATGATCTCTGGCAAACCTCAGACAGGCCTGGACATGTACTGGCCTAAACAGGGGGACACGCCTGGCACTGCAGGATTTGAGTCCCTCTCAACGTAGTGTGTTACTGATGGTTGTCTTTGTTACTTTGGTCCAAGGGAAATGGTTGAATTTGGAGTATGACTGTTTGAGGCTGTGGACAGGTATCTTTTATACAAATAACGAGGTCAAACAGGTGTCATTTATAACAGTAACGAGTGGAGTATAGAAGAGCTCCTTAAAGAAGTGAAAGGTCTGTGAGAGCCAGATATCTTGCTTTTTTGTGGGTGACCAAATACTTATTTTCCACCATAATTTACAAATAAATTCTTTAAAAATCCTACAACGTAATTTCCTGGATTGTTTTCTCATAATTGTCTCTCATAGTTGAAGTGTACCTATGATAAATTACTGACCTCTCTCATCTTTCTAAGTAGGAGAACTTGCACAATCAGTGGTTGACTAAATACTTTAGTAATTGTAATCTTTCTGTATTGTTCTTGCATTGATAAAAATAAGCCACAGTCACACCAAATGCAGGTACAGTTGGATTGGCTAAAACACTATTTTGCTTCAGTGAGAACAGAAGCGCACACAAAAATCATTATGCTTCTGTAGGAAGTTATTTTAGCTTCATCTATAGGTGTATATGTGAGTTTGTAAAGGAAGATAGTCTTTTAATTATCCCACATGGTTAGATTTGTGTTGTTACAGCAGAATATACAGTAAACTGATACAGAGCAAATTGTAAACAAAATTGTAAAGCTATACAAAATATAACCATATTAGCCAATACAATTTAAAGCACTTAATTGTATCTACATTCTTTATCAATTGTTTTTAGCTCCACTGACCATTTAGGTTCACCTTGTAGTTCTACAGTTGCAGACTGTAGTCCATCTATTTCTCTGTATACTTTATTGCCCTGTACTTCGATCGTCAGGTCCACCATAGAGTAGGTATTATGTGGGTGGTGGATCCTTCTCAGCACTGCAGTGACACTGACGTGATGGTGCTGTTAGTGTGTTGTGCTGTTGTGAGTGGATCAGACATGTGTCCACTGACTGTCCACTTTATTAGACGCTCCTACCTTGCTGGTCTACCTTGTAGATATGAAGTCAGAGACTATAGCTCATCTGCTGCTGCACAGTTTGTGTTGTTCGTTCTTTAGTCCTTTATCAGTGATCACAGGATGCTGCCCACAGGATGCTTTTGGCTGGATAGGTTTGGTTGGTGGACTTTTGTAGCAGTGACATTAAGGTGTCCAGCAATAGTTACTATTCCTTTATTTCAGTTACATAAATGCTGATGATCTTGGCAGTTACACTATGAGAAGTATAATAATGTTGGCAGTCAGTACAAGAAGTACACAGGTGATATACAGGTGATATGTTGCAGCAGCAAGTATTGCAGCAGACAGTGTTGTAAAGGAGTCATAAAAGGTGTGGGGGTGTGGACCCTGTATCACGAATGACCGGTGCCTCCTCAGCAGGTGGAATCTGCTATGGCCTTTTTTATACAGAGTGTTGTCTGAACAGTCCAGTTTATTGTTTATATGAACACCCAGGTACTACCTTAATGTCCCTTCCCTGGATGTTGAGGAGAACTTGGTCTGTGAAAATTCACCAACAGCTTTTTGGTTTTTGCCCACGTTGATCTAGAGGAACTTCTGCTGGCACCAGCCCACAAAATTCTTTATTATTTCTCTGTACTCCCTTTCATTGCCATCAAGGAAATTTCTGTAGGTGACAGTTTGTGGTGTTGTGGGTGAAGAAGAATGGTGCCAAGACCCCCATGCTGCTTAGTACTGTGTCTTACGCACAGTGCTTAACTTGCACATATTGCGGCCTGTTTATATGAAAGTTCATAAGCCAAGTGATGAGATGGTGCTCCACCTCTGCCCTCTCCACCATGCTCCCCTGTAGTTGTTTGGCTTGATGGTGTTGAAAGCACTAGATAGATCAAAGAACATGATTCTAATGGTGCTTCCTGCCTTTTCAAGATGAGCAAGCATTGGAGGAGAAGGTAAATCATTGCATTCTCTACCCGATGCCTGGCTGGTGAGCGAACTGCAGAGGGTCCATAGCTGATCCCGCCAGTGATTTTAATTTTTTTCCTCCCCTCTCTAATACTGTGATTGCGATTTAAATTATAATAATCTATGAATTTAGGTTCAGGCCTTTTTTAGGTCATGAAGATTAGAATCTACATTTTCTCGTCTGAGGCTTAAATGTAGCCACCCAACATGCTAGACTGCCACTTAACTATTGTTGCATTTTTGGACACAGTCTAATTTGTTTTCAAGTGGTTCCCAAGCTCTGTGTTGAGGTCAAATTAAAATGAATTTTAACATTCATTAAGGAAGCATAGTTGATAATGTAAGCTATCACGAAACTTGCTGTTTGAGAATTTTGTTTTAGATTGCAGTTTCGATGTAAAGTTATTAGTCCTGAGTTTCCCCACTTAAAAATTACAACCTAATTTTTGATAGTCTAGGCTGTAAGTTAATAATTTGCATCTTTTGCTATTTGGCTGTTGCACTTTTAAATGGTGATTTAACTAGCTGTTATGTTCAAGTTCAAACATCTTTCTTTTCTTTTCCCTATAAGTTAGTGTTGAGGATAGCCCCAGGCAGTGACCATGAGGACCCGTCTGGAAGCAGTGCTAAACGTGGGTCTCCGTATACCCAGCATAATGCTATTGGAGGTGCTGTACCGCTGGGACGTCAGCTCCTTCTTCCAGAAGATCCAGAGGAGCAGTCTTAACAACAACCCCCTCTTCCAGTACAAGTACCTGGCCCTCTATCTACACTATGTTGGTAAGTAATGGGAAGCTCACAGCTGTCTAAAGTTGTCTGATTGAGCTTAAACATGAGCTTGATCTGACTATAATGTTCTATAATTTACTGAGACTGGATGAATCAGACCTTTGAAAGTATTCTTGGTTGGACATCCATACACTTGTATAGCTTATGTGTAAGGAACACTGCTTCTGTGTGCACCACTCACTTACTGATAGATTTACATAAATTTATTGTTGGCATCTTAAAGTATAAAGGTGACATGCTGTGTTATTATGGTCAAATGATAATATGCTCTTGGTAATGTTGGTTAAACCATTAACTGTGGTATGTTGAACCTGCGTATCTGTGTGTTGTACCTGCTAGTTTAGAGGAGGCCTCCTTTAACAGGCCAGTGGAAAAAGTGTGTGTGTGTGTTTTTAATGAAGGAAACATGTTGGATCTCCTGGTCAATAAAATGACTTAATAATGTAATTAAATTGTAGCCTGACCTGAAGCAGCTGCTGTGTTCAAGAGAGGAGATCAGGGGTTTTGTTATTCCTCTAGGTCAGGAAGTCGGTCTTAATGACCATTTATTATTAGGACAGTGCTACAGGCCTTAATTGTGCCTCATCTGACCTCTGGTGGTGGTTTTAAAACACCAAACTCTGATTATATGTTGCTTTTATCACTACAGTAAACAAAAAATTGTACTACCCTGTTCCTTTTCAGGCTTGAATGTAATTGATTTAGTAGGGGGTGTCAGCAAGCAGTTATAAATGTGTCTTAACTATTATACCCACAGTTTTGTTTTATGTGATTTGTTTATGTGTGTTAACATTTTGATTGCTTACACAGGTGGTTCTGGACATTGAGGAAAATCTTGGCAGTAGTTCATGTGTATCAGAGTTTCTAAGAGTCCTAGATGAAGTGATCTGTTGAGTTTTCTGCTAACTTGTTTATTGGTTTAATAGTTTATTAAAGTCTGGTTCTTTGTTTTATTTCTTCTAGAACAGAAAGGGGACGTGTCGTACGAACTGAAAGGTGTTAGGGTTAGTGCTAGGTTTATAGATGATGAGGAGTGAGTACAGAGAGGCATTGTGGCAGCAGGGAAATGTTCAGTCAAGAGAGGAAGAAAGAGAGAAATATGGGAGGACTGACTGGGTCAGTTTAGATGGTCCCGATGAAGTTCTGTGAGCAGAGTATTTTGCCAAGTCACAATTATCGTTTGCATCACTTCTTTGTCAACCACCTGCAACCCTGCAAGTCACATGTATTTTAGTCTTGAACTGTCTGATTCAAGTGTTATGTGCTGATGGTTTCCATGTAGTTGGATGACCATCCTTATACACTCTTGAATAGCTTTCCTCATGAAACCCCAACAGCTGCTACTTACATGGTGATTACATTATCATTATTAACTAACGCACCACTTTCCAGTGTCCAAGCTATCAACATCCACATCACATGCTTCAGATAAAAATTTAAATATGGCTCTCCAGAACTCAGATAATATGGGACACACACACATCAGATCAGCCATAGCAGCATGACAACGGTTGCATAGATTACAAACGTTAGGGTAAAGTTTTAGCAAATTTGGCTTTACTTTAATGTACTCTGTGGAGAACTGTACATTAAATTGAGCCAGACACAGGGTGATGTACCATTGATTCTTTCATCAGATATTTCCATTCCGAACTGCTCCTCCCACTCAACATTCTGCTTAGTGTTGTGTTTTTAAGAGAGAGTGACATCATATATGCGCGAGATCAAGCCCTCCGAGTTGTGAATAGATTTCTAAAATGGTATCTAGTCATTATCTTGGAGGCAGACTGTATGAATTTAATGCCTTAGTTGGAGATAACAAAATGGACTGGTATTTGGAAGCTTACATTTTGTGGAGATGTCTCTAAAACTAAAACTGGCAAATATGCCATCTATATACAGATCACTGAATTTGTTAACACCAAGCTTCTGCCATTCTCCAAACGTAAAAATGTAATTTAGCTGGGGGGAATTGATGATTATTGCATGTGGGGCCTCGTAACAAAAAAAAAAAAAAGTAATTTAAAGAAATCAAATTAACAAAAAACCCCAATTTTAAGCATAGTTAAAATGTTAATCCCTAGGTATCTGAAGCCTGACTTGTTTATGCAAAAAGTCTGGTCTGAGTTTGGAATTTGCATTGCTGGGTGGTTTAAACAAAAGCATTCACTTTTAGAAAAATATACCCTGAAAAACTGCTGAATGTGTGTAATATTTTAATTAGGTTTTGGATACAGGAAAGATAGTCTGAAATAAATAATAAGAGACCATCAGCATAAAGACTTACTTTGTTCCATGCCCCTTTTGTAAATTCTCTAGATGGATTGAGAGGCTTTGCACATAATAGATAAGTGTGCAAAAGCTAAAGAGAATAGAAGAGGGCTAAGGGGGCATCCCTGTCTAGTAGCCCTCCTAAGAGGGGAAAAAACTGTGAACATGTTTTTTTGTGATTACTGACGCCTGACTGAATCTGTCATTATGGCAACCATCCTAGATGCTATAACCTTAGCAAAAATGTTGACATCTGTATTTACCAGTGATATTGGTCTGTACGAGTTGCACTCCAATGGGTCTTTATCTGGGTTTAGAAAGAGAGTGATAGATGTGTCAATGTGAGTTTAGGGCAAGGTCCCTTGACTTTGAGAGTACTCAAGCATTTCTAAAAGAAGGGGGCCTAATTTTGCTGCGAATATTAAAACGAATTCAACTGGAAAGCGATCTGGGCCAGGTACTTTACCACTTTACATTGCTGTTATGGATGCCAATCTCCTCAAGCTCTAAAGGTCTATCCAGTGTGTCTTTTGCTTCCGAGTCAATGTTAGGGATATTTTGATAATTTAAAAAAGTGAGCATGGTTGAGTTATCATCAGGAAATTCAGAAGAATATAAATAAATAGTGATAGTAATTAAGTAATACTTATGAAAGGTGGAATTAATTTCACACAAATCTACAGTAAGTTTACCAGATGTTTTACGAATCTGTGGGATGCGCCGGGAAGCAGATTTGCATTGTAACCTTTTAGCTAGCAGTCGACCAGGCTTTTCACCATGCTCATACATGTAACCATGTAAATAAGATAAATATTGTGGTGGGTGTGTTTTATTTATTTATTTTTTTAATGGATAGTAGGTTTTACTGTGTTTCAAGACCTTTCATTGTGAAGGGGAAAATAGACTACTGATGATCCAATTGTCTTATTGTTTCAATAAAACTATGTCAGTTCTCCAGGGCAAATGGTTGGTTTGATGATGTGCAAAACCCATATAATGTATTCTTAACTGTGGAGAGGAAAGTTCTATCAATACAAAATAATCTATTCTTGAATATGAATGGTGTACGTGCGAAAAATAGGAAAATTCCTTACTTTTAGCAGACAGAAACGGATCTAAACAAACAAACTGTGTCATTAACATTCCCAGAAATTGAGCCATTTTAAAACCGTATGATGCCCTACTGTTTGAACGGTCTAAAACTGGGTCCATCATATTTCAAATCTCCACCAAAAATCAAATGACATGTATTTAAGTTGGGTAATAAGAAAAATTATCTTGTGTTGGTTTAGGAAATAATTTTAGTAATGAAATTCCCATCTTTTCAGTTAGGGCCATAAATGTTGACCACAGCAGTTTGGAACAGGAAACCGAAAACAATTCCCTGGGGGTCAGAGCTTACATTGATGGGGAAGAACTGGAATGTGTGTAAGAATGTGTGTAACTGTTTCTTTTTTTTTTTTCTTTTAACTTATTATGGTCTATTACTTGTAAATGTGTTGTAAAGTAAAAAAAAAAAGTCTCAGTTTTAAATTTTTTAAGATCAGTGAATATTTTATCCCTATTAATTGGAACCCCAAGGCCTTTAACGTTCCAGCTGACGACACTAATTGGAGAGCCCTTAGCTCTGTTCACAGCTGAGTTATCAGCTGAGTTATTATTATATAAACTGCTTAATATCCATGTTAAACATTTAAACATGGATTGTTCATATACTTAATTGACAATTTCTTTGCGGCAGTCAGATCCGGATAGATCCTCAGCGTAGATCCTCTATAGGTCAGTTGGTGTTGTCTAGCCCAGCGGAGAGGTCGTTCCTGCTCTTGAAACCATTGGAAAGACACAATGAATGGTCTCGGTGGTTTCCCTTGTGCTGACTTTCACTCCCTTCGGGGTACGTTTACAATGCATAGATTTGCTCGACAAGAACGGTTCTCAAGATCTTCCAGCTGGTCAAGTAGGGATGCGTTTTGACCCTGCAGAGATTTGATGGTAGCGTCAGCAACAGTGAGCTGTACAAAGGTGTAAAAGGTATTTAATGCTAAATATTTGTGCGTGCGTAACCTCAGTCTTGGCATCTTTCTAATTCAGAGAGAATAAACAAGGCACATATGCTTGCAAGATTGCATGGGTATGAAGTAGGCATCCAGGAACCATTTGTATGCATTTAGCTTTAAAAGAACATGATTTGAGTACCTCCTACAATTATAGTGGGGGCAGCATCATTACAGTGGTGCCAACATAACCTAGTCTTGCTTGATGTCAGTACAGGCTGTGATGAGCCTCACAGTGGAAGTGTGATGTTTCTCATGACTGTCAATAAAAAAACAGTTATGTTTGGATAGTTGAATGTGATTAATTTTTAAGCATTGATATTTGTATAATAGGTATTGTTAACATGCTATTTAAAAAAAAAAAAAAAATTCTTGCTAGCCAAACTTACAAAATCGTTAGGAGATCACAATGAAATGAATCAGCCAGTCACTGATCACATATAGAGAGATATCCACAGACCATTGATTTCTTCCCCTCATTCTTTTATTATTTTGTTGTACTCATCGTGTGTATCTTTGTGTAGACCCCGTTTGTACACAAGATGTTTGCTGTATCATACTGGTTTGTTTATTGCTGAGACACGCTAAGTGTTTTTTTTTTTTTCTTTTTTTTTTCTTTTTCTCAGTGTGTCCAAAATGAATGGCTCTGCTACTTATTGAGATTCAGAGCATGCCAGATCCAGGCTAAAAAAGAGAAGTGCCTAACTCTGCATTCTACCCTTGTCAGCTCTTCTTTTCCTCCCATCCTTCTGCCTTCACTGTCCCTCCCTGGAGGCCCCCCTTTACAGCTCTGCTGGTTGTTGTATTACTATCATTGAAGTTTAGGAATATCTTGCTGTTCGTAAACAAGTGGAGAAGCTACCAGAACTTCCCTTCTGCTCTTTTCGTTTTAGAGTATCTTTTTGCATGCTGTGAGCATCTTGCACTTGTTGAGGTTGAGGTTCTGTAAGGCGTTCTTCTGATCAATGAACTTTATGCACCTTGTTATGAAAGCAGTCTATGCTTAAACACTCCTTGTAACTTCAACATGTGTGAGCAGGACTAAATCACTATAAGCTGAAAAGAAAGATATATTGTTTTTTCACAAAAACATTGAATGCAAAACATGCTGGGATGGAGCATCATTTTTTGCATGATAAGGTCCTTTTAAATGTGACCATGTTAGTGTTTCACATTTGTTTTGTTTTGCATTTCCCTTTCTGACAGAATGATGGCAGTTGACAGTCATACCTTTTTGTGTACATGCAGTTTATGTTGAGCCGATTATTATATTTATGCAGTATAGCACAGGACATGCTTATTGTGATACTGTTATTGTATGCACTCACACTGTTCTTTTTTCTGTCCCACTGTTACAAACTTTAAAGCTAGAAGCAGAATGACAAGAAACTAATTAATCAGGCTGTGCACAACAAATATCCAATCTGCTGCTGTTGTTGTTGTTGTTGTTGTTGTTGTTGTTGTTAAAATGGGTAATTATTTATTGTACAGGATATTCAACCATGAGTTTAATAAAACTGCATTTTCCTGTAGTTCAGTCAGCTTCACCAAACAAAATATGGCCAAAAGTATGTGGACACCTGGTTATCGCACCTTTTTGAGTTTGTTGGACAGCCTAATACCATGCACGTTAACACTGACCAAAATCCCTTCTCCACCAAATCCTACTGTTGGCACTGTGTATTAGGGTAGGTAATTAGGAGGAATATCCACATACCTTTACTTAGCATGGGTAATTCCAGTCATTTTAAACAGCTTTAATTTTTTTTTTTTTACACTAAGTAAAAGCTACCTCCATTTTCATGCATAAACCTTTTAATAATGTGTAGTCTTTTTGCATAATTCTGCTTCATGCTAGTACATCAATGTGATTGTCAAACTTTTTGCACAAGAGCTACATTAAACGTGGACATTAGATGCTTGTAACAAATTGTTAGGTAAAACATGTGACACTTGTATGAAGCAGCTTTCTATTCATTGTTTTAGTATAGATTAAAGCATAATATCTTTCTGAATGTACCATTACAGTCAGTAGCAGCAGAGTATAGGAATAGGAGCACTGTGAGAGTACTGCAGTCTGTTTGTGTTGACTCACACATGCACAGGTGTTAATACTGTGAATGAGGTGTTTTGGTGTCAAAATTGTAGATTCAACATTTATTTATTTATTTATTTATTTTACAGTTTTATAAACATTAATAAGCATGATGGTATTAAAAATAATGCAGTTTAAACATATTCATGCAACTCCTGTTGCAGATCTACCGCACTGTATGGTTTGGTATTCCGGTCACGCTACCCTACCCAAGCTTGTGTTGTAGTTGAGTTCCCGCTGTGACGTAACAGTGACAGCCTTAACAAACATTTGCGGAAAGAAGGCATTTCAAATGATCAAAAAGCGCAACATAAACATTTTCTTTCCACATATTGTGATATGGGGAAATAAAATTAAGTTGTTTTCAGTAGATGACTTGAACAGTGTTACTTCAGAACATTTATTAATTGTAAAATAATTGTATTATTGTTATAATAAATAAATCTTTTTATTAGGAGAGAGAATTTTTTAGCCTTCTTGAAAGTGTGAACCACCTTGTAAGTGTGAACCCTTATTCCTGGACCTTTATGTTGTATAATGTTGTTTATATTGTATATGTGTGCCCGAAAAGTCTTAAATCACACCTTAGGAACCATGCAAGTTCTTTTGTATCAAGCAGGAAAAAAAAGTTTCGTTTATTTTGTCCATCTTAACACTGCACCTTCTGTGAGTATTGCAAATGGCAACATTGGATGAAACAATATTTTGTGCACCCCTAGTTGTAGGTTTTGTTAACCGGACATTTGCATAGCAGGTAGTGTGATGTATCATCGCTGTCCCAAGAAAAACGTGTATCTCCATTTTGTTGATTTGTACTTTTATGTATCATTTAAACACGGCAGGTGCTTTTATTGCATAAAACATTGATGAATCAGATAAACAGAAATGGCCCAAACTGCTTGGTAAGAAGTCTGGTTCCATTACATTAAAATTGGTTTAGGTTTTTGGCATCTCCTGTAAAGTTGCCAGTTTTTTGGAATTTCTTTAGACATTCATGGTCGGTGTGTGTGCCTATATCACTCATGGAACCTGTCTGGTTTTGCCTTAGAAATCTGGCCTTGCTGTTTTTGCATTGAAGACTATGAGAATGGGAAGGAGTAGGAGTGTCCATTACATAAGCAGCATCTGCTGTGCTTGGGAAGGAGAATCACAGTGACTGTTGGCACATGGGCAGTAATCTTCCTCTCTAGAGGAGATGTAAATGCTGTAGAGGAACTTTTTGCTTTTATATAAAAGGCCTGATACTCCTCTCTTGACCTTTGGTGCCTTTGTAAGACTGACTTGACTGTTTTAGTTGGATTTTTGTGTGATTATCACAGATTCTCTTACATTTAGATTTGTGCCGTAATTGTCATAATTAGGAAGCATCTTAGTGTTCAGTGTTATAAACATTAGGTTATCGTTTATATAAACCGATAAGGAACAGGAAAATAACTGCATGACTGCTCTAGAGATATGCAAGAAACAAATATGTAGTTTTACACGGATGCACCTGTAGCATTGCATTTTGGTGAAGTTATGTTAAACTCGATGTGGTGCACTGAGCTGCTTATTAATTGTCAATTTCCTGTTCCGAGCATTCAAACTTCCCCATGCACACAGGATGTAACCAAAATAGTATAACGCATGCTGAACTCTTGTGTACGTCTGTACATAGGACTTTTACTGCAGATGCAGTTATGAGGGTCATGCTGGACTTCTAACAGAAAAGCTTTTTGTGAACTGAAACCTTTTCCTTTATAAAATATTGTAGCATGTAGTTTCAAATCTATTCGGCCTGTTCAGCAGCACTCTTGTTGTTTTAGGCCTGGCAGTGAAATCAGTACACTTATGCTGCAGTAGCAGTCATTTATTTCTTAAAGCTGTAGTAGTTTTCCAGGTTACAGCCTCAACAACATTTTACTTGTGCCTGATGTTCCCTTAGGAAGTTTAATTTTATTTGGGTAACGTTTAGTGCAGGATAGATTTCACCCAGCAGGAGCATTGCATTAGCTGGTTCACATGAGTAAATGTATGAGTAATTGCTACTGTTCCTTGTATCATCTTGTCTCATTACATCAATCTATGGTTACACTGTCCCTCTAAACTGCGCAGATTTGTTCACAGCCCCAAATGAACTGCTCTCACGGTCTTTTGGAAACAGTTATAGAGCTTATGTACTTGATAACTAGTGAAATGTGGGATATCTTTTGATTAGTAATTTATTTCAAAGCTAAATTTGGGCTAAAATAGGTCTGTTACAGTTGCTAGCAAATTAATCAATCTCCATTGCAAATTAGGCTTATTAGCTCATGGACAGTGTCCTCTATTTTACTAATATTTGTGGGTTTGCATGGTCTGCAACTATAGTTTTTCCTATGGGGTCCAAGTCACCACCAAAAAGGTTCTATGGGTTTCGAGTCAGGCAACTATGATGACCGCTCAGAATCTACCAGAACACCTTTTGAAACCAAGCTTTGGTGGAATTGAAGTTATACTTGGGATCATTGTCCTGTTTAAATTGTTCTTGTTTGATTTAGTTGTAGGTTTAATAAACCTAGTCAGTGATGGGGGTTTAACATTACATTACAACTGTAAAATGGGATAAAACTTAAGTTGGTGTGAACGTTAATGATGATCCTAACTTGGTCATTTTGTTCAGGTAAACTGGCTTTGGTAAATTGATTTACTCAATGTTAAACTTATTTTACCTTAAACCTGCTGAAATATGTTTTCTCCTCTCTTACTAGGCTACATTCTAAGCCTGGTGCTGCTGACCTTGCCACGCCAGCACCTTGTGCGTCTTTACCTATATGTACTCACAGCTCTTCTGCTCTTCGCTGGACACCAGCTTTCCAGGTCTGTCCATGGCCCCATAGGCCTCATGCATGCACATTCTCACGAGTGGACTGACCAAAAAAACATTACAAGACCTTTGGATGTTTAAAAAGGCATTGAAAAGTGAAAGTATTTTAAACACATTCATCCAATTGAATACCAGGATTTGTTTACATGTCTGCATATTCAAAGAATTCCAGTGCACTTTCTGTGGCCTTGCTGGAATAAACTAGCCCACCGTTCCTCCTACAGAATGTTTTGGATGAGAATTTTCTGATATTTCTGCAGGTCATGTTGAATGTTTCTGTTTTTTCAGGGATTATGTTCGTAGCGAGCTGGACTCTGGCTATGAAGGTCCTCTTTACCTGGACCCTCTCTCTATGAATCGCTTCACTACAGCCCTTATTGGTAAGCAATGCCTAAATCTCTTTGGGACACAGTGTTGTTTGCATTATTACCCGGGAGGCCACATAAACTCAACAGTCCTCCTTCACTAATTTAATAGCTGATAAATTGGTGCGTATTTCCCAGTGTTTTAATAAAAATCTGTGGTTGTAAACTGAGTGTAGACAGACATCACAGTGCAGAAGCACAGATTAATGCGCTGTTAAAATTTTAATTTTAAGTTTTTTGTTTTTTTTTTAAAGAAAAGCTGATTTTATTTGTTGTTTTATATACTGCTAGTTTGCATTATCTTTTTTTTTTTGGATAGGTAGATATTCATCTTTTTCATAGCTAATGTATAAAATGTCAAGATAAATTTTAAAATGAATAACTACATTTAAAAACTACACAAGTTATTTAGCAATTGAGTGATTCATAATTAGAATAATTACATTTTCATTTCAATAATTAATAGATAATTCAACTATCAAATTAGTGGTTTGTTTTAACCCTAGGCTTGTCGGTCAATTTTGGTTGTCTCTGTTGTTGCATTAGTTGTGTTTCTGGTATACTTAAGGTATTTTGCAGGGATCTTTTTCTAAAGAGGGGTTTTAGATGACTGAAGTTCAGTTCCCACCCTTGGCTGAATAGAAGAAACTGCAGAAATGACACCAAAAACCTGAAGGGGAAAGAAAGGAACTAGATATCAATGGGATTATCTTAACTCTGAATAGAGGGCCTGTGGACAAAGCCCTGTGAAAGCAATGAACTGTCTGGGGGAAAAAGGTGGAATTCTCCCATCAAATTCTATGGGAAAGTGTGTCAGAAAATACTAGTATGTCAACTAAATGACCGTTTTGTTGGGTCTATAGGCTGAGTAGAGTCGTGTTTGTCATGTGTAATTAGGTTAGAGAAACAAAGATCTGGTTGTAAGCTGAGCAGCTTAAAAAGCAGGATGTATATTTGGGTCATGGAGTAGATGCTCATAAAAGCAAATGAATGCAGTTAAGAAGTGTAAGAATGTGCTACTGCTGTGCTTTCTTGCTTGCACATTAACTTGTGGTATTTGGAGAAGTACTACAAGACTGTTTTAGTGGTTTAGGTGTGTAGCTCAACTTGGACCAGTTATCTTCAGAACAGTTGTTTTAGTTTAACCAAATTGCCAAAGTTTATTGTAGTAGAATTATTGCAGCGTGTTATATATAAATCAGAATGCATGGAGAAGCATTTCTGGGCTTCAAACCTTAGGCTCAGCAGAACTGAAGCAGGCTGATAGTGTTTTACGAGTTCAAACACTGTCACCATTGGCTCATGGCTGGTTTATGTTCCCCTTCTTGGTGGGTAAAGCAAATGCATGTGTTGTAATTTTGCACACTTTCATGAAGAGCCAAGGTGCTGCTAATTTGACTAAACAAAGAGGGAGTCTATAAACAATGCTTTATGTTGTATGTTCCTTTCAGTGAAATATTCCTGACCTCTCTTGACATGGGGTGTTTTGTGGGTGTATGCTTGTAGTATGTGTTTTTTTTTATTTTTTTTTCCCCCCATTTATTGTCAATCTTTGAAAAGAGGTAACAGATAAGTGATTTATGTCCCAGTTAAAATAACTGTTAATTACAAGTCATTCATATTAATTAAAGAAGGAAAATCTAATGAAAATAAGTGAAAGTAGAGGAGTTACAAGAATGGATTACAAAATCACATGTTGTGAAATAAGAAATTCTTTGGACCACCGGAACTGTCACTGTCAGTATTTAATGGTTTAGCTCCACTCTTGCCTCGGATCTGGAAGAAAGAAGTCCACAGATGTTAATCATTCCTCCACTTTGAGAAGATAACTCGACTCTGTGGGTCAGAAATAGGGGTAGGAGAACTTGCATTGGTATTTTCAGACACAATACAAAAAATTATTATTATTATTGTTATTATTATTATTATTATTATAGCAGCGACTGAAAAATTATTTTTAATGATGTAAGTATGAGACCACATCAGTAGCACTTTTAGACAGTAGTCTAAACAAGGGTATTCCACGCTGTTGTGTAATTTCTATTTGCACTGCTTTCAGACTAGCCTGATTTGCTGGGATTGTGCCATTTGCAGTGCCTTCACTATAAGCCCTTGAACCGTACAATACAATGAGAGAATGTGTTTTTTCTTTTTTTTTTTTAAATATGTAGTAGGAAATGCAACTACTACTAGGGCAAAACTTGAGGTATTTCTGGAAAACTGTAAAAAAGTATTGAGATTTAAATTCATGTATATACTGTAAAATGTGTGTATCTTTGCTGTGCCTTGCACTATTTCATAGCCTTTTTCGCTCGGAATATAAATACGGTTAAGGCAGTAATATGATGATTGGTAAAGCACAGCTTTGTGCATTTCTGACCATAAATAAACAAAAAAACATTCTACTTTGCCTTGAATTAGAGCTCAAGTGGGTCAGTGAGGGCCACTTGAGTTCAGCACAGTTAGACGATTTTTCCTCTCTGTCTTATTAAACCTGATAATACTATAAGTATGTGCTGGAACATGTAACTCACCAAACTATTGTAACTTTACTTTCCCACTCCTGAATTAGAGTTTTAAGGTTTAAAAGAGTATCTATAAACCTCTGGCAGCTATTTCATAGTTGATTCTGGATGAAGCCATCAAAAAATGGCAAAAAGCAGAAATAACTTTCTGCATGTGTCACTCTGTTTTAGCAGATTTCTTTAGCAATTCTGAAAAATATGTATAGGAATTTGTTTTCTTTTCCACAGGTCCCTGTAATCACCCCCAGAATGAGTCATGCTGGATTAGAAGTTGTTAGCAATATGTTGGAGAACTAAGTAGCAATTATTTATGATTTCCCTTCAGGTCAGCTGGTGGTTTGTACATTGTGCACCTGCGTGATGCGGACCAAGCAGATTTGGCTGTTCTCTGCTCACCTGCTCCCCCTCGTGGCCAGACTTTGTCTAGTCCCCTTGGAGACAGTAGTCTTCATCAACCGCTTTGCCATGATCTTCACTGGCCTTGAAGTGCTCTATTTCTTGGCTTCCAACTTGCTTGTGCCCTACAACCTTGCCAAGACGGCCTACAGAGAGCTAGCACAGGTACAGCTTAATGCAAGTTATATGTCCACCTCATACTAGATCTACTAGTCTGCTTTTTTTGCCTGACCACTTATTTTGAACAATTAAAAATGCATTACGTATAAGATTTAATACTGTTAATATAATATTTAATACATTCAATTATTTTGTACATGTAAAATAAATATTCTGCACATGTTTCTAAAGGTGTCTTTAAATAAAATAAGAAACATATGGTGCCTATCTGCGTACCTGTCTCATAACACATGAAACATCAAGGTGTGACGTAAATTCTTTTTCTTTTTCACCCTTCATTTCATCCCTGTATCTAGGTTGTGGAGGTCTATGGACTTTTGGCTCTGGGTATGTCTCTGTGGAATCAGCTGGTTCTCCCTGTGCTCTTCATGTGTTTCTGGCTGGTGCTGTTTGCCCTGCAGATCTACACCTATTTCAGCACCCGGGACCAGCCACCATCACGCGAGAGACTGCTGTTCCTCTTTCTCACCAGGTCTGAAGACATCCAGCCCAACCCTGTACTCACTTTTCAGATTCCACAGAGGAAGTGTTAAGACCATGTTAAGACTGCAGAGCATATCGTCGCTGTCCAATGAAAAACAAGTATCTCCAAAATGGCAACTTAACAGGAGAGGCCAAAAATCAAATTTAATTTTAATGCAAGTCTATGGATCCAGACATCTTTCCAAACAGTTTTGGGTCATTTCTGTTGGTCCATTCATCGTGAGATTCTCACTCAGTGTAAACAGCAGCTGATGGGTTCAAATGATGCATAAAAGTAAAAATGGACAAAAGTGGAGATACATGTTTTTCATTGGACAGCGACGATATTCTGCAAAAAATCTGCATCACCTGTGATGATATATCAGACATTGTTTTAAATGGAGAAAATAAAAAAATGTAACAATTATTGCAAGAAAAGGAGAAAATCAGGTTCCATGTTCCTCCTCAGCTGTTGTGAGATATTAGCAAGTGGCGTGAACACCACAGCCAGCAAGCCAAGTTAATGAGCTGAAGTGAACTAGGCACCGCACTACTTGGTGAAGGGTGCTCCTTCTGTTTCAGAGGGTCCATTTAGCAAACCTTAGTGATAATAATGTACGTGATGGTATGTATGCCACTGAATTATGAAAATTTATTTTCATTTTTTTTGTGCTGAAACTTGTTTTAAATGTGAGTGGCACTGTTGTACTGACAGTGGGTAATCTCATCATTAGTCTTGTCAGCGCATGATGAGCAGAGCTTATCCACTTGAGCCAATTTTTTTTTTTTTTTTTTCCTGCAAGAATCTCTGGTGGAGCAAAATTGTTAAAATTGTAACAGCACAATTTTAGACACCTAGAACACATAGTTATGCCTTCCTGCCCTCTGTTATTTATTACTTGGGATTGCTATATATTAATTGACTACTGTTGCTGGTATGGAATCGGTAATTATGACAAGAGGGAAAGAGCAGGGGGGGGGGGGCTACCTTTTAAAAAGAGTATTTTGTCGTGTATACAGCCCCCAATTGCAGTGCAGAGTGCTGTTGTACTCCATATTCTCTGTTGGGACTGGTCTTCACTGTTTCCTTTGTGGCACTGGGTGTCCTCACTCTCTGCAAATTCTACCTGCAAGGCTACCGAGCTTTCATGAACGATAATGCCATGCACAGGTAAGCATACCCACCCTCTGCTAAAGAAGCCTTATTTAGTTAGTGCCATGTCAGACAAGCAAGATATCCCGTTGTGTACAGAAATAAAAAGAAGCAGTTGATCTCATATTATTGTGTGTCTCTCGCTCTTTTTCTTTCTTTCTTTCTTTCACAGGGGGATGACTGAGGGCATTACTCTGCTCATTCTCTCTGTTCAGACGGGGCTGATTGAGCTCCAGGTCATCCACCGAGCCTTCCTTCTCAGCATCATCCTGTTCATTGTTGTGGCCTCTATTCTGCAGTCCATGCTGGAGATTGCTGACCCCATAGTGCTGGCACTGGGGGCATCCAGGGACAAGTGTGTATCTTAATTCTACACTGTCTCATCTTGTTTTGCACACATCGCATTGATGAGCTTACTTTTTACATTCTCTCCCAAAAAAGGCTTTCTGCCACAAATTTTTATTATTATTTGTGATTCTTCAGTTTTTGTTTACCCTCACCCTCCTTCTAAATCCATACTTTAAACACAATTAAGCAGAATTCTCTCTCTCTCTCTCTCTCTCTCTCTCTCTCTCTCTCTCTCTCTCTCTCTCTCTCTCTCTCTCCCTCCTTTTTTCCTCTTCCAACACTCTCTCTCTCTACAACCCCTTTTTTTTTTTTCTCTCTCTCTCACACTCTCTTTTATGCTCTCTCTCTCTCTTCTATCAGGAGCCTTATGGAAGGCTACTTCCCCCGTAGCGGTTTCAGCCCTCGCTGTCTGTTCCTTCTGGTCTTTCCAGCCTACATGTCTTACATGATCTGTCAGTTCTTCCACATGGACTTCTGGCTGCTCATCATTATCTCCTCCAGCATTCTAACCTCACTGCAGGTACATACGCTCACACTTACGGACACTACTTCCTTACAGAAAGGCTAGTTAACGTATGTCAGAATTATGTGCAATTATTTGGTCACAAACACAATTCAGCACTTGCTAGATGTAATGTCAGAATATGTTTCTGTAGGAATAATGCAGATAGACCCTGTACACACACACTTCTCAAAGCCCTTGTACTCCCTACAGGTCCTGGGCACATTGCTGATTTATGTGCTATTCATGGTGGAGGAGTTGCGCAAGGCTCCTGTGGAGAACATGGATGAAGTAATCTATTATGTCAATGGAACCTACCGGCTGCTGGAGTTCTTGGTGGCGTTGTGTGTTGTGGCGTATGGTGTGTCGGAGACTCTGTTTGGCGAGTGGACTGTAATGGGCTCTACCATCATTCTAGTGCACGCATACTATAACGTTTGGCTGCGGGCACAGCTGGGCTGGCAGAGCTTCCTGCTCCGCCGAGACGCCGTGCACAAGATCCAGAGTATGCCCACAGCCTCAGCCCTGCAGCTCCAGCAGCACAATGACATCTGCTCCATCTGTTATCAGGTGTGTGAATGAGGTGTAAGGGGTGTGTGAAGTTTGTTGGAGGTTTGTCAGCAGTACTGCTGCAGTCATTAGTTGACAGGGTTGATTAGATTTTGATTGTTGACGTGTTGTTTACTTTAAAGTAAGCTTTATATGCATGTCAGTGCCAGCAGATTTTAACATGCACTACAACGTTACTTTATGCATCATAGGATAATAATGTTTGTGGAAGACATCCTGATGCCAAGGGGAAGTGCACTTTATGCTTTAAGTGGCTAATGTCAGGCTAGAATAAAAACTGAATGCATCATGTAAGAGATGAGCGTTGTTAAGTACAGTCTAGCGCAGAGTAGTAAACGTAATGTCCTACTGAGCCATTCTTTAACGAAATGGTAATGTTCCAAAACCTCACTGCCCAGCCCATACAATAGGGCGAGGTTTTCCACTGTGGTGGAAAGTAAAAAAATTACATATACTCATCATTATTGCACTTAAGTACAAATTTAAGGTTCTTTGTCAAGTTAATTTTAATGGTTTTACAGAATGAGTTATAAGTCTGTCAACCCATGAACCAATCGGAAGACCTTAATAAGTCTATAAGACTTGGCAATCAAAACGGAGCACAACAAATCAGTGCTCAGCTGCAACAACAGGAGTTTGGAGGAAAAAGAAAGAAGGACAGTTTTGAGTACATGCAAAGAAGCATACTCATCTGAACTGTCTTATTTATTCATTTTCAAATAAGCTAAAGAAAACTAAAAACCTTATCAGCTGTTAAAGATCTCTGTTTTCCATAACTCAGCATAAGCCTGAAGGAGCAGCTGCCCAGCCAAAAAACCCTAAGAAGCTGTCAAGATACAGTACAACTACGGTTATGGTCCTGTATGATTAATATTAATACTAGAGAATCTCTTTTATCATTGTAGAAATGTACTTTACATACTTTTTTTTTGTTTTTAGGTTTGCCTTTACATTTTATTTTTTCCAAGTAATGCCAAATAAACTAATAAATATTTTAGATTGTAGATGCAGATGTACAAAACTTACAAATTCACTCACTCTGGTGGTTTTCCAATAAACTACACATTTACATATAATTTGCCATACCTAATATTCAATAGTACTCAGATAAACAAGCCACTTTTGTAATGCATTGACTTATGTAGAAATTTCCAGTACCCCTTCCACCTCTGTTTAGACAAATAAGAATTGCCACTTATTGACAAAAAATGGCAATGATGGTAATATAAGATGTTTCATATATTTTATAAATTGCTTCATCAACAGTTTCAACTGAAATTAATGTAAGAGCGATGTATGATTATTAGTTTTAAGATCAAGTTGTCAGTGATTTTGTTCTTGCTCATGAGTGTTTGTTTTAGTCTTGACTGAACATTTATGCAGAACGGGCTAGAAGTCAAGGCTAATTCAGTTTAGCTATGCTTTAATGTATTAATCGTTTATATACTGAAAACACAAATTTCTATTTTTCTAATTGTAATACAGTTAATACATTGCCTGAACATTTTTGGTTAGATAGCAGTTCTCAGGCTCCTTTTTGTGTGTGTGTGTGTGTGTGTGTGTGTGTGTGTGTGTGTGTGTGTGTGTGTGTGTGTGTGTGTGTGTGTGTGTGTGTGTGTGTGTGTGTGTGTGTGTGTGTGTGTGTGTGTGTGTGTGTGAGAACCTAAACCTCAATGTGCTATGACATCACCACCACAAATTACTGGCAGACTGGCACATGAGGAATGTGTTTATCACTCAAGAAAATATGTTTGTTGAGAAAAAAGGCCCAAACCTCAACTTCAAACAATCACAGTTTAAATAAGAATTGCAAAATTGGGCAGAAAATCGATATCTTGATTTCAGTCTTGTTTTACAATTATGTTCCTTCATTGTCTTTGGCAGCTAATTCCATTGTGCTCTCTGTCTTTCTTGTCTCTCTGTCTAGGACATGAAGTCTGCAGTCATCACACCTTGTGGTCACTTTTTTCACGCTGGCTGCCTGAAGAAGTGGCTGTATGTGCAAGAGACCTGCCCACTCTGCCACAGTCAGCTTAAAAGTCAACCTCAGTCTCCTCTTGCTGCAGAAGCCTTACCAGCCAATCAGAACACCCAAGAGACAGAACAGGGAGAATTGCCAGGTGAGCCGGCCATAGACGATGGCCCAGAGGCTGAAAAGACTTCTTTGAGTGTTGAAACCCAAGCAAGTCTTCAGAGTTCAGATGAGCCAGAACTCCAAGGGCAGTTGGTGGAGAAGTTCCAAGAAGAGTCAGGGGAATGTGATTTACTAGCGGATACAGACAGCGCTGACCGCCAGAACGAAGACCAGGATGGTGAACAAGCTCTGCAGTCCAGCTCAAGTATCCCTCCTTCCTGTTCAGTGGAGCTATGCTAAGTGGTCTTTTCAGTGGGGACTGTTTGGACTCCCCACAGGATCACTGCTGTGCTGCCAGTTCTAAGGAATCTTTATACTGGAGCTTTTTGGTCGAATTGAACTATTCATCCTTTTCATATTGCAGAGTGTAGCTATTATAGAACCATCCACAGATTCAGCATGGGCTGCTGGAGGATTAGTTCCATATATAGGAAGTGGGTTTGGATCATGACTTTAACTGAGCTTCAGCACCACCAAGTGGCAATGTAATGTAAACTTTTTTTTTTTTTTTGGAGGGTTAGCTATTGTTTCTTTACAGTAAGAATTCAAACGGTTTGTACATTTCCATTGCACTACAAATGAGCCACATTCATTTCAAGGTTTAAATGCTCTGAAATTAAGTTGAGAACTGTTACATTTAAAGACATGTTAAGATTTTCCCTAGATAATTATAACAACACATTTCTTGGTGCAACATTTTCAGACACCTTTTTTTTTAAGCTGTTTATTTTTCTTTCCCTCATTTGAACTGTCACAACAAAGACAATAATGCGTCCCCCATTCTTAGAAAACAAATACAGCATTTGCACCAGACAGCTGGGAATGATGATGCAAATAATGATTAGTTTGAATTTATATTGGGGAGTAGTATAAAATCTGGGGGAAAAACTTAATCAGTGCACCTTTTTCAGCTGATTTTGAGCCAGCCTAACTTATTTACAGCCTTCATCATCTGTGTCAGGTGGGGTCTGATTTTACATCCAGCACAAGTAGCTCTCTAGCTCAGAAGCCCATAAAGGCCTTGATTTGCTAGACATACAAAAAATTTAAAAAGGAAAACTGGACAGAAGTTGTTGTATTTTCAGCTTTTTAAAATATTATTATTATTATTATTATTATTATTATTGGTATTAGTAGTACTAGTAGTCATATTGGGGGCACACTTTTGCATCATTTACATACCGGATCATGTATTTTGAATCATCAGGAAGAGCCACCTGGAGAGGCTGATTTAGACAGTCCCCCCGGTTCCTTTCCGCTTTATTTAACAGGGTGGAAGAGGAAATTTGCTGTCTGTGTAAGATTAAATATGCATAAATAGTAGACAATCAGTTAAAATAGCAGCAGATGGAAAATTATATTTTCCTCCTGAAGATGTTCTTCTTAAGGCTGGTTTAGACCATTTCAATTCACTCCACAGTTTAACTGTCCAGATTTCAATGACCAAAAAAGTCATTATAAATGTCTCAGCTGAATTCAGACTGTTTTGTATCAAATGTTTCCATATTTGCGACTGAAGACAAAGCTCTGAGTAGGCATCGGAGCACAGGTAGGCTGGCACTGTAAGAGCTTAATTGATTCATCTCCTGATGTTGTCGTTCTGCTTTTGCACGGTCATTTAAAGCAATGCTGCATTGTCATCTTTCTTTTGTCCAATGCGGAATCTTTGTTGGTGTGTATGAGGTACAGCCCTATATAAATGTGTGTATGTATATAAATATATATATGTTGCTAAGTATTTAGCCAACTATATTCCTTAACAGGTTTTGATATGCCTAACAGTGTTCCAGCAGCGTCAACTATAATGATGTGGTCTTTGGGCTTGCGGGAACACTTTGGTGCCCTCTATAGGTAGAAGTGGGATTGAGCCCAAAGACCCTGAATCGAGTTGAACTGCTCCATTTGAGCCTGTTTTCACTTTGACAGTATTAAGTGAAGTGTTTTGACATTGGCAAGTTTGTGTAGATGAATACATATACTAATGTATGACTAAACATAAACGCCAGTTACATTAAATTGTTTGTGATGTTCTAGTTTTGCACATTTTCTGAAGGATAGTGAGATGGTAAAGTTGGTAGCACTTTTCCGTCTTTCTTTTTTTTTTTCGATTTTTTTATACACTTCTAACAGTCCAAAGCAGCCAAACTCTTATTGGAATTGGAGTTTTTTCTTTTCTTTTTTTTCTCTGTTTTTTTTTTTTAGTTTATTGTTTACCTATGTTCTTTAAAAAGGGTGTAATGTTGGCTACCTGTAATAAAAAGCATTTTTTCCTTTCCTTTTATTTCTATTTCTAAAATACATGTAATCTTTAGACATTTTACAATGCTGAATGTAAAAAATAAATGGTTTGTTGGTTAATCAGTGGTCCTTTATGTACATTTTACCATAATGTATGAAATATAGACAGTGACTGTTCATTTATGAATTATATTTTACCTGTATGTTGAATATTTTGATGAAATATGCACTCATTGTCCAAATGATAGTTTCAAAACAGTTAAATAGTTCCCAGACGGGAGTGTGGGATTGCAGTGCTATTGAGAAAGAAGATAAAGGTTACCAGAAACAGTAGATGATAGATTTAGACTGATCCGGGCAATATTTATTAAGCTACACATACGGACGAATGTCTCATGGTTTATCGATGGGCTGCCATGTTCCCTAACGCAACATACCAGATGTCTTGGCATGAAGTTGTAGAGGTTCCTAATGTTCTCCTGTGATAATCCATCCCATGCAGCTTAAACATTTTCACACAGTTCCTCCAGGTGGTGCTGTAGGGGTGAGGTGGAGAGACACCAGGTCTTTTGGACGTGTGTTAAACAGTTCATCTTGTTGCTGTCCCCTGTGGCTCCACACACAGATTCGTTGGTCTCAACCAAGACAAAAACAGGACTCAGCGATAAAGAGTCCCTCCATGACAGTCTGGCTTGACACCATTTGCAGTTATTGGTGACGGTGATGTTGACATGGTGTTAGGGGCAGTTGTAATGACAGTCTGTGTTCAGGTAGTTCTCATCTCATCATGCTACCATCTGCCAATTGTGCTGGCACTAACAGGATGATACATGGAAGGCATCACTGCTCACTGAATGTCTTTATTAGTGGCTGTCGGTCAGTAAGGTGCATTGTTCTGATGTTTCTGCCTGGCTTATTGTTTGAGTAATTCTGATTTGTTATTTAGATAATCTAAGAGGTGCCAGTCCTCTAGAGAGGAAGCCCTCCAGTCTTGCATCTGAAGCCCCCTTTCTACCATTAAACTAGCATGAACCCAGGGGGGCGGTGGTATATGCACAATTTGGACTTTCTTTTAGTTTCCACTTGTAGAGCTTTCCAGGCATCTTGTAGCACCTACATGGCTTACTGGATACCCTTGTACAGTTTGATAAAATGTTATTCCAATCTGTATCTGAAATTGAGATCTCAAGATTTGATTCCCAGAGGAACTTTGGAGGAACTTGGTCCTGCTACCCTGTTGTACCCAAGTTGTAAATAGTATATTGATGACAAACACATTGCCAAAAACACTTGTCTCTTCATTTCTCAGGGTAAATACTTTGAGTCTTTGGAACTCTACGTACCTTGATGCCACTCCTGAAACCTCACAGAAACCACCTTTCCCAGCTGCCTGAAATGCCTCATTGGAATTCAAGTCCTTTTCTCTTGTTACCCTTCATTTATGGAATACACACACTATCTGTATCTTCACAAGATCATCTCTCTGTCTCTCGTTCTAGCATGGTTCAAAAATGTGATCAAATTACAAACTAATAAACATTAAAGACCTCCAAAATGCTTTCCTCCTTTATTCTGAAATAATGGTTAAATTACATAGCATTATTTGAGGTACATTAAAAAAAGTTTAAAGTTTAGACACAGTTACTCATAGCAGGTTCTTCTTATGCTTATCTTAATGCTTTACTTTAAAATAAAAGTAAAGCCATTAAACTATAAAATAACACTCATGGAACTATGCAGTGTTTTTTTTAAGTCGTTTCAAACCAATTCTTTTGGTCTGTCCATCATGAATATTCACTGAACTGAAAAGGGAAGTAGTGGTTTTAAACTGTGCGGAAAAAAAAAAGTTTTTTACACATAAATATATTTTACAGGTGGCAGTATTGCAGAAATATAATACTGTGACACATCAAAAGTGTATATGGTATATGTGGATATTTACTGTGCCAGGCACCTCAAAAGTGTAAACCCTGTAGAGTCTTTAAGATAACCAACATCCATTTAGATGGGTCCGTCTAAACTTTTGACTGGTATTGTACCTTGACATGAAACGCTCTGGAGAAACTCGTTCAGATTTTTCCACCGCAGTGAAGAAGTGAACCAGACGTTTGAAGTGTTGAATACATCACTGGAAGTGGTCAGATAAACTGGTTACTAATCCTCTGCCTGATCACTGTTTAATGATTGTTTAAGGGGAATCTTTTAGTCTAATAAGTATTTTTAATCCCCTCAATGGTGCATGCAGAGTGTTATATGGCAGCCTGGAACTGAAGAAGAAAAATGGACAAGGAGGGATTTGTAGCTTCCTTTTTTTCAGCGTCCAGCCATCTGACATTTAGTCCTTCTGGCCTGTGTGTACTTACACCCCGGAAAGAAAGTGTGGTTAAACAAAAACCCCAACTCGTCCAGTAGTCCAGAAGCCAATATAAAGCATTAGCAAAAACAAGGAAAATGGTGCCATGGGAGACATGGCATCCTCTCTGATCTTCCCCCACACAGGAATTTATCTCTGTCACTGATTGCCATTACCTCACCCTTAAATCAACCAGATCTCTAATCATTATTATCCCTGCTTTGGTAAACCTAGCCACCACAGGGCTAAAACAGTCAAACTGTCTGTGAAAAAAAGAGTTGGAGAGTAATGATTTCTCCAACCCACACTGATCCTCATTTTCCTTCACACCTTAACCATCCCCCAAACAGCTAATACAGATTTATAAAACCCTGACATAGTTTTACAGTGTGGTGACATTAAAAACAGCTGCGTATCATAGTCCACCAAGAAGAAGAAGAGGAAGAAGAAGAAGAAGATGAAGGGGAAAAAGAAAAAAGAAGTAGGAGGAAAAGAAAAAGGCAAAGAAGGAGCAGATGTAGCAGAAAAAAGAAGTGGGAGAACAAGAAGAAGAAAAAGATGACGAAAAAGAAGAAGGGAAAAAAGAAGAGGAACAAGAAGAGAGAGAAAGAGATAAAGGGGGTAAGAGAAGACGAAGCAAAGAAGGAGAAGATGATGGAGAAAAGGAAAAAGAAGGGGGAAGGAGAAGAAGAAAAGAGGAGGAAAGAAAAAGTGGGAGAGGGAGAAGAAGAAGAAGAAAAATAAGTATTAAACCCTACTGAACTGTAGCTGCACAGGCCGCTGTATTAGGAGCTCCTGCGTGACAACTCCGACCCCTCCACGCTGCTGCTGGACTCTTACCGGGTGTCATGTGAAGGGCCGTCGCGCGATGGCGGTGTTGCATTGTCTAACAGCTTTCCTCGAGCGAGGTAAACCTCTATCACGCTGCGGCGCTTTCAAAGCTGCCGAACTTTTTACCTAACCCGTATACCTGATAGAGAACAGAGCAGCACACACAGGTAGGAGCAGGCTCCAGTCTCTTTACCTGCTTCAGAGAGGGACCAGGGCCGGTCCTTCCAGGAGAGCTGCGGGTTGTTACTAAAGCCTGAACAGTTATAAACGATGCGACTTAGTAACCTGCTCATCAAGATCTGTTTATTATTTGCTAGGGCCGTAACCATCATTACAGTCCACCACAGAGCGATTAATCACATTAATCACCAGCCGTTATAGTCGAATCGGCTTGTTTTACTCGCTACGTGTTCACGGAGGGCGAGTATGACCAAACGGGCAGGTACAACCTGTCAGCATGGTAGCGGCACAAATACACTAGGAGCTATTGGCTGGCTTAATGTATATGTAAATGAGTTAGGTCTAGAGAACTGCCAATATAATAATCAATAATGAATCCAATCAACGTTTATGTGTCACATACAGAGTCATACACGGTACAACTCGCAGTGCTTCGATAATTGCCCGTTCATATTGGACAGTAATATAATATTAAAATGACTGTATAAAATGAAAGAATAAAATATAATTAAGATAAAAACAAGATGTTAAATAAACATAAAATAAGGTATTAAATCTACATGTTTACATGTTTATATAAATTACATGGAACTTTACTTTCAAGAATTGTATTATTATTATTATTATTATTATTATTATTATTATTATTATTATTATTTCGTTGTTGTTGTGTTTCTTGTCTACCATTAACGTGCTAATAAAATTATACTGGTTGAATTTAAGTGTAATTTAATTGAAAAGTTTATTGTAACCAGCAGTAGTAGTACACCTGAACACTCCCCTATGCTGTATATGTTGTGTGTGTTAGTGCTAACTGACCTGTTTCTGCTGGAATGTTCAAGTGGGAGGGCTGCACACTGAGGGCCTGACCACAGTTACGCTCAAAGCCAGCAGAGCAGAGTCAAACAGCTCCTACCTGCCTATAATTCCCTTACCAAGTACATACTGTGTAGCTCAAAAAGCCTCTCTGAAGTCTCTCTCTCTCTCTCACATACACACACACGCACGTTCAGATATCGCCAGGTGTGTCCTGTCACTGGGGTCCACTCATCTCCGTGTTCCCTGCAGTGGCTGGAAAATCACCACGTTCTTAATTTCATCTGATTCAGATCAGCCTTGATCACTGTAGTTCCCAAAAAGCTTCTCCCAGTCCGGTGCGTGCAGCTGCCTGTCATCATGTCCGCTTTTTTATCCATTCCTTTGTTTATTTCTTGCTGCCAGAATTCCAGATCCATGCATCCTGCTAAATCCCCCAGCCTGCTGTAGTTACTGTAACACTAATAAAGAGATGGAGGGACTCTTTAGGTCCATGAACTTGAGAAATACTGTAAATACTGGGCTGCTGTAATGAATGATATCCAGTGGTGACACGACAGTCTTCTGCATCTATTACTGAGCTTCTTCAGTTACAAACTAATATTAGAATATCAGATAATGCCCTGGCACTTCCAGCAGTCTGCACTACAGTGACTGATCTCTTATTGATGCCGCTGATCAGAAACTATAACTGCTCTATTATTTACACTATCTGGTTTCTATCTGTCAGCCTGCAGGACTGAGGTGAAGTCAGTGGTTCTCTTAATTTGGATGATCTCAGTTCACAGTTGAATAAGAGGTATATGAACAGCTAGGCATAATTATTAGATTAAATATATATGATATTATATAGAAATAATATTCTAATAAAGTATTATTTAATTTAAAGTATAAGTATAATTCTTATCATTATTAAGATTGATTATTTAAGGTTGTAGTGGATTTAGGGCAGCAGGATATTTAAGGTGATAATAGCAATGGACTGAAGGTATTGGGTTTAAAATAGGACTTGTTTTAAGGAAGCACTGGATTTAAGGTGATACTGGGTTTAAGATAGCACTTGTTTAAATGTAGCTCTGGATTTAGGTAGTATTGGTTTTACAATAGGACTTGATTTGAGGTAGCACTTAATTTTAGGAAGTATTGGAGTTAAGATAGCACTTGATTTAACGTAATACCAGATTTAAGGTAATATTGGGATTAAGATAGCGCTGGATGTAAGGTATTAAAGCTTTACCGCTGCAGCTTTTAAACTTGAACTATTCAACATTATTGGCCAACTTAAATGTGGTTAATGAACTTTCTCTCTGTGGTTCATACTGGAATGTTACTGCGAGGTGAGTGAACACCTGGTGTTGCATTTTCTTTTGTCTGGACTTTAATATATTGATTAACTGTCGGCTGGAGGTTTATGCTGTGACCGAATAAAAGCGCTGAAACATCATGAGACTCCATGTGCACTCAGTGTCCATGCAGCACATCGGGTGAATAATGGTTTGAGGCAAGCTGTGTTCGGTCTATTACCTGCTCGACTTTATCGTTTACCGTTAAAGCAGAAGCGCGTGTGAACAGCTGGCACGAGCCTTACAGCCAGCATCTCGCCCTCTCGGTTGCGCAGCCGCTTCTGACGGACTTCTAACCTAGCAGCATTCAGTGAGGCGCTGGGAGGTATGATTAGCCTTTCGGTGCCGTGATTTGCTAGAATCCAGTTGTGGGCGGGGCGTAGTCTCGTTTTCCCTGCCTTCATCCTGGCCCCGCCCTCCAGCCTTTGGGGTTAGTGTGCTCATGTTTGGCTCGCGGAGACAGTCAGAGAGGAATCCTTAGGGAAGGGACACAAATCACTCCAGTTTGAAGCCGAGGGGCGACCAGGACCCCCCCTCCCCTTCATCACCACCATCATCATCATCAGTTCATTTGTCCTGCCTGTTGTGAGAAAGGAAGGGGTCTGTGGAGGGGACGCGCACCCCACAAACAAGGAAGGAAGAAAGAGCAGACCGAGGACAAGCAAACTTCTTGAAGGATGCTGACATCTGATCGCAGCGCGGACTGTAAGCAGAGTGTGGCACCTCGAGCTTTCTGAAGACCGGAGACAGAGAGGGAAAGCGCTCGCGCCGGATCGCAGCTCCATCATCCGCTGTTGGGCTACCGTTTGCAGCTCCTCCGCTGTCCTCCCGGTGACACTTTTGGATTTGGACCTCGCTGCTCGTGCACTTGTTGGGGTCGCTAAGTTTCGGTGCACTCTCTTTCTTTCTCTCTCTCTATCTCTGTTTCGTTTTTATCTATCTCTCGGCCCACGCGGTTACCCGGGACGCCCGAGAGCACACGCGCTCGCGCACTGACTGGGGGGCACGTGCGTGTGTGTGTGTGTGTGTGCGTGCCCGCGCGCGTGCTTGTGTGTGTGTGAGAGAGAGAGAGTGCGCGCTGGTAAAGGAAGAGAGCGCGCTTTCATGTTCGCCGTTCAGGAGAGCGTGCAGCGGAGCGCGAGCGCGTTGAAAGAGGAGCCGCTCGGGATGAACGCGGCGGCGGTCAGGTCGTGGATGCAGGGCGCCGGAGTGCTGGACGCAAGCACCGCGGCACAGAGGTAACATACACCGATAACCCTCTCTCACACAAACACCGCGCGCGCGAGTTTACTGTACAGCACGAGAGATGCTGGACTTTGTTCAGACGAGTTTACTGCAATAGTACAACAATTACATCCAACAACAATAACAATAACATCTATCGTACAACTAATAATAACACTAATGTGAATAATAATAATAATGACAATAATAACCATAATAATAATAATAGCAATAATAGAATATTATTAGGAATTAGGACAGCTAGTGAACATAATTGGCAAACACAAGAAGTTCCACAAACAGGAGCTACAACAACACCACTAATGTTAATGCTACACGTAGCAAAAAGTGTTCAATATAGTACCGAAAAAGGCTCTTTAAAGAACCATTTAGAACAATTTCTCCTCACAGAGGAAACTCGATTTATTAGGCAATCAACTTCAAAATCAAATTTAAGCATTCAGACAATTCAGATGACTAGTTATTATCAGATAAGTCTGTAATAATAATAATAATAACAACAACAATAATAATAATAATTATTGTTATTATTATTTTATTATTATTATTATTATTATTATTATTATTATTATTATTATTATTATTATTATTATTGACACTATCGTTGCTGTTCTAACTAATACATGTTGACATTATTAACAGTATTATTATTGAATATTCTTGTGGTATAAATTAAAAACCTTCGGGTTCAAAAGTGCTCGTTCCCTATATGTGTGTCCGTGTCCGCAGTGGGCTCGCTCTGGCTCGCGCGCACTTTGAGAAGCAGCCGCCCTCCAACCTGCGCAAGTCCAACTTCTTCCACTTCGTCCTGGCGCTGTATGACCGGCAGGGCCAGCCGGTGGAGATCGAGAGGACCTCGTTCGTGGGCTTCGTGGAGAAAGAGAAGGTGAGTTTCTCACGCGAACTCCCCCACTGTTCACTCATACTCAGATCTGGCAGACTGAAGATGCGATCAGTTCATACACTGAAATTTGTTTTTGCGGTTATCTGCGTTTTATATTTTTTAAAGACAAACATTTTGCGTGAAAAATGAAAAGTAAATATGACATATTGGACATCGATCCTTAAGGTCACTTTTACTCAGCCGGTGGAATTTCTCCAGTCTGGAGACTAATGTTTTTAAATTTACCGCAACGTATTTCAGTGAAGTGTGGTCATGTTCTAACTGAATTCAATATGTAGTTTTGATATCACAACCTCTTTAATTTAATTGTATTTTTTATTTCTGTTACTCCGAGGCTGTAGATTATTTTGACTGTAATTAATTTGAACTGTAAAAATTTGGAGATTTAGTAGATTATTTCATAATTGATCACAATTTCCTGGTTATTCAGCGGCGCGTTTTCATAATTACCGAGGGCTCTTTAGGCCTGACAGAGTGAGAGGGGAAATTTTATTGTGTGCTATCTTTGCGTCTCAGTCAGAATAAATCTCCTAATCTGTCAAAGCGCTAGATCCGCTGTTGTTCTGATGCGCGTTCTCCCCACTGTGTTTCAGGAGACCACCGGAGAAAAGACCAACAACGGAATACATTATAGACTGCAGCTCCTCTACAGTAACGGTAAGACACTGTTCAGATCCCTGCTTTCTCTATCTCATTCACACACACACACACACACACAGAGAGAGAGAGAGAGAGAGAGAGAGAGAGAGAGAGAGAGAGAGAGAGAGAGAGAGAGAGAGAGAGAGAGAGATCAGGTGCAGTAACATTTTACACCAAGACTGACGGCTTGGTTGAGCTACTCAGTAACCGGCTTACACTGACTTCCGATCGACTGATATGATCAACATTAAATAGCAGATTGAATGAAGACACGACCACAGACGCACTATACATTTATTTTTTTTAAACAT
Source organism: Prochilodus magdalenae (assembly GCA_024036415.1). Taxonomy (NCBI): domain Eukaryota; kingdom Metazoa; phylum Chordata; class Actinopteri; order Characiformes; family Prochilodontidae; genus Prochilodus; species Prochilodus magdalenae. Next base: position 866,233 of record JAMWET010005005.1, read on the forward strand.
TGTAAATATTTACACATTAATTCGAGGTCGGTTCGCACGGGCTTATGTGAGACGACGGCCTGTGATTGGTGACTAATCAGAATTTGGGTTATTAAATAGTACGGTATCCTATTTTAATTTCATGTGCCCGGATAACGAGTAAACTTGTTAATCCTGTTTTTTTCCTAATAATTATTTGAATGATCAATTTTAGAATATTTCTAAATAACAAAATTATAAACCCGTGACGAAGATGAACTGCTGTACAGTCAGGGCCAAGCTAAAAACCGTATTAAACAGGACTGATCTCGTCTTTCGTAATTTTAGTTGCAATAAGACTGAAGACTGCAGTGTCGAAGCTCAATGTCTTCTGGGCGTTATTCTTAATCTGGGTGTAATTAGCTAGAACTAAAACAATCCTCAGTTCATCATTCAAAATAAATAGAAACTAAAATAAATAAGCTTAAAATTAAAATGGATTATGTAATGTCTAATTATGTAATATATAATGTAATGTTAGTGTTGTGGTACAGGCGCAAACTAAATTTGTTAGAAGAGCCCTTGGAGAACGCAAAATTAGGTCGTCAAAATTGCAACACCAAAACTTTAAATGCTTTAAATACGTAATAAGTAAAAATTCTAAATTGAAACTTGGACTTACAGACAGCTCCATCTAATTTGCATGACCGCCAGTGTGCCTTCATTACTGCCTTATAGTTAGCAAGCTAAAGGCTACACAGTTAGTAGTAAAAAAAATACAGAATAACAAAACAATTGTTTACATGTATGTATTTTGAATTCAGATTATAAAAAGGAACAAGAAGAAAAACAGTAATTTATCTATTTCAATTTTTGCATGGCAGACTAATTAGCTGACTGTGGCTAGCCTAGCCAAGGGCAGATGCGCACCATTTCATCTCCTCCCCTTGTAACCGCAAGTAGCCAATGTGACGCACTTCCGGGTGTTGAAAAATAAACTACTACAAAATAATAACACGTGGTTATAAAGGCACATTGTTATTAAAGTTATGAGCACTAAGTCCCCTCTACAACGTTACTCTTTTACAGGCATCAGGACAGAGCAGGACTTCTACGTGCGTCTCATCGATTCCATGACTAAGCAGGTAAGAGCTCCTCTTCTGGTGAGATCTCTCTGCACAGCATGCGTGTGCCACCACAGGCTGATCGGTGCTTGCCATCGCAGACGGGCTCCCGTTCAGCGTTTACGCGGGCTCCGTTGTGGCGCTATATTAAAAAAAAGTAGACTTATCTGTTTTTTGTGGATGTACGAGTATTTGCATTACGTGTCTACTCAGGGATGTTTCTCATGAGAGTAGCATGATCTGTTGTTCTTACACTCATCTGTAGGGATACATAGCTCTCACTTTATGAAAATACTTCTCTCACAGTTCCACCTTGCAGGAGTGGAATTAGAGACTGCAGCCTTTTTGTTGTCATGAGTGATTTCTTAGTCATCCTCAATGGCCAGAAGCACAGAGCTGCACTTGGTTGGAGCTGATATGGTTATGCCACCATGCTATATGTTGAGACACATGTTGAGAATGGTCTGCCACCCTTAAAGTATCAACAGCAGCCCAGTGGTCATAAAATTACCTGTAAGGAATGAGGTAATGGGTTCAGGACACATTGTCCAGTGTAGTCTGTAAGTGTGCCCCTATAAAATAGGTCAGTCTTGGTCCCTGGTACTCAGTTAGATCAGATGTATAAGAGCAGAGAAAACAACTATACATACATGGCTCCAGGAGAAGGGTTGGGAACCACTGAGGTGGGTGATAAGTGAATACAGCTGATTCTAATTTAGCTCCTCTGTGGTAAATGTGGTTACATGAAAGGCTTCATCCCTTGTTTGTCAGAGCATTGTATGTCAAACACTAGTTTTGCAGGTGTTGACTATAGGAAAGGATGTCAGGGAGGTTGATACATCATGCTAGATTAGTGCTGTTGACCTACTGACTGACTCGAGCCAATATCCTGCATTCTAGAGATTCACTTGTTAATTAAACTAGTCATCATCCACTTTGATTTACCTCACCTTTTCACCATTTACCTTTGGTTTTCCATCATATATGGGCACTTAGAATTTCTGGCTAGGTTGCACACCCTAAAATAATGCAGTGCTAGCCTGGGTCATAACCACTTTTATTTATGTTCAGTGCAGTGGTTTCAGTGGGAGGAGTCCGTTAAAATTTTCATTAGGAGTCCAAAATTTGTTCTTTCATGGTTAGTATGGTTGCTTACTGTAGTAAGGTTCTGTTACAGTGGCCGTCTGCTGTATGTAGAGGTGAGCTGCACTGTAGTGTCTTTGGTACACTGTAGCACTAACGTACCTGCGGCGTCGCTATCTTTCCCCCTTGCGTCATGGGGGATATCAAAGCACATTAAACCCCGGTAGCTGCCACTTTGACAGCACCTGTCTGGCAGTACTGGGAAGCGCTGTTGTTTTCTAACTAACTGTTTTGCCACACTTCGTGGGAGGACATGGCACTTTTGTGCACCGTGCCACTTGCACTCTCTCTGTTTATCAGTGTCAAACTGGAAAAAAATAAGAAATATATAATAATAATCACCCTGTCGCCTCGACTTCTCCCTCACAAACCTTTTGTAGTTGTCTGCTGGCAGATCGTGGAATATATTTAGCACTCGTATTCATTATTTTTCCCCCCACCTAAATGGAATGGGTGTAATAGAAGTCGCTTGTAATAAGATTGCCATCCGCTTTGTTGCCGAATTGTCTGGAAGAAAGTTCAGGGTTGCGAAGGAAACGCTGCTTAAGACATGAATCGGTTGGGATTCAGCGTGATGTGCTCTTACTTGTGTGTTCCTCTCTCAGCTAGTGGAGTGGGTGTAAAAGTCAAAGTGTATCACGTTTTGTTTTCTCTTCCACAAAGGTGCTCCATAAAGTGGTGCATCCACCTGGAACCATTTCTGCTAATCTTAGAACAACTGCTACAGTTTTTCCAGCCTTGCTCCTGGTAGCTCTTCTGCTACTATGAATAGAAAAAGCAGGCAGCGCGGCCGGCACTCGGCCTTGGTTTTGATTTCTTCAGCTCTGGATCAGATGCACTATAGCTTGAGGGCAGTCAAACCTGCTGAAAGCATGAAACAACACCAAGCGCAGATGCTGACAGGGTACACCTTTACAGTGGTGCCTGAGAGTGTCCCTCCCTCTGGTCAGCTCAGTTCTCCCAGTGGAAGCTGACAAAAGTTTGAGGACGTTTTGTAGTGTTGCCCTGGTCAATGATCTGTCATGCTGAGTGATTTGTCATCATCACCACAGGGTTTAGTCACAAAGAGCTGTGGTTGGGTGATAGCTGTTGCTAAGAAGTTGGTTGTGGGTAGACTCACCCAGAGGTTCAGGATCACCATGTATGAAATTGGAATTCTTTGTGGTTTCTTTTCAATTAAGTAAGGAAAGATACCTACAAAGGCTTCCTCATGCTCATTCATGTTGATCATGATGTCTTTGCTGATATAAGGAGAGTGTTTTAAACAATGACTTGCCAGTTTACTTTGTTGAAACCAGCGTGTTGAACTTGTTTGGCCTAAATGTTGTTTAAACAGCTGAAAGATCTGAGTGCTGACATCACATCAGGGAGTAATAAATGCTCGGAGTTTGGCTATATATTCAAACTTCAAATGTTTATGTGTGGTTAGTCATGGTTAAACTTGGTTGGTCTTGAATTTGTAAAAATTCTTTTTTTTTCCCTAATTCTGCATCTTTTGAGATGTAAACAGTCATCAGAGTGGTTTGAGGGATTGAAGGGAAAGTTACCAATGCAGAGGTCTTTACAGTAGTAGTGATGGGAACAAGGGGTCACAAGGTCAGTGATCTTTTACTTTTAATTTACTTACCAACTTGGACAAGTTTGTTCATTCATTGATTCATCTTCTGAAGGGGTGCTGGAGCCTATGTCAACGGAACCATTTGATCTTTACACACAATATGGTGCGGCATTTTAAAAATATGTTAAAAACAGCTTGAATCGAGATAGAAGTGAACAGAAATGGAGAGGCAGAATGGAGATGCAGTGTTTTGATCTGACAGCAGACTTATGAATAAATAGTATGGGCAGAGGAGAATGAGGCACACCTGTTAGCTATATTAGCCATACTAGCATTGCCAGGCCAGAAAGGGAAAGGGGGCTTGGAAAAGAAAGAGAGTGAGAGAAACAGAGTGAGAGTCTCTGAGCTGGCTGAGTGTGTGATTAGTGACTGTGAGCAGATCAACGCTGTGCCACCCCTGTGCTATTATTTCTCTCTGCCTTCATCCCACTCTCATTTTTCATCTCATGAAACTTTTCCTCCCTGTTGACTCCCAGCTACAGCGACACGTCTGTGTTAGCATCTTTATATTTTAATATTTTTTATCTTCCTCTATCCAACCCTTATGTTATTCATTCTGACAGCCCCCCATCACCTCTCATTTAGGCTTCTCCTGCTTGTCCTATCTCCCTTCTTCCTCTGTCTGTATCTTTCTCCTTTGGATCATTTCACCACTTCCTGGTTTTTTAGGCCTGGTGCCTGTGTCTTTGAGGTGGGGTGTGGTGGGACAGCTGCTTGTTTGTGTGTGTGTGTGTCTGTGTGTGTGTGTGTGCATGCGTGCAGTTTGAAACAAAAGGGGAAATCGCGGCACCTCTTTAAAAGAAACACACAGGGCCTGGGAAGGAAAGCAGCGAGGTTGGCATGCTAGCAGATGATGCTAACCATGTAGGAAGTGAGCTTCCGTGTATTTATAGGCCCTTGTTTACATGTCTGCGTCACATCAAAGCCATCGAGGAAGAGAAGCAGATAGGATGTGAAAAGTGTGCTTGGCAAGATGAAATATGTATTAAAACGCTACATGATTATAAATGTGCTCCCGTATACGTTTGACATGGATGTGAGATTGTCCTAAACAGCACACTTGTGCCACTCATTTTAGAGGGCGACAGTTTTTTTTACTGGGCTGGTGTTTACTGAATTAAAGGCCACATGATCAGGGACGTTTCTTGCTAGAGGTAGTACATGTAGTCCATATCTACATAACCTATTTAAGGCAGACAAACTACAGAGGGCCCCACAAATATGGATTTCTGAGAAACATCTCATTATGTTGCTGAATTTGCTTCTTTCAAGTACTTACTTTACAGTAAAAACATACATGAAGCATGTAAACATTTTTCAGCATCAGGAAAAAGAAGAAAGAAAGAACATATTACACATTACCTTTAACTTCTAACAACAAAATGTAATGTCAATTTTTTTAAAAGATTGTTTTAAGATAAAATTAAGATTATTTAGGTTCATTTCCAAGTATTTTTTTATTATTAAGTAATTTTGTTGTTGTAAGTGATTTTAGTAAGCCAAATTCTCTTATTATATTGGCAGATAATTTGGCCTGTTTCAGGCATGTTTCTCAAAATAAGCTAATTTATATGCCAATATAGTGTGAATATTTGACTTCAAGTTAATATACTTGAAATAAGTTTAAAAAATGATAAGTAGTCTTATAATAATATGACAAGATCATATAATGAGAAATAGAAGACGTAAGATCTGTTTACATTCTAAGATCTCATCTTTTACAATGCATCAGTGCTGAAAATAAATTCCACTTCCAGGTTCAGTCTTAGAATTTGATTGCCCCAATCTTTGGTGGACCCAATCATAGCTTTTGTCAGTTTCAAGGAGTTTCTTGAACAGCTGCACATCTTTTCAGACCCATAGCATTTAGTTGTCTTCTCACAGTGCAGGGATGGACAGAAACACCTGTGGAGATATATATATATATATATATATATATATATATATATATATATATATATATATATATATATATATATATATATATATATATTTGTTTTTTTATTTTTCAGGAGCTGAAGCTAAAATGTAGCTCTTGAAATGTATCTGGTTAATGACAGTTCTGCTGGTTAAGACTGAAATTTTAGCTGATGATTATTTGTCATATAAATAATAGTGATTACAGATTTAATTGGTTTTTTTTCTTGTTTGTTGTTTACAACAATTACAGTACAAGCTTAAAGTGTCAAAACAGGCTGTTTAGCCACCTACGTGCAAGCTGTGTGTATTGAATAGCTAACACTGGCTCTACTGATGAAATAATACTGCGCCTGCACTCACACATATATCTACAATTATGTATAGAGTTGAGGTAAACCACAAAGCTAACAAATAAATCAACATTAATCTCTCTGTTGATTTCTCCCATTAGAGTGCTAAGACATTTGAACCTTTTGAGTTGTTTTCATACCTCATACAATCAGCCTAATTAACTGCAACTCAACTCAATTAAGTTTATCTGGTATAGTTGCGATTAGGCGATTATGTAATAATTGGGACAGACTTTGGAAACTCCTGTATTTTCACTCGTTTTCCTTTTACTCTAGCGTTTTATATACTCACAGATTATCTTGTAACTAACTCTACAATCCCAAATACACTTAAAAATGTTTTGTCAAATTTTCTTACTATAAATGCAAAGAATATAGCTTATTTAAAGATGTTTGCTTGAACCAGACCAAAATATCTGCCAATATAGTGAGTAAACAAGGGTTACAAAATTATCTAAAATCAATAAAACTGTCTGAAGATAAATAAAAATCTTAAAATGAGCTTATACCAATCTCAAAATGAGAATTTTAAGATATTTACACTGTCCAATGACAAACATGTATCGCTGATTTTGTTGATTAATACTTCTATGCATAATTTGAACATAGCAGCTACTGTTTACACTGTGTGGAAATTTCTTGATGAATGGACCCACAGAAATAGCCTAGAACTGCTTGGGGGGGAAAAGTCTGGTTTAATTGACTTGCATTAAAATTTTATTTGTTTTTTCCTTCTCCTGTAAAGTTGCTATTTTGGAGATATATGTTTTACTTAAGGCAGTGATGATATGTCAGTTAGATATAAAATATTTTTACTTGCCTATCTCACTCTTTGCATTATATTTCTAAAAAAAAAGGAAAAAATGGCTCTTATAGCTGTAAATGTAACCTGCTTAAGTCTTTGTCTGATAGTAAGTTATTGTTATGTTAGTGTTATTTTGATAGTATTAGTGTTGTAAATGTGGTCTGTATTTATTTTCCCCTGAAACATTATTTAACTTGAATGTTTACTGACAGAATAGTATAATTTGCGTGAGCTGGGTAACAGATCTCTTAGAAACCCCAGCTATTTAGAAATGGAACTGCTGGTGTATAAAAGCTTCTTTGTGTCATTTGACGTCCTTTTAGATAACACATATCAAAGATTATAGGCCTACTAACCAAACTAACCTAGTGATCTACCTAGCACCACCTGCGAAATACAAAGCCGGGCTGGTTTCCTGTTTAAAACACTTTCTCTTGGTAGACTCTGCTGCTGGGATCACTTCGGGATTTGCTTGGCCTTATTCCTGAAAGCTAATACCTCATCCTGAGTTATTACAGAGAGATGTTATTGATGGCATAATGTATGTTTTAACCTACTGTGGTATTTGCGTACATAATAATATGATCTCAGGGACAGATTCGGTTCCAGGGTGTCATGTCCTATCGGATTACTGTGGAGCTTTCCATAGGAGAATGCCTGGCATAAGATGAAGATGAGGTGTAGGTTTGTCCCCATAAAGAACGCAGTGCAAGCCTGGGACGTGCTAAGATAGATACATATGGTGTGTAAGTGTGGAGCAGTGGGCAGACAGTGATATATTCTGCACGGTTTTAGAAGACCTTGGCCCGCATTCTCTCAAAGTGAAAGAAAAGCAACTGAATGAATCCTGTGAGCTTGCCAGCCACGGCAGTGGCAGCAGCGCTATCGCTTTCAGGTCCTTTTGTGGGGTGTAAAGTACACCTGAAAGACATCAAACAATGTATCAATTGTACGCCATTGTAAGCCAACATATCAACTGACAAGTAGGGCGATCCTACCGTCCAGTGACTCCATTTAAATAGGCCTAAAGGTTTTCATCAACGCTTTTTACTGGAGCACTTTATTGTTTATTAAAGATGAGCTTTCTGTAGTTAACCTTGTCTGGTCTAACATCTCATCAGAGACTTTGGCTTCAACCCTTTAACACATTCAGATCTGCTGTGGGTGGAGGGGGGTAGAATGTACACCGTACATAGAATCTGAGCTTTCCCTGTGCTGCTGTGTCTTTTATCACTATATAACAAAACATAATGCAGCTTTCACCCAACTTGAGCATGTTTTTGTACACTAGCAGTCAAAAGTTTAGACACACCCATCTAAATGGATGACTGAATAGGCTTACACTTAACACATCCAACTGACAAGATGTCTGAAACAATACATATCCTGATATACCACATACACTCTCGATGTACCCAAGTATTATATGTCTGCCATATTGCAACCTCTAATATATGTCCTATTTTTTTGTTTGTTTGTTTTTTTATAGAGTTCAAAAGCTCTAATTTCTCTTTTAATGTAGTGAATAATTATTATGGACATTAAGAAAACTGTTTCATCCTCCTGTAAAGTTCCATTTTGGAGGTTTTTAAGGCATACTGCATAATTCCACGAGTGCTTGATGTCTTCACTTTTATTCCATGGTCTATATTATAGCCATGTCTACATTTTTGACTGGTTCTGTGATAACAACATAGTATATTAAAATATTTTGTAAGTCTGTAAGTCCAAATAATGTTACGCCAGATATCTTCCCTGTTTATCAGCAAAATTTCAGAAAGGATTTTTGCCAATGCTAAGAGACCCTTGACCGTATGCTTCTATTCATCTGCACCAGTAACTTCCTTCATACTATGGCCTTTGACACACCCAAATACTGATGGTCGGTAGTAGTTGAATCCACAAAGATTTCTTGTTGTTACGTGATAACGCATGTTGGTCACTGTAGTGAGAGATACAAAAAATAAGAAACACAAAGTATAAACTTATAAATTTGTCTAAGCGTTACAGTGCCACTCTTTGTCCCCTTTTTGAAGAGCTAAACGTAAGACTTGCCAACTTGTGTAGATAAGCAGCCACTTTACATGGACCAGGTTAGCGAGGGTGTGGACAGATTTGCGGCCAATCTGCACGCTCCTAAATGAGACACATGAGTCCTTGCAAGGTGACGCGGTTGGCACTGTCAAGCGAGGCCCTGGTTGGAATGGCATGCCACACTTTGGAGGGGTGTTTTTTTTTGGGAGGTGGGGGGTGACAAAAAGCTTTGCCAGCCTGGCAGAGACGTGCTTTATTCCCTGCTAGGGAGGGGTGAGAGCAAAGCCATGAAGATTCAGGAGAAAGTTGTGGTGGTGGTGGGGGGGTTGAGGGGGGCATGCCAGATGGCGCCTCCGTGCTCCAGTCTGGCATCCCAACTGCTCGCCCCCACAGCCACCTCCTTCAGCCCTCCTGCCCACCTTCAATGCCCTCCCCCCCAAGCCACAACACTCCAGCAATTGTTTGGCGCATTACACACTAGAGTAGGTAGGATGCCAGCGAGTGCACAGGCCATTCCACTTCCACAGGCCCTACCCGGCTTGCTTCACACTTTTAACATCTGAGAAACTAAGCGACACAGAGATAAAGCAGACAGATGGAAAGAGGGAGAGAGAAAGAAGGCGGAGAGAATGGAGACCGAGACAGAATGATGAGCGTTTTATATATATATATATATATATTTATTTTGTTCTTTTTTTCCCTGAAAGACTGGGTAGTATGAGTCATGAATTTTTAAGGCCTGAGAGCAAAGGGTGGAGATCCAGCGACAGGAAAAGGATGACATTTCCTCCCGAAATGTCTTCTTGTAGCCCTAGAAGGCATCACATTCCGGTTTACCAAAACAAACAAAAAAAAAAAACAGGCCTATGTCCACGTTCCAAGTGTGGTTCTCATGTGATGCTTGGGAAATGTGTTGGTTATTATCATGATTTATATGTTTTATATATGCCTGCAGACAACTCTAGCCAGTATCATCCCTCAGCACCTATAACAGGTGTTCTCCTATAAAACATTAGAACATAGCCTGAATCCTCCTAATTGAATAGTTATTGTTAAAAGTTGTTAAAAGAGCTCCGAATGTAATCAATCAGCCAAGACCCCAAGTTTGCTGTTCAAAGTTTCCTTCTTTAGTTTTGCAGCTTGGAGGCTAATGTAGCTAAAAAGTAACAGAAGCGTATATACATCAGCTAGCTTTGAGCTAATTGTTTACCTAAAACTGTGCTAAGCTAATGTCAGATCGATCTGCTATTGTGGCTTCTGATGCTGTATAGCATATTTACAGCATATATGGTTAAGGTTGCTACTATTAGCTCCTTGATCTGCTCTTGTTGTAGGAGTCTCACTAACTGTGAAATGGTCAAAAGAAAAAAGGCCTTAATATTGGTCCTTCCTCAAACCCTGTGGCTAACCAGAGCCTCTGGATGGCCAGTGACACTGGAGCGGCCCTTCTGGGTTCCCACGACACACAGTGCTATTCATTAAACACAGCGCTGGCCACAGGCCGTAAAAAGCTTAAGCTCTCAAGCCCCCTCACTGTGTGTTTGTGTGTTCCTCAAGTGGAATACGGTCTCTTAAGTTCCAAGCTGTACAGGAGCAAAAGCAGGAGGAGCAGATTGGGAAAAAGAGCTTTTTAAATAAACCTTAAGGGGTTGCACTTGAGGTTGAGATTTTACCCAGCAGCACAGTGGGCTAAGCTGAGTTTCATGATTACACCAAAAGCAGGAGATGCCATTACCCGTTACACCGTTAGGTCAGACAAAAATATGCCTACTGTCCTGTTTCTACGGAACCCGTTCTGTAACACTAACCAACCTTTTCCTCTCTTTGCTCTCCAAGGCCATCATCTATGAAGGTCAGGATAAGAACCCCGAGATGTGCCGTGTGCTACTGACCCACGAAATCATGTGCAGGTAAGTCTGTGTCTTTGTACATTACTGGATGCTGTATTTGAGTGAGGAAACACTGCCCAGTGTAAAAGTAGAAGGTCTATATTTATTTTCACAAAATTATTTGCTTTTAAATGTGTAAAACTTATCAAAGGTAAATGTACTGTAACTTATGAGCTATTAATAAGTACGATACCAGTCAAAAGTTTAGTGACTCATAGAAGGTCCTTCTTATGTTTATCTGAATGCTTTAGTTTGTTCATTGTGAATATTCACTAAACTGAAAAGGAAACTACAGCTTTTAAATTGAGTAAGGAGGAGTTAAACATTTTTACACAACTAAATAAATATTAGAGGTGGCATATAATACTGTGAATCAAGAGTATATGTGGTACATCTCATCAGTTGGAGTTGTTAAGTATAAGCCTGTAGAGTCTTTAGGATAACCAACAGCTTCCATTTACATGGGTGTCTCTAAACTTTTGTCTGATCAGTGTACAGTGCACTGATCAGTAAGGAACGGTAGATCATCAGACCATCAGTTCCTGTCCAGAGGTTTTGCCAGTTCACCAGGACACATGACTTGTGTCGTCTGGACTTCTCTGTTGCAATGACACATGTTTGGTTGAAATGAAATGAAAGCAAACACACTCTAAACAGAATGCACATTTATAATGCGGTATTATTCTGTATTTGCTGAATTTAACTAACTATATCACACATTTTCTATTTTATTTCATATTTCAATTTTCTTTTTTTTTTTTTACAGTTTGTTAAACTCTGCACATTTAAGTCCTTAACCCTGGTCCTAAAGATCCTACATTCCTGCAGAATCTAGTTTTAATTACAGTTAGTCATATTGTTGTTCATGATTGCCTGGATCAGATGCATTATGTAATGTAAGATGCTTGGAAGGACGTGTTGGCATGTTAGGTAAGGCTTAGAGCTTAAATCTCCAGAATGAGGGCTGTTGCCCACTACAACATAACATTGACTTTAATGGCCCAAGGCCTTACATTTGACTGCTTTGTATTGTTACGGTTCATTTCTGGTGTTCTAGTTAAGTTACTCAATTGTGCTCTTTGTGGGTTACCTTGAACATTTAATGTATATTCTAAAAAAAAAAATACCATGCCTAATAGCAGTTTTGTGACACTTTCTAGTCCCTGTGCAGAATATTATACATATTCATTAATTTAGCTGTTTTCTATTTTCAAAATCATAGCCCCCACATTACTGTGGTCTCAGTAGACTTCAGTAATACATTAGGAATAAAGCAGAAGTGTGCCTGATAACTTCACACTGACGCTAACCAGGTCAGCCTTATGAACCTCTCTGCAGAGGAAAACGATAAGTAAAACAAGGTAGAAGATGAGTTTTGCTATCAACCGTTCTGTCTTTAATTAACATCTGAAGATGAATCTGGCATAAAAGTAGGTTGTGAAGATCGACTTCTGCCTATTTTTAGCTGTGTTTTAACAGCGCCCCTCCCGATACCTAGTTAATTAGGGCAAGCGGAAACTCATTACTCAGTTTGAATCTTTCTATTTAACAAATATGCCTCCACTCCAGCGAGTGCCAGCTTTGAGTTAAGGAGAGACATAGCATGATGAGCAGACCGAGTAGTAGTGGAGGCATGTGCGTACACACACACATACACACACATTCACGTGACCAGTATCTTTCACCGTGACACTAGGCAATCTGGTGCCAGCCAGTTGGGCTCCCCTCCACCACTCGCCACGGCACAGTGCTGATTCTGTATATTGGTGGAGGGAGAAGGCGGGGGGTGTGGGTGGTGTTCGAATGCACTCTCAATTATAAGCAGAAAATTAGGCTGTTCACTATTAATCAGCCCTGCTAATTGCCACACACCACCATTAGCCATATGGTGCCATGCCAGCTTGCAACCGTGGGACAGAAGCACTTATTCCTCTCATTTAAACAAATTAAAAGCAAAACAACAACAACAAAACTAGCTAAAGGGAAATGGCCAAAACTGTGACTTGAGGATGTTATTTGCAGAGCGTGGTCCTCTTTTTAAATCGTAAAGATGAAAGTTGTCATAACACCAAGGCCAGTGAAATAAATCAAGGCATCCAATGAAGCAAAGCATACGTTGTTGGGGTGGGGGTCAGGGGGGCTACTGCGGCCACGCTGCTATGCAGACTGCTGCGTGTTAATTGCACAGAGTGGTTTGTGTTTAATTTCTTCAAAAGCTGAATCAGGAAGGAAGTGCCGAGATTAAAGATGCCATTTCCTTTCAGGGGGTCCTGAGGGATGAACTGATGCTAACGGAAAAAAATAGATAATACCTCCCCTCCGAAAAAGCAAGCTGATGGAGGCGTGTAGTAATTAACATAATTTCTGCTTATACTGCTTAGAATATATTCGGTATGGCAGGAGGAGCCTGAGAGAAGCCCTGTCTCCCATGGGTGCCAGCAGATTTGATCGTTAGGCAGCTACAAATCCTGTTCCCTCATATCACACACACACACACACACACACACACACACACACACACACACACACACACACACACGCGCACACATACACACACACTCATTCACACTCTCTCTCTTTCTCTCTTTTTTAGTCCTATGGGAGGACACTGACCTAGTTGAAGGAGCCTCACAAAGAAAGAAAGAAAATCAGATGATTTCTCACTAAATACACCACTGCGATTATATATTATCCCATATAGTAATATCTTTATTTTTAGTGTATTTTTGTACCAGTGGCAGCTGAAAATGCTGCGCAGAGAGGTGGTAAAGCCTTAACAGGAATGGAAGAAATTAGGCATGTTCAATTAACACTTGACAGATTACAATAAAAAGAATAAATGTCACACAAAAATAGAATTTGAATGTGTATTAAAGTGAAACTGAAAGTCTCTCCACATTTTCCGTACTTTACAAAAGGTGTTTGCAGAAGGTCAGTCTGTGCAGATCACAAGTTGAAACACACAGAGAGACATTCACTGTAAACAAGTGGTGTTTAAAAGTGATATAGAGCTTTTAAAACTAGAAGCAAAATCTTAAAGAACCTAGACAAGAAGAAGAATCTGTGCTGCTGTGCTCTGTACGAACTGGAGGGGATGGATTGGATTTTAGGAACCACAGGAGTCACTGCTGGAACATTTTGTATTAAATTTTTTACATGATTAAATTTATGATTAAACAAACTTAATAAACCTAGAAACACTTTTATTGCATACCAACACTACCTCTTATACGCCTGAAGTAAAGTCATTAAAGATTGATGGAGTCTATTGATAAAGGCCTAAGATGTGTGTCCAAGGCACAAATGAGGGATGTAGGAGGTGTGGTAAGGGGGGAGAGAGAGAAAGAAAAAGAGAGAAGGAGAGAGAGGATTGGGGAGGAGGGACAATGCCAGGGGTTTCGTGTGACAATTCCATCCCCAGTCCCTTTCAGCATCGCACTGCCATCTGTGCGGAGGAAATATGAGCCTGGGGGTCTCTCTCTCTTTCTTTCTCTCTCTCTCTCTTCCTCTTCACAACCCTTAACCCCTCAATTGTACTCTTGTCACCCCAGTCCTGCATGCATTGCTTTTATTAAATATATGTATGGAGTTTGTAGACCAAAAAGTATATACACACACACACACACACACACACACACACACACACACACACAGTACCAGTCAAAATTTTATGCATGGCTACTTATAGAAGGTTCTCCCTATGTTTATTTTAATGCTTTACTTTAAGATAAAAGGGAAGACATTAAACTATAAAATAGTGCTCATGGAATTATGCAGACTTCATGGGAAAACAGCTTTCTTAACCTGCAATGGAGGTTAACAGGAAATTTTTCTAAGCAGTTTTGGTCTGTCCATCATGAACATTCACTATCACAATCACAAGCTTATAAATAATTAATCTGGTCAAGGTAAAAGTTATCAGAAACATGATGACATAATACATTAATACATTCCTATAAACCTCTGTAATACTGTGCTGAATTAGGTACATGCTTTGTGCTGTTTGCTGCCATATTGGCCGCCAAAGTCTAAAATGCTTCTATACCGCTGTATGCTTTCATACATCTGGCTTGTAGTGTGCACATACAATATATCTACTGACTTTGACTCGTAAATTAGCATTTGGTGTAAATTGTGACAGGAGGGGCTTTACAGGCTCAAAAAGAGATTTTTCTTTGTAAGCGTTCTTAGCTGGCCAACAGGAGGTCAACATATGTGTGTACTTTAACCCCTCCATTACCTGCCTCAGGTAATATGAGGACAAAACCCACTCGATCCTTTCTGCTCCCCTCATGTCACTCATTCCCACACAGCTGTCTGTCAGAGGCAGAGTGGCCTCTGGTTTGAATCACTGATGTGCTAAAGCAGTAAACTCTATGAAGTCTATATGTGTCAGTAGGTAATGTCTTCCTGCTAGCTTCTACTGCCTAGGCCCTTTTGGTGTGCTATTAACCCTGAGAAGATGCACTTAACAGAAGCAATGACAATACAGTTTGAATTTGGTAGTAAGTTATTATGTTATGTCATTTTTATGATTTGCATTAAAATAAAAGGAAACCACACATTTGATACAGGCACATCATGGCAAGGCCCTCTAAGGGTTTTACAGGTTTATTCGCGGGCCACATTCTCAGACTTTTTCAACTTGGCTATAAGCTTCAGAGCATTACATAATGTCCATATAACTCAATAATAAGTCTAACATTAAAGAGGTTTAATGTGTTAATGTGTTTGTTCCTTCTTCCTGTGTGCTCTGTTCTCCTCCCTCTTCCTCTGCACTAGTCGGTGTTGTGACAAAAAAAGCTGCGGGAACCGCAATGAGACCCCCTCAGACCCCGTCATCATTGACAGGTAGGAGCTCTTCCCTCCTCATTACTCACTTGGACTGGTGTTTGAATGGATCTATGTGCAGCCTCATCACAAAACTAGTGTTGCTTTCCTCGTAACATCACGCCACGGCTGTTAATCCTGACTGGTTTCCGATCCCTTATGATTCAGTGACTTCTGCTGTGAATGTTTAGTGCCGTATTGTCTGGCACTTTGTTTTGGAGGAACATTTAACCTAAATGCTAAGTGGAAAAGCTGTTTGTTGGCCTTGGCACCTGGTTTGCTTTCCGCAAGAGCTTTCTTACTTCAAGCCACCATCAGGGATTTGTAATGGAGCTTTTGTTGTCGTTGATTATCGAAGATATTGCTGTGATTCATCTTCATTCATCTTCTCATTGTAATCCAATCAAGCCCAAATACAATGACAGAAACAACACTGGAAACGTTTTGATCATTAATGCCAGCTAATTCTTATAATGCATGCGCTGGCACTTTTGGATTTGTTCTCAAAGTAGTGGGCCAGAAATCACAGTTCCAGGTCTGCTTTCAAAAATGCAAGTTCTCGAGAGAGTGCTTGACAGTAACCATGCAAACAATCTAGATAATATCAACATGGTAAGTACTTCAAATTGGTAATTGGCTCGTATTTGGATCGTGTTTCCCACCTCCAGAACTGGACCGTGCTCATATTCCTTTTGCTGTCGTTAATAAAATCCACATGGATAATGGCCTCTGAAACAATAGCAGCCAAAGACCCTGAGGCCCCTCTCTCTCTCTCTCTCTCTCTCTCTCTCTCTCTCTCTCTCTCTCTCTCTCCCTCTCTCCCTCTCTCTCTCCCCCGAATGAATACAACCCTTCTCTCTTTCAAGCTTTATCTCTCTCTCCAAAGCTGCTCTCCCTCCAAACCCACTCTGTCATTACTGCATTAAAAACAATTGGTAGCGCTAATGGTCATACTTATAACGTTAGCAGTAACACCAGCGTATTAGCCGCATTCTTGGACATGGGTTCTTTATTACTTTTTGTGTTGTGGTTGTTAGCGCTTGTGCAAGGAGCCTCAGGTACACTTGATTCTGTTTTTCAGGGTTTTGTGGAAAGAGGTCTTTTGCGTAATGTGGAAGCTATTATGCGGGCTCTGGGGGCATCTGCTCTTACAGGCCTCAGCACTATTCTACAGGGTCTTTTATAGCAAGCCTTGCACTATGAATGATGTGAACCTTTCCTCAGGGATGCTGGTGTGGCCTTGTAAGCTTGATTCGTTTGGGAGATGCACGTAAGAAAGCCGTGACAATGTAGTCATACGGCACTACTAGGTTTTCCCAGTAAAATGGTCACTCGGCTAAAAACTTACAGTGCCTCATCTTTGCCAGCAACGTTCCTCCTTGATTTGTTCATGACATGAGAAAGGCAGCAAATCAAATCTGTTCCTGCAAAGAATTTACAACCAAAAGAAGAAATGTTTGATTTATGCTGGATGGATCGGCAGCCTTTCTTACAAGAGTTATTGTTGCGTGCGATCTGGACCGACATGATTTGAGGCATTTCTCAAACGGCCATTATTTGGGATAAACAAAACCCTGGTGACAAGACATGAGTGGCAGTCTGCTCTCAATTTTTCTCCTCCTTGGCTTCCTTGAACAGGGCTTGAGGTAAAAGAGTGTGATTCTTTATGTGAAAATCTAGGGCAGGGCTGGCAGGTGTAGCTTTTCTAGCGACTTTATTTGCATATAAGCTTAATTAAAATGAATATGTTGGACTAATTATATCTGTATTACACTGTTTACAGCAAACATCAGCCATGAAAGTTGAGATTTGACCTATGAACAGTTCTTATTCGCATCCAATTATGAAACTTGTGTACAAATTTTAGTGCAGATGATAAATTGGTGCATGAAATCAAGTACCCACCAGGAGCTCATTTACATCATTTGCACAAGGAATGTTCTAATACATGCTGATGTTTATTTAGGGAGCCAATAAAATTGCACTACTTAGGAACACTTTAGGCAAAGACTGTGCTTGTAGGTGAAGTTTCTGGATGCATGCCACATCAATGTTCAGACACTGTTGCATCAAAGAATTGCAGATTTGGTGGATGCCTTCCGTGGCACAATAATACAATTCCTATAAAATGATTTAGTTTATCAGAACTGACCTGCTCATCTCAGGCATGCTAGTTACGAGAACAGGGTAAGTTTAAGTTCAGCTGGCAGTTTTATGACTTGGAGTTGAATTCTGTGAATACTTTGCATTGTGGGATTCGGACTTCATCTGAGGCTGCTCTGTAAAGGGCCATGTCATACCCGACTTATCAAACACTCGTGCCTCACGTAACCCTGAGCTGTCAGAGCTCTTTGGGGACAGCTGAGGCCAGAAGTTGTTAGAAACACATGTGCAGACGTCCACACGCAAGCATGCTTCTGAAATGCGCATCACCACACACCTTCAAACCTCACTGAACAAACAGACACAGCTGACTCTTATTGAGTGCAGAAGCCTGTGCATGCATGCTGCTCAGCGGCCGAGAAACGGTCAGCAGCACTGGATTTTGTCCTATGTGCATGCAGCACAGCATGAGCTTTCTCATGCTGGTTCAAAATCTGTTCTGGCCTGCTGCAGGTTGATGACTTTTATCGTAATTCATACATATTGCTATGACTGCTGCTATGGTGGGACACTTTCAGGATCATTACCCTCTCCAGTATTTTAGTGGTGATCCTGGTATTGTTTATTCTAACACGGTTGTTTTATACATCACAAAGCTTTAATACTTTGCATAGAAGCACCACACAGGAAACAAACCACACAGGCAGAACCTCTGAGGACCAAATTTGCAAAATTATTGTAAATCAATGTGACGGATGTCTGTTTAAGAATTTTATAAAATAAAAATGTCAGACTTCGTGTGCTTTTGTCAGTCCAAGAAAGTTGGTTTCAGTTATTTGTGGTGGAAAATCTCTTTTTTGCGGTTTTTCATGTTGAGCATTGTAAGAACTGTTGAGAGTTAAATAAATAATGAACAGGACAAAAAATATTCAATGTGATAGACTGATGAACGCACCAGGGTCATTCCTGCCTTCTGCCCAAGAGATCTGGGAGGGATAGGCTCCAGCACCCCCCACAACCCAGAAGGATAAGCAGCTCAGAAAATAAATGAATGAATGAATGAAAAAGATACTCACTCCACCCTAAAATGACTTGAGTGGGAGTCTCAGTTTACCAGTAATGCTGTGTCCCACATATGCCAAAACTTGTCCTGCCACACTTTTAATGCTGTTTGGATTTGTGTCAAACTGCTATGACATTCCACTTTTCTGATTTTAAATTGATTTCCATCGTCCTTGTTTAGAAATGAAAAAAACAAATCTGTTTACCACTCTACTCTCACAGCATAAGCTCAGTACTGATTATGATAATCGTTGTTGATGTGATTTAGGAAATAGTTAGGATTTTTTCACTAACGTGGGCGGGTTCTGATCTGATTCATGCACCTAATTCTGAAGCTTTTGGTGCATTTCCACCAAAAATAAATAAGTTCTTAACCTTAAAGGTTAATTCATAGGTGGAACCAAAAAATAGTAGGCTCTTCAGCATTAACCGTGCTGACATCTGTGAGCTTATCAGTTGTAGGGGAGAAGGTAACGGAGAAGGCAACAATGGCAACACCCAGTGGTCTGCAGAAGAACTTCCTCAGGGTATAAAGGGTATAACATCTGGAATAACAGGAGAAACGTTCGCAGGTAATCTATTTACTCTTATACATGCCGTCTTGTTACTACCGTTTACTGTGCAGCACCCTCTGTTGATGACATATCCTTTGGCGTTCTTTGGATCCGATAAAAACTGGTGCACACTGATGCAAGCTGGTTCCCTGAATAGCTGAAGGTTCTATGAAGCCTGAACGGAACCAGCTGAAGAACCAGGGTTCTTTTGATTAAAAATGGCTAAATTTGACATAATATCAACTATTAAAATGAGCTCTTCCTTGCTGTATAGCAACACCTGTTGTGTATATAATCGCTGATCAGTATATCTACCTGATAAATTTATTTATTTATCTTTATAGCTGATACTGTCCTAAACTGAAATCCTAAAGTAGTCCTAAACTAAACCGACGATTCTGTAGAACCTTGGTTTCATTTGATTAGCCGACTTGACCCTGTTACAAGCTGTTCTCTTCGCATCTCTACTCCAGATATTCGGACACACTTTGCATGGCACGTCAAGGTTCTTTCCACTGTATATTAACACTCTTTAGCTACAAATGCAACAAATGCATGCCACTAAAGGTGAGAGCACTTTGGATGGCACATCTTTTTTTGTCACATCTTGTCAAAAATGGGTCACACGAGCAAAGAGCAGTGATCTAAAAGAAGTGAAGGGGGAAAAAATGAAATAAAAAATAAACGCCATGTTGTTTGATAGTCTGTTGGCAGCACCTCGTTTTTCTCACAAACAAACCGGCGCTCCTGATGACGCTGTCTGGATTACGGCTTATTATTTCTCCCCTGCACTCAAAAACATACAAAGACCTGCAACGACATTCAAAGTCCTCGTGCTTTGCTTTAAGTTATTTAGCTGGGTAAATAAGAGCTCATTAGGCTGCACTTGTTTTAGAGAGCTGATTGGATTTCACTGCAGCAATTAGCCTGGCTAGTGCTAATTCTCCTGCCTTCGCATTCAGAGTGATGCCATAATTAGATTCCTTACCGAAGACGCATGCAGCAGACCCAGGCCTGTGTTAAAAACACTAATGAACCCTTATTATAGCGTTAAAAGAACAAATTTCATGTTTATTCTGGTTTATATTGCACGTTTGTAAACAAACAATAGCAGGCCAGGCTTTGGAAACCAGAGCTCGTTGTTAAGCACATTTGTCTTGGATTAAAGTTAGTGTTAGAGTGTATGTCCCTTTCGCAGGTGCTGCCGTCGTCTCTGGTTTGTCCACACAGACAATGACTGTATAGAGTGAGAGCGGTTCAATACCACAAATCAAAACTGCTCACGGGATTCATAATCAGCTCCAGCAAGTGTTTTGATTTATGCCACATGTAATTTCATTTGTTCCTCATGCTTATTGTTTTATGTGGATCTTTTGTTGCCTGACATTATTCAGGCTTTCAGCTTTTTATTTATTTGTTCGTGTGTGTGCATGTGTGTGTGTGTGTGTGTGTGTGCGTGTGCATGTGTGTGTGCGTGTGTATTTGTGCAAAAATGTCCTATATAGAGGTTCCTAATCCCATGCAGCTTGAATATTCTCACACAGTTCCTGCATCTTGGCGCTGGCCACGGTGCCTCCACACACAGATTCATCTCCTCTAAGACAAAAGTGGGATTAGTCACTGAAGATGTCCCGCTGTCATTCCGAGTCACTTCTTGTAGTCCTGCGCAGTGCAGCTGTCTACCTAAGGTGCAGGCACTAACAGAATGACTTGTGGAGGGCATCACTGCTTGCTGAATCTCCACAATTATGCTGTTGGGTCAGCAAATGTATTATTAGTTTAGTCTAAACTAAAACACTAAAGCTCCAAAGTCAGAAATGTGTCCAATGACAGAGGACCACAGAGGTTCTAACAACAAAACAAAAATAAATTAAAACACTAAAAAAGGAGGAGTAAGTAAGTATGACGGTGTAATAACAGTATTACTATTAGAGAATACTCAGCAAGGAACAAACCCAGGAGTACTTTACTGAACTGCCGAGTAGATGGAACTAGTTACTGCTGATGAAAGCCTGTAGAGTGGTCGCTGATGTATGTACATGGAACATAATGTCCTGACATTGTATAAAAGCAAACCTGTGTGTGTGTATTTGTAACCTGCTGTGGAGCTACATTAACATCTCCTCTACTTAGCCATATGCTCTCTTTTGGCCTTCTCCTCTTCTCAAACTGACCTTTCATTCAGCCTCTGCAAGATCGTTTCCAATAATTCCCACTCATTGACACAGACACAAAAGCCAGCTGACATCTAATGGACACTTCCACACTTTTTCTCTCCCCCAACCTCCTCTACATTTTCCTCCAAATTTAATCACTTTCAGATCAGGCACTCCACCCCCATCTTCCTCCACCTCAGCCCTTCTGAGGACCTCTATTGTTCAATGTCTCATTTTATTCCACCCCTCCCTCTGCCTTGTTTTCATGTTTGCCTCAAAAATCTCTAAACATTCTCATCCCTGAGTTCAGCCGCCGGTGGAGCTAGTGCCCATGGATGTGTTGTAATGAATTTAAAGAGATTTGTGCATCATTTTCTGTTTAAGATTTTGTCTGGCTTAAAGAGAAATAGGTCGCCAGCATGGAGTTTCTTGTCACTCTGTTCCTAGCGGCTCCTTTCAGACATCTCGGCTTACAGGTTGCTTGTTATTCTGAAAACCTGAGCTCTTTTGGCCCAGGAGGGGTGTGAGAAAGCTTGGTGTCTGTATGTGTGTGTGCGCGCTAATGCATTGAGACTTATTGAAACACCTTGCTGCACCTTTTTCATAATACAGTCTGAGAATTTCATTAATGTTTTTATGGATGATTATGTGGGAAATCATACAGTTGATGCCCCACTTGGTCCCGAAGCAAAAACATGGCCATTTCAGTCATTCAGTGTTCAATTATTTCTGTGATCTAACCAAGCAGAATATTCTAGCTTGTGACACATTACATTTAAAAAACTTTCTTTCTGAGCAAGAAAATGTAATAATAGGATATTAAGTCACAAGTCTGCTACTGATTTATCACTACTCTAACTGAAAACAATCACAGCAAATCCAACAAAGAAGCAAGCATTGTGCATCTGTTATACAGTGATATAAACAGGGTTTATAAAGGGTTTTCAAACAGAAAGCACTGATTCCACACACTGATTCATGTAACTCCTTTGGCATCAGATTTAAACAAAACTATATCTACAGCGAGACACTCGGTTTGATCAAATCAAATCAAATTTGTTTTTATTTATACATGGTACAACTATTACTGAAATGCTTTGACAACTACCCGCTCACATTAAACAGTAATATAATATAAAGGCAGATATATATATATATCTTTTATTTATTTATTTATTTATTTACATATTTTTGTTAAGTCAGTAGCATTGCTCCTTAGCACTTTGCAACAAAATAGTCCACTAATATAAAACTCATAGGCTTCCAATCTACATAATATGTTTTTGGCATTTATTTGCATTTAAATTCTCCAAGTTCTTTGTATAAGACCAGTGTAATCTTAGCTAATGCTATTTATGAAGATGGACAAACATGAGAAATAAAATGAGCATCAGGAGCAGTTTTGGCACTTTGTCAGCTTGATTTTTCATGTGGGTTTGTGTGGTTCAGTTCCAGTCCAGGCTCTGTCCTACCCTGGCCAGTTCTTACAGGCATTAGCTCAGGCAATTAAGTATTTGCACACTTCAGAAAAATGACAACACTGATGACTGACACTGGTCAGGTGTACACTTTTAGAAATATATTCAAGCAGATCCATGAATGAGGTGGCATTTGGTTTCCTCTGGGTTTCAGTCATCCAGGGGAAGTGCATTGCTATCCTCTGCGGGATGTCTCGGCCTCGCTCGATGCTGGAGCCCATGCTGGGACATGTCAGAAGCCTGTCGCCGAACCGGCCAAGGATGGAATGTAAGAGTTCCCGTGGATACCGTGGGACTTCCTGTAAACCCAGCCCACCCCCTATGCCCCCCCTCGGGTTCCCTGCCTTTCGTTTTTTTGGCCTGGCCATTAATGGCCCAACATCTGGATCTGCGCAATAACCAAAACAAGGCAGTGAGAGCTGATGGAAAGAGGCAGTAGCAGCAGTGCGGTCCAAACGGGTCACCATGCTCTCTCCTTTCACATTTTAATGGCCTGTTGAAAAGGAGTGGTGCAAGCATAAACATTTCAGAACGGGCAAGCAGAATTAAATGACCAGCAAGTCATGAGGTCTTTGGGTGTATGTGTGATGGAAGGCACCTTGGCTTTCTGGACTGGGATGGGGTCTGTTGTTAATAGACTAGTTGACAGATTTAACCCTTAAGGCACAGTAACTGGCAATGGTGGCACTGTTGGCCGATGCTGTGCAGTTTTAATGGGATCAGCAGTGTTGTCAGTTTATTACGGGCAGTTTTGGGGTGAACCAGCAGAACAGTTGAACCCAAACAAAGTAAAACTGTATTGCAAGGGCTGAACTGGTAAATGTGAGCACAAAAAATGCCATAATAGCTAAAATAATAATTTATATCCAAACTCTGCTAAAAACAATGTATATCCAAACCTAGCCATGATAACAACATGTTAACATGGAAACCGTTGTTCATTGTTTTGTGGTTATAATCATTTGAACAGACATCAGTGTCAGACTAATTAATGACCTTCTATTAAAGATTGGTGGACCGAGAGCCACTAGAGTCTCTTCACCTAAAATGAGTTGATTAGGAGTAGTGTTATAGAAATGATAATAGGACATTAGAGACATAATAAATCATGCTGCATTTGCTTTCCATGCTTAAGTACATTTGAAGGTAAATACTTTAGTACATTTACTCCAGTGAAGGTCTAAATGGAGTAACTTCTAATTACACAGGAGGAGTATATTACCCTGGGAATCTCTACTTTTAACTCAACTACATCGCTTCTATACTTCTTTTTTATACATAATGATTAATATTATATTAATAATAATTATATTACTATTATAAAATTACTTTTGCACTTGTAGCTCATTAAAAACAAGTGTTGACATGTTCGTGCTTGTTATGTATATTTAATAATAGGCATTATTTACATAGGCCTCATAGACCTCAATTTAAATGCAGCTCAAAGTGCTTTACAGTTTAAATTATGATTTGTTTTGTTTTTCCACATAATTGATGCAAACAAAAACATAAAGCTGTTAATAAACACAAAGCTGTCATATGCAAATGTTATTTATTATGCAGTTCACATTATATGTAATTCCATGATTACATTCATATGTTATATCAAAATGAAAATAGTAACCCACACTTTAAGGCTTAATTATACAGTATATTAAGCGGGTGTTGTTGAAGTAGTGATGTTTGCTTGCATGCATATGCGAGTCTGGGCTCTGAGAACCCTATCACAGAAGTGAATTGGTGAATTCGTAGTATCCATTGCCTACCACATGGTCGCTCACACATTGTCTGCTATTAAGCTGATCTAGCCATTGTTAGGGCAAGCCTGGCCAGCTTTGTGGAGCTATTGTGAAGCAATTAAGGAGAGCAGTGGCACGCAGAGTATAAGAAAGAGGGACACAGTAAGGGAGGAGAAGCGAAGGCCAGCCAGAGAGAAATCAAAAACAGCGTGAGGGGGACCATTAAGAAGAACGACGAGAGTGAGGAAGAAATCTCCTCCAGCACATTCAGACGCGTCCCCAGATGCCGGGTTGCCACAGTAGCATGCAGAGGGTACGCTGCGCTTTCTCAGCAGCGGTCCTTTGTGACAGGCTGCGTGTGGCCCACTTAATCCCAGCCTGAAAGAGATAATAACACACCATCGACCTCTACCTATCCAAGTTAATATAGGGTTAACAATATGCAGTTCACCCGGTCACAATCCTATCATGCGCCTGGTTGACCCCAAAAGAGTTGGACGCGTTCGACTGTGTGGGAGGGGAAGGGGTCTTTCTGCTTATGTTTCTCTCTCCCTTGCTCTCTCTCTCTCTTTCTACTAAACCTTTTTATTTTAGTTACACTTTGTTACTATCCATCACTCTATCACTGTGTGTTTTCATTCTGCTGCTCAGTTCAGTTACATTCTTTTGGTTTGTCTTTGTGCATTTCTTTACTTCACTCCATGTCAGTCTGTCTGTCTCTGGTCTGTCTGTGTTTTTTCTTTATATCTTTCCCTCTCTCTCTTTTCCCTTTCCTCCCCTCTCCTTCCCTCCTAGTCTTTCTCTGACTTCTTTCTCTGTGTCTCACAGTTTCATTTGTATAGTACTGCTGCATGCTTCTCTTCTTTTCTTTCTTTCTTTCTTTCTTTTTTTCTTTCTTTCTCTTTCTTTCTCCTATTTAGTAGTTGTGTACTGAGGTTAGGGTTAGTGTTGAGTTCAGGTGTATTATTTGGCTTCTTTAAACAAAGACTAATACAAACTTATAGATGTCCTCCCCTACATAGCAAGACAAACGTGTGTGTGAGTGTGTGTTGCTAGAGGCAGTGGAACTGCTGGTGTGTGTCCTGTCAGAAGGGGGGCAGCCTGTGGGGGAGGAAGGAAGCCTTCTTTCCCTTGCTAGTGATAAGACCAATCACGGGGCTGAGTGTGTGTGTGTGTGTGAGTGTGTGTGTGTGTGTGTGTGTGTGTTTGCATGTGTGCATGCACAGAGGCCTGTCAATCAAGGCCCCATCCACTCTTCTGTCAATCACCCTTTGCGGGCTCCACTCTCACAACTCACAACGTCAGATGGGCTCACAGGCAGACCTGACTGGGCTCATTTGCATCAGCTTCTGTGTGTAGAACTCTGTTGTGCCTACTTTCTGTTTCTGTAGTTAATTCATGGCGTAAAAAGTCAGCAATGGCCATTACTCATCATCATGTAAGCTTAATTACTGTCCATCTGGTCCTGTCGTCTAATTGACGTCTGAGAGGGACTGGGAGATGGAAGGAGAGGGGGATGAGGCGAGACGAGGTCATGAAAAATGGATGGATGCATTCATTCATCGCTGCATCTTCTCCAAATTCACAGTGTCATCCGCAGGCTGAGAGTGGTGGCCAGATGGAGGGCTGGTCGGGCCTTGTTAGCTAATGCTACCTCGGCTACAGAATAGCTTTGCTAAATATCTAGACCAGCATAGGAATGTGTATCATCAACCCCAGTTCTAGAGAGCCTGTGTCCAGCACAGTCTGCTGATTTGCTGAGTTGAACACTAGGAACATCATCAGACTATGCTGGACACTGCTGACTGGCGCTTGTGGTGTATGTCATGCCTGTCATGGCTAAACATCAGAACTCAATTTACTTGGCAAATGGATCAAAAGAAATTGCTCCAAATATCAATATGCGGGCATTTATTTTATTGGTGTATGTGGTTATGAGCTGCTAGTGATTTTAGATTATGCCAAAAAAATGAAAGAACGATATAACAATGGAGATACAAAGAGATATGCTAGCTAGCTAGTTGGCTACATGCAGTTGGCCAAAATAGTTGCATTAACTAGGTAGCTAGTGTATCTAGAGTAACATCAGTAAACAGAGCTAGCTGTCTTCACCTGGGTACCACTTGGGTATATAGCTGTAATATGACTGTTTGCTGTTGTATACAAATTATGTACACAAAAATACTCACCTCATTGATTTGCCTCAATACATTCCACTCCTCCAAAGTTCGGTCTTAGAAGCTGGTTTAGCATCTCCTGTAAAATTAAAATGTTTGGTTCAGTGACCAGACTGAATGTTTTCCCAGGACTGTGTTGGCACTGTGTGTGTGTGTGTGTGTGTGTGTGTGTGTGCGTGTGCGTGTGTGCCGGTGTTAAACACTTCCCACATGTTGTTTCAATAAGTTTATCATGTCGGCACATCTGAAACCGAGAGCGACTCGCAGCTTTTCCCATGTGAAAAAGATGGGCACTGGTTTGTTTTGTTCATCAAATGTTTTGCTCGTCTGCATACCGTGCAAGCGTGAGCACGTTAGTGCAGGCGAGCCGTACAAGACCTTATGTGTCGGCCTGATGATCAGTGTTTCCTGCTGAATGAAATTTTTGACCTAAGCCCAGAATGGCAGACAGGAAGGGCCCCTCCTATGGTATTGATGTCACTTCCTGCTTTGTGTTGCGCTCTTTCACAGGTGCATGAGAACTGCAAAGGGAAAAACATGGCTGTTTTTAACATACTGTAGCTGTAATAGTTTAGGATTTGCTTTCTTCATGTCCGAATATGATAACTGACCAAACATCAACGTAAACGTAACATAGAAATGTTGCACACATTTGAAAGAACATCCATTGTTAAAGCGATACTGCTAGAAGAGTCAGCGATGCGTAGCATTGGTAAATAGCAAAACAGGAACCGAAAATTTACAGGGGGGTGAAGAGCAGCAGGTCACACACTAGAATAATTTTGTAATATAGGCAGCTCAGTGAAATATGCATTTTTCCCTTTGTAGGTCTTGATTTTACAGCGTGTGGCCCTTGCTGATTACAGTGTTCAGAAAAGCAGAGCATGAAAATGACAACCTCCCGAGTTGTATTTACAGAATTTGATGTCATTAGGGTTAGTTATTGTGCAGGCTAAGAACAATAACTAATGCTTCTGTACTGTGACCGAGGTTAGCTTTGCTTAGCCCACTGCAAGAGCTGATTGGGCCCTCAGCCACCAACCCCGTAGAGCTTCTAGCGTGTGGGTGGCTGTGTTTATTCAGTGTGCATTTTGGGCTCCGTAATTGAATAATTCATGAAGAGATAATGTATGGAATCCTGGAGATTTCTGTATCTCCGACTGTGTTTTTAGTGTCCCGTTAGCCAGGATCTCCCCGCGCTTCAGGCCTATTGTTGTATTTCGATTCCACTTCCTGCGGGGAAAGGTCACCCATGGCTCTGAGAGAGAAGGCGAGACCGGTGAATTATTCATGCCATTGACTTTGTGTCAGAGAGAGAGAAAGGCGGGAGAGAGAAGGAGGAAAAGTGAGACAGGGAGGTAGAGGGAGAAAAAGCAAAAAAGAGAGAGAGAGAGCACAACAAGGATGTTTTATTCATTTATCTCATTTAGGATACTTGGCCGCACCTTCTCTACCAATAAAAAGCCACCATTTACATTGGATACTAATTTAGGTTAACTAATGCTGCTCCCAGATACAACCAGGCTCAAGTGCTCTATACAAAGCCGTTTTGCTTGCTGATGTAACGATATATTTCCTGTTATAACCACGCAAGTATAATAACCATGCAGGTATCTCAACTTCAGATCAGGACCTTATGATTTGGCCCCAAATTGTTGGAACATTGTAAACACATAGGCTTTGTATTAGCACCCAACGCTGCACTGTGAAGGGCCTAGAACAGTGCCCTTAGGCTGTGTTTAAAAGGGGTGACAGGCGCACACCCTCCTCCTGAGTAAGGCTCTTTAGGGTTTACAAAGCATCGAGATTGAGGAAGGGGCAGGGGGAAACGGCCTTGCCCCGGGGTATGCTACACACACAGATGTGCTCCTGAGTCTACCCATTACTAGCTTCTCAAGTTGCACCTGGCGATCAGCCCTTTAGAGGAGGGAAGATGCAGGCTGATTGTCATGCCGTGGATGAGGCCACCTCAGCAGGGACTGTGTACCACTCTCTTCTATTTAACGCCTTACCCAGAGCATTTAGACCTATTTATATTGA
This sequence comes from Prochilodus magdalenae, assembly GCA_024036415.1. Taxonomy (NCBI): domain Eukaryota; kingdom Metazoa; phylum Chordata; class Actinopteri; order Characiformes; family Prochilodontidae; genus Prochilodus; species Prochilodus magdalenae. Next base: position 895,213 of record JAMWET010005005.1, read on the forward strand.
TTTATACAGTATGTTTATATCTCGTCACTTTCCAAAGAAAAATAAGTGTCTCCAAAATGGCACTTCTACAGGAGAGGGTAAAAACTTTATTTCATTTTATTGAGTCACTAGTCACTGGAACTAGACCTCCAAACAATTTTTGGACATTTCTGTTGGTCCATTCATCATTTAAAAAAATCACACAATGTAAATAGTATCTGTGCTAATAATACAAAAAGGTTGAAAATGACAAAAATGGAGATGCATGTGTCTTTTTTTTGGCAGCGATGGTATACACCTTTATATATGAGCATGTTTAGAACTCATTTATCTTCCAAAATGTTTTTTGTTTGGTTAGAAATATTAAAACACATTTTTAAAATACTTCTAGACATAGCTTTGCGATGCAACACAGTGTCATGCAATTTCTACAAAATGCACATGGTCAGAATGATTTTCTCAAGGCATTTAATATCAGGTTTTATGATAAAAGGTACTGTAAAGATTATTGTGCATCAAGGTGCAAACAATATAACTGCACACCTAAAGGTACAACAGTGGTCTTAAAGGACCCTCAAAGAAGGTACACCCGTGGTCATATGTATCTGTATGTATCAAGAAAAAGATTATGAAGTTGGTGCAACGTCTAAAAATATAATAACACTTGAATATGAGGCAAGTACCACCCCATTGGGAGTTTAGCACCATCTTCTCTGAGGGTGAAGTATAAACATTTAACCCTTGGGTTTGGTGTGATAAGCTAGTCTTTAAACTGCATAATTTATCTTTACGTGTTAACTTTGGAAGCATATGAGAAGAAGTTTCATTACCAGAATGAAGTGATCCTCTCAAGAGGGCACTGAGCCAAACTCCTGGTTAAAAACGTCTGGCTAGACACACAGCACTAACCTGCTCTCTGCTACCTTGCTGCCCCTACATGCGCACTGCAGGACTCTGCATCCAGTCAGCCAGCAGTGCTTTAGTGAAGTAGGCTCTTGGTGGATGATGGAGCTGTGGTTTGGGCAGCTACACCCCCCCAGGTCGGCTCTTCGGCACCGGTGCACAGAGCAGCACTCACTCTGAGGGCCATTAGCTTCTCGCATGCATGGCACCCCCTCTGCTACCTGACCTCAGAGTCCGCTTAGCCATGAATGGGCCGCTGTGTAGGCCCCCGCTCCCAAATCGCCTCCGCACACCCAACCAGCCCCCGACCGAGTGCGTTTTCATTAGCGATGTCATTAAAAAGAAAACGGACGCCGTTGGCTGGGAAATTCGACCAGGCCCTCTTCGTCAATGGACAGATTCAACCGGACCCCCGACCCCTCCCCGTGTAATGGATGCTTATAATTTGCCCCTGCGAAGCAGCGGGTGTGTATGTGTAGTTGTGTGCATGCGTAATTTCATTAGGACAGTAAGCGGCAAACATACCTCGCTGTTGGGTATTTTTTTTCCCCTCTGCCGTAATTTAGCAGCTCTCCGGGAACATATCACCACAGTTCTTTGCCGTCACGAGGAGGCCTGTTTTGAAACTGCTTTTGAGGCATCGCTCGCTCTGGTTTTTCGGAGCCGCACCCATGCAGACAGGGCTTCAAAAGGCTGTCAGGAAACACGTTCAGATGGCTCTCCATCAATGTGCTATTTATTCCCATACTCTCTGCCTCCCCGTTGCATTAGAAAGAGACATGGAGAAGGGAGGGAGGGAAGAAGGGGGTCGCTTTTGGAGCACAGTGACACGTTGGAGATTTTTCCGTTTTGGAACTTGACGGAAGGTTCCTGAGGGGTATGATCCACTTGCTTGCTCCGGTGGTCTCGGAGTGGCCGTCCGACCTTTCCATAGTGGACCTGGCTTTGAGTGACAGCTAGGGGTCTGGGGATTGCCGGACCATGGGGAATTGGTGCACTGTCACCAGCCAGACAAGGCATGATGGAGGATGCTCCAGAGGCTGTCACTCTTTTCAGCAGACAATAGGGACCAAGCCATCATTCTGCTGGAAATAAATATGATAAAGCCATAAAGAATCCCCACCCCAAACTTTCTCCCTTATTCATTGTATCAGAGTAGATGCATGTGGGAAAATTGTATATATTCACAACATTGTTTTTCATTGGCCAAGATGCATTTGTGGTTACCTGTAGAGTACTAGGGACTTATGAGAGTTAGGTGACACCAAGGTGGCCATATTATTCTCAAACCCAGTGAGTGTGTGTGTATGATGCTTCAATGCAAGCGCCTCAAGCAAGTACAGTGTGATGTAGCTCTGAAATTCTCTTTACTTTCCTTCTGCCTGTCTTTGTTTTTCTTTGTTCAAGCCAGGTCGATGCCATGGAGGGAAACCCCTTGAGGATTGTAGGGCGCTGTGATTGACAGGCTGAATGTTTGGCTGTTTTCAGACTTGTCAGTTGTGGTACTGGCCTCAGCCTCTAGTGAAATCTTGGCCAAAAAAAGTTTGTTAGGTTTACAGACCCTAAGACATACTTGAGCTGTATAAGCATTTATGGACTGAACTATATACTGTATATACTGAAATACTGGATAGACTTGTTAGTATCTTTTGTCATAAAGGTGGTAAGAAAGAACATAAACAAAGCTGAGCATGTTTGTTGTGTGTTGTGGAGTGAGTCAGGTAGTGCGTCAGCACTCCGAGTAGCACTGAGGAGATGTAAAAGCGTCTGTTTTGGGGCATGATGGGGGTGGAGATGTGGGGGGGAAGGCGATGTGGCAGTCATGCATCACTCCATTATTAATAGCAGAGTCCAAATAAAAACGCAAACCTTGTCAGATTTAACGGATGGCTGCGTCCATGCTGCTGGCCCTGTCCAAGAGAGCTGGTGGGGTGCTGGAGGACCACGCTCCTTTCACAAACGTGTAAGTGTGCATGTGTGCTTGTGGGAATTTATGGCTCTACCTGCAGGAGGGAATGAGCGGGACGCTTGGCAGGAAACTCATGCCATCTAAGCGATGCTGCATAGTGGAGCATGCTCTTGTGTCCTTGTTGGAGCACGGCTTCTGCGAGGAAAAAGGAGTGCTGTACCACAATAGTTAGCAAGGTTTTTCGCTACACTATATGCTCAGACAAAAGGACACTTTGGATAAGCAACAGATGTAAAAGTGTGCATTAACAGCCTAGCATTTTGCTGTCACCGTGTTTCTTATATTAGAGTTTGTTGTTTAGATTCCTTATAGCTGGTGCCACATAGTCACTCAGTGTACTTAACTCAGGCAGTAAATTGTGTTATCCAGCCCTCAGCAGGCTCTAGCAGTCTGTGATATGATTCATTTCTCTGTCATCTCGAGTCTTGAGTTCTGCGGAGTGAGGAGAAGTCTTTTTAAGTGTGCTTGGCTGGGCAGGGGAAAGCCGGTCTGGGGCTCCATAATGAGCCGCTGGTTCAGGGTGGGGGTGCCACCTCCCTGTGGCAGCCTGTCTGGACCGCTTTGCCGCTGGGTAATTAACGGGCGGGTGATGCTGCAGTCATCTGATGGGAGGAGGGCTCATTGCTCTCTGTCTTCTGCCCTTGCTACAAGTATCTGCTCCATAGTATTGGCAGCACTTGTGTGGTGGATTAGTAAAGGAGATCAACTTCATATTCCCTACTAATGTTCCTAATGCATCTTGTTTAGCTGTTACTTGGGAGAGTGACTTTGCAATAAATCCCAATATTTAAACCCATATGAATGCCTTAACACCTAAACCTCGGATTGTGCATTGAAGGATTAACAACCAGGGTCATGTAGCAAAACCTGAATTACTCCTGAATAACTGTCTTGGAATTATTTGATCATTTGAGAGTTTTCCCCTCATCAGCTACATGGCAATCACTGTGGTGTATATGTTTTGAAAAGATAGGTGATAATTTAGGGTGATAATTTAGGGACACTTCTCTCGTTCAACGCCGGCCCTTCAGCCCTCTTTCATTTGTCTCTTCTTTTTCCGTCCTTTTGTTTCTTCCTTCACGTTGTTTGGACGCTGGTTTTTGAGGCACCACCACAGGAGCCACAACCGCCCAAAATGAATAGCATCATCAACCCCAAGTTACTTAGCTGTGCTATTTGGGCCGTATTTCTGGAGCTCTAGCTTTGCCAGTCTGTGGAGGGAGGAAGGTGCCCTCCTCTTCCAATGCCAGCGCCTATGTGTTCTCGACTCAGCTCCATGTCCTCAGGCACTTCCCTTGCCCAGGCTGGGGCATAATAAGAGGAAGAAAGTCCACCACAGCTGCCGCTTCTACTTCTCGGGCCAGCTTAAATGCATTCGTCTGCAGCCTTCCTTGACTCCGCAGCCCTGCCTCCTCTCTAACTCAGCAACACTGTCTGTCTGTCAGCACTTGTAAACAAATCTGGTGCCGAGGGCACATTGACAAACCGGTGATAGAACGCCTGTAGAATCTCATTTCATTCGCATTCACTTTCGGGCCATGTTCAGCGTCCCCTGCTCTTGTCCTTGGTGGGGGATGATGTCATGTGTCTGGCGATGCTGGCGGCCCCTTTGTGTGGATCAGTGGACTCTTCCTGTCCAACAGGTCTGCTCTGAAATGGGGAGCAGAGGGGGGTTCGAGAGGCGACTTCCCCTCCAAAGCACACCAGGAAGACGCAGCCAACGTCCCGCGGAGCCCGGCATTGTTGTCCTTGCGCGCACCCTCCCCTCCACCTGCCCAGATCGATGGGCTTATTCACCATCCCGTGTCGACCTGCAGCAGACGGCTCAAAAAACAACAAACATATCCTGCTCTGGCTTGTACGAGAAGGATTAGGATGCTGCTGTAAACCTTGACATGAGGAACCTCACTGGCAAGGTGCAATTTACAAGCTGAACAATGCAACCTGGATGACTGATCAACAATGAGAATGATGTTTTTAACATTTCTTTAAACTGACAAAAAATTGTTACCGCTTGAGAGCTGTTAAAATGAAGAAAACTAGATCTTCCTAACTGCTGTTGAAAATATGATTAATAGAATTGTGCTTTTTTGTAAAGATTTTATCATAATTTACACTCATCATCAAAAGAATCGTTGCAGAAATAGTCCAAGATTTATTTGTCATTTTCACAACATGTCAGGACATTTATGCGTTGAAATTCTTGTGTTGAGGCTCAGGTCAGGTATTAACTTAATTCATCTTTATTAAATAAAGATGTTAAAGAGATATAGTAAATAAATGCAAAACATACACAATACAGAATATACAGACACAGGAGGGGTTTGTAGAAATTCTATAATATGTACATTCTACATTATATTAGATAACGCCAGTCTGTCAGAGTGCAATTGTATTGGTGAAAGGCTCACAGTTTGTTTAGGAACCTGATAACCTGTGGGTAAAAACTGTTCATTAGCCGGTTTGTTCTGGCCTGGATGCTGCGATACCTCCTGCCTCATGGCAGTAAGGTGGACAGACTGTGTGCTGAGTGGCTACAGTCCAACCGGATCTTCTGGATTTTCCTCAGGCAGCTGGATTGGTAGATGTCCTGCAAGTCTAGAACTTTGACTGTTATGAGTTCAGTATCTGGAGAACAGAATCTGATCCCCATTGAGAGTTCACCATCACACAAACCCTGCCCTCTGCCCTTACCAGAGTCCAGTGTTCTGTCCTGGTGATAGATGGAGAAGCCAGTCAGTGTGATGTTCATGTTTGGCATTGCAGCGGACAACCACGTCTCTCAGCAGTTCTCGATGTCATGCTGAAACTTGATCTGTGCGTTCAGCTTGTCTATTTTGTTCTCCAGCGATTGAACATTTGTGAGCAGGATACTAGGAAGCGAAAGGTTGAAGCACATTTTCCGCATCTGCCTCTTCTGCGTTTTTTCCTGTTCTGCCGGCGTCTGCGTGTTGTTGAACAAAGAAGCAGAGGGGTCACGAAGGGGCAGCCACTCGCATCTGTGTGCAAATTAAAAAAAGACTGTCTTGAGCGATGATCGGATGTCTAGAAGACTTTGTTGATCATATTGGATGGTTTGGCTTGTGCAAAAACACAGAAATAAGAGTTTTCCCGGAGCTCTGACCAGTGCAGGCACAACAGAAAAGGCACCCAGAGTGCACACCCAGAAAGATTCATCCGACAGTGGTGGGTAGGTTTGCCCCCAACGAGACATGCGAATGATTCAAGTTTCACGCTCGCCCACAAAGCAAGGATGGGCCTTTTTGCTGTACTTGACTGACCCAACAGCCACGATTGCAGACATTCAACCAGCTGTGATGCCCTCCATGTGTTATTCTGCTAGTGAACCATACAGGACTACATGCATGCAGATCGTTACAATGACTGCCTTTAACACCAAGTCAACGCCACCAAAGACTGCAGTGTCGTGCCAGATGGGTCATGGAATGGCAGAGGGTCGTCTTTAGTGACAAGTCCTGCTCTTGTCTTGGTGGAGACGACCAACGAATCCGTGTGTGGTGGCACCTTGGTGACGTGGCGGCACCATGGTGACGTGTCACACGCTCTGAAGGCCTGGTGTCCTTCCACCCCTACTGCAAAATCTGCAAGAACTGTCTGAATATTCAAATTGCATGAGATTAATTATCGCAGGACACCATTACAACTTCAAGGAACCAAGAAACTTCTACGACTTCATGCTGAGTCTAGTATGTTGCATTAGCAAATATGGTGGCCTGACGCCATACTGAGAAACACTACTTCTGTATGTGTAGCTCAGTAAATATTGCCCATATCAGTCAAAATTTATCAGCATTTATTGTTCCTGGTATCTTTATCTTCCCTCCCAATAACACTGCAGTCCCTTACATCTATCTGGGTGCAACTGTTCTTTTTATTGATGGGTGTATTTTTATCAGCAGTAGCATTGTTAAGATGTTCAGATACTGGCAGATGGTTCAATGGTGGTTGTGATGAGTCTTAGCATCAACACTTTATTTGCACTGTAAGCTTGCTGCATTGATTGTGACAACACACATTGTTGTTTTTCACGTTCCTCTCCTTCCTCTCTCGCTGCCCATATACATATCCAAAACAACAGAGCCGCAGCTTTTGCCCTGGCCTCTGCTTACATTTGGGGGGTTTTGACGTTGGGGGGAATACTCAATAAAGCTGAGCAAAGAAGCTTACACTCATCAACACAAAAGATTAAAGATCAGACATTCCTTATACCATTAGCCATGGAGCTTTGTTCACCCGTGTTATTGTTTTCTTTGCCCATCATTGTGACTGTACTGTTTATTGCTGGATAATGGAATAGTTTATGCCGGAAAGGCACACTTTTAGCTGCTCTTCCTTTATTGACCTTTGGCAACAGATGATGGTTTGTTTGCTCTGATCTCTGTGCAAGTTTTTGAGATCAAAACATGACACATCAGCTCATTGAACGCTAGTGACTCAGAGGGAGTTTCCAGCTTAAACACCTCAGGAGCATGCATCATTACTGAGAGACATGTGCCTCTGCAACATCAATTGCTTCACATCGATCGAGACTAAATGCCACAGGCAGGCACACTCTCGTTCTTCCTCTGCATTCAGTGTTTTGTAAAGGTGGGGAGGGGAGGAATGTCCATCTTTCGTGTTTGGTCTTCATCTCCTGAAGATGGAAAAAGGGGAAGGAAAGGAGACCTATGACAAAAAAGAGAAACGCAGCAATTTTCTAATTCAGTCAAATAAAGCACTCCCCATGTCAGCTGTCAGACAAGGAGCTTAGCCAAGAGGTCAAGGGTCACGGCGCTGCTTTCATGAGAGCGCTAATCGATTAGCCGCCAAGGCGCCGCAGCCTCGCTCAAGTGCAAGACCGATGGCAGGCCACCTGGGTCCCATTTCAATAATTGCTTGCCGCCTGGGGTGTGCCACCTCCTTCTCCTTCTTCAGCCTGAGGGAAGGAGAGATGAGGAACATAAAGAAAGCGAGAAATAAATAGTTGCATTAAAAGACAAAAAAAAAGCCCTGGTTATAGACCACACTGCCAAGTTGGCATGGCCAAAAGTGTCAGGGCGGTATCGATTAGCACATTGGTGAGAGGTAATTTGGTCTGAATTTATCAGGTGACCCAGTCGAGGTTAAGCACAGAGCTCTTGTAGCCTCATCCACGCTCTCAAAGGGGAGGTTATTTACTCCTCATAAGTCAGGCCAATACCCGCAATTTAGAAATAAATGAGAGCACTTGATCCCTGCTCTTCTACATGGCACATTTGGCCAAGTGGTCCTCTCATCACAGCCAAGCCAGTATTAAAAACACAGCCTCTTGAAGTGTAGCTCCAAATTGCTACAGTGCTGACCTCGGAGCCGACAGACAAATTACATCAAAGAGATGATCATCTGCGGCATTTTCATAGAATCCGTAACGCATGCCACATTGTCCTCCTCGTCCGACCCGTCCCACCAGGGTTCCTTTAATGCCAAAGGATTAATTATGAGAGTAGGATAAGAATCAGATTCAAACAATGATGAAGTTCAAAGGCCTTCATGAGAACACATGTGCATCTCAGTCGGTCAGAGGAAATGGCTACATTTCCCTTGCTGACAAATGTCAGGGACCTACGAGATAATATGAGGAAGTGGTGCTATCCATCTTTCCTGAGGGCCTGTGGCCAGTGCTGTGTTTACTCCACACTCTGTAGACTCTTTTCAGTTGCCTGTGAACACCGTACACAAGCTAATCCTGCTCGACAGAGCCAGCAGTTAGCGCTGAAAGGGGAACAGAGACAATGGAACACAAAACATGATATTGTTAGCAGCGAAATCCTTTATGGTTTCATTTCTTTCTAGGAAACAGACAAAAAAATCAAAGCCAGACCATGAACACGTTGGACTGTGTGGCTCCATCCTCTATAGCAGCTATTCTATTTCCTGCCTGCAATAATAAGATGTGAATTATAGCCAAGGCCTTTTTTTCTTTTACTCTTAATGGGCAAACGAGAGTTGGAGACGACTGCTTTTACTACAAATGTCACCCGACTGCCCATTCTCCTTAATGGCTGTGTTTTCAGTTTTAATTGAAATCAATGGTCTGGCATATTCCCTTGATGGGTTTTGGAACTCTTTTGCTATTAGTGTTCCATGGGTTCTACTTTGGCCTCAAAGAATTAAATGACATCGAAATCCATTCCATCCACTGCGTTTGTCTGAGAGGTGGGGTGCGGGGCAAAGAGGGTTCCTGTTTATGGCCAGCTCACAAAGGGTGATCACTCTGTCAGACACACGTACACTGGCGGGATGGGCCAGAATATATGGCCTCTTTTGGCGGTACCGGGGGGGCGATTAGGCGCTAATAGATTGCTCAGTCAGGCACCGTATCTTAGGTTGCCATTAGTGGCACGTTACTGACACGAGGCCTCACATTGCTGATGTCACATGGTCAATTGGCGATGAGACAGGCCCCATCAGTCAAGCGTTTAGCACTCTTACCATTCACTGCTGTGGTTCTGAACCTTTATTGCTATTTTCCTCTGGAACAAGAACGGCACATCTAACTGCGAAGAAAGCCACTACCAGTGTTTTACACATTCTGTTTCTGAACTGATTGCATTCGCTTTGCAAATATGTTTTATGGACTGAATAATTTGCGGGTCTTTAAGGGCATTTTCTCTGAGGCCACAGCAGTGTTTGGTCAGAATGCTGAGACCTTTTTTCCAGGTTGCAAATGAGAGGACATAAATTATGAGCCCTATTTTTTCAGTTGTGTTTGCTGCACTGTAATTTAGGTGCCACCCAACAGTAAGATGCTAATTGGCTAAATTACAGTGCAGTGACTTGGGATTTATGCTCAGCTAACGAGCTGGGGGTTAACCCCCCCTCCTTTCCAGATCTCCACCAAAAACGTAATGTAAACTTGCCAGGATGAGCAAGTAGATTTACAACACCGTAAACATCTCAAACAAACAGCTTGTGATTACAAATTCAGGGTCTCCACCATGGTCTGGGGCGCTGGTCAGATCATAAATTCAGGTCATGTTCTGATACTGCCGGCTGTGCGGAACCTTCAACCACCTTATCACATTCTCCATTTTTAACACCTCCCTTTTATCCCCCTCTTCTCTACATGCGACCCACGGCCTGTTAAGCCTCCCTCGTCCACCCTCTCTGCCCAGACATTTCACTGAAACAGTGAGAGTAGCATGACAGGCATTTGTAACCATGAGGCAGGAGGTGACAATCCCCACTGATTCCCTCCAGATCTGTGCGCTGAAGACTTGTTTTCACAGAGACGATGAGAGCTCAAGCTATTCACGCTGGCTCCAGTCAAAACACGGCAGTTCGCCTTCACACATCCACCTGATTTGTTTAGACACTTTACACTCGTGGAGGGGACCAGCCACTTAGCGTCGCAGCGTGCCTTCAAATTAGCTAGGCCGCTGTATAAACAGACTCCTTCTTTTTAGCCTCCTCGCTCGTTAGGTGGCCAACCTCTAATTTAGCAGTCTAAGAATCTGAGGCGAGGGAGGTTTCACGCCATCTGAAACCCTGAAGCAGCCTGGAGCGGAGCTTGCAGCCCTATGTGGCGTTTAGGTGTAAAAGAAAATCCAGCCTCATCCACAATCACGTTTTAGCGTGTGGTAATTCTTTGTTCTCCTAGAACACCAATAATAAACAGGACTATTAATAAAAGTCATTGTGAGGTAACGACATGAAGAATAGGTCTCAGGGACCGAACGAGAGTCTTGAAACAAAGAGCGTGAAAGGTTTGTTCCAGGTGACAATAGATGAGCAACAGAAATAGAATGGAAACGTGGGGCAGGGGGCAGGGTGTGGAGCCAGCGGGCCCCATGTTGATGTCACCACAGGAAATGCCCCATGACCACCATGCCTTAGCAACGTCCATGTAAACAGAGAGGGGCGGCCGTGTTGTCAGCGCCGGAGGGGCAAAGGCGCATGCTTTGCACGCATACCTTTAGAGGATGCGTCTGGAAAACTGGAAGCCATGCCACCAGTGCTGGTTCTCGCTACAAGGTGAACTGTGTTAATATTGTCACAGTACTGATGATACAATACTTTTACCAGTATTTATATTTAGATTATTTACCACTCCGATTTTAATACGGCCAACAGTAGGTCATCTACATCCAAACAAGATTGAATTAAATATGACTGCATAAGTTGGAACCAGTTCATCTTAGATTTAGTGTTACATATTTTAGAGCCAGACATATTTATAAGCTCTGCAAAAAATCATATCCATGCAAGTAAAATTATTTTATATCTAGTTAAAATAAAAAAAATTCCAGATGCTTTTCAAATGACTACAAATATGCCAAATAGTCTTAAAATTGGGTTATATCGATTTGATTTATCTTAAAAAGCTTATTCTGAGATAGTTGTAAACTTATTTTAGTTTAGATTAAATTATATAACTTATTTCCTGTTGCTTGTTTTTCTTATTAAAATTTTTTGATTGTTTAATTTTTTTTAAGTTCACTATGTTTTGTAGATAATTTGATCTCTTTCAATCATGTTTCTTAAAATACTAAAAGTTGAATTATCTGCTGGTGAAGTGAGAAAATTGTATAAAGTTTTGTACAATTTTATAAAAAATTAAACCATTGATGGGTCAACGGGCATTTCAGATACTCCAAATTTAAATGAACTAGTTTTAGCTAATGCTGTCATCATACTGTCAAACTGTAATCTTAAAATTGACCTTACAACAATCTTAAAGTGACAAACTAAGATTACATCATGATATAAAATTAGGATTATGTCATTATACATAATTTAGAGGCAAGACACAAAAACTGAAATGTTAGTTACTCTTTACAGTGTGTTCAGATAGCGTGATGAATAGACCAATGAAAATGCTCCAAAATGACTAAGCATTTTGCTTCTTCTATTACCATGTGGGAGACAGCAACAATATGATATGATCTTAATAGTATTGATAATGAATTGCAGTATCATTCAATATGCTGGGAATAAATATGCTCGCACTAGATGCAACTTCAAAGGGTAATGTTAAAGTAACGATGATTTTAAATGATTTTATTCAATGGAGTCATTTCTATTTTTCATTCATAGAATGTCATCACAATATAAAGGGCACCTGAGATTGATCACAATTATTAGTTTGGCTTGGTTTTGGTATCTACAGTATATCAATTTCAATATAGCTTTTACAGTGCAGAAAACATGCCATTGTTCCATCTCTAATTTGTAAAATTATTCTTGCAAAATTTCACTAATGTGGAATGCCAAGCTTCCAATTCTTCCTTTCATTTTTCCAGTTTGATAATTCCCACAAATTCCATCACAGTAGTTAAAAGAGAATTTTCAGCAGAGATTTTGATGTGACTGCATGCACACTAACACTAACAAAGCTTGTCCTCCGTCAGAGAGAATCAGCAGTCGGGGCAGAGGTCAGGCCCATACTCTGATAAGGACCAGCGTGTGCACACGTGTGCATGTGTGTATGTAGAGATTGTCAGCATATCAGCAGTCAGACGTGCAGAGGGGCCCTGAGTGATGAATTCCCCTACACTCTGGATTACTTCCTGTTCAGGAGAACCCTGGGTCCACGTCCAACCCTGGCCGCCCTACTCCCACAGGAAGTGGATTCAGATCAGCTAATGGAAAGGAATGCGGGTCCCTGGGGGGCTAAAGAGTCCTAAACACTCCCCTGCTCTCCCCCTCTCTCTCTTGCTGGGTTTTACATTTTAGGGTAAGAGTTGTGTTGTTTTTTTTTTTTTTTGCTGTGTAGTTTTGTTATGAGTAACCACAAATAGACAGACAGAAATAAACTGGAGGGAGTCAGCACTTTTACACCATAGCCATCGCACCCAGAGGGAACAGCTCTACCTGTGGAGTCAGGACATCTGTGCATACTCCACATTGGCTCAGAGAGCTGCTTACGTCTCCAATGCTTCCATCCTATTTCCAGTTTTTCCTAGGGGTTAAACTGGAGTGCATGGGAACGGAACAGCAAGTGAAGCTAAGCTCTGGTCCTGTAAGTGGACTGAAATGTAAATTGTGTAAACGAAATGGGATATCTGTGTAGATGGGTATGCTAGGTTGGATATCAGGAAAACAAAAGAAAGAATCTGATTGAATTCTGCGGCAAACCTGTCCTGAATTGGCGTGCTGTGTCTGAACATTGATGTGGCCTACGTCCATAAACTTGCCCAGTCCATGCCAAATCCAATCACTGTTATTCGTGCCTGGTTAGGTATTAACGCTATTAGGTACTTTAGGTATTAGTATTGTGTGTATGTGCGCGTGTGTGCGTGTGCGTGTGCGTGTGTGTGCGTGTGTGTGTGTGTGTGTGTGTGTGTGTGTGTGTGTGTGTGTGTGTGTGTGTGTGTGCGTGCGTGTGCGTGTGCGTGTGCGTGTGCGTGTGCGTGTGCGTGCGCGTGCGCGTGCGTGTGCGTGTGCGTGTGCGTGTGTGTGTGTGTGTGTGTATAAATATATATATCACCATACTAATATCTAAATTCCAATTCATCCTCAGCTGACATACAGCTGGACATATTCAAACCCATGCACAGATCCTCTGTGAAGATGTGACCTGGAGGTGCATGTAATTCAGAATATAGTTTTAATAGGTACACCATGGTCGAAGTAGGCCCAGACCTAGTGATAATGGTAAGTAATGAGGCTGTCATCGTGGGGCCTGTGGTTGTGGTGCTCTGGCTGAAGGTGGGTGATATACAGCAGGCCAGTCTTTTCCCATTGCTCCATCCATCACACCAACCCCCCAACCCCCTTACATGACCCATATCAGACTCAGACATGAGAATGTACTGAAGACTAACAGTCTTTAGGCGTCTTGATTGACAATATTAAGTTAAATGAAACAGATTTCCCGGCAGTGCTAGACCTGCATTTCCTTTAATAAGCAAAGCTGGATCCTGCCGTGTGCCTACATTTGTACTGTCAGCAAGACTCAAAAACAGTAAAGCCTGGAACCATGCCAGGATTAATAAAGATGTGTCAATGACTCTAAGAGAAAGGAACTGAAGAGGATGGAGCCTAAAGCATTTCAGATGGGCCAATGGAGAGCTCGAGCGGAATATTGGCATGAAAAAAAACAGTTACGTTTTTCAGCTCGCGCCAACATTCCGCACTCTGAAGGCTGAGTGAGTGAGGAGAAGCAAGAGGGAACGGCTTCGTTTCTGTGCTTTGCGAGAGGGTGTGTGGACTTCTTTCGTTTCTTTTTATAAATTGTCCCGGAAACGCTGACAATTGCTTGGCTGTAATGAGCGCCGTTATCAATCTTCCCGATGACAATAGAAGGAAAACCTGCACTGTGTGCGAGGCAGGAGGGACAGCATCCACCCCCGACCAGACTCACCACACTGACCTTCACTTCTCTTTAAAACGAATGCGTGTCTACAAATATCTCTTACACATTTGAAAAGGCATTGAACAGATTTTATGGCTTGAGAAGTGGGCTAAGTGGTTTTCCTGCCCTGGCACACCCATTTAAATTCCGGAAGGGCTTATTAATTAGCTGATTAGTTGGATCAGGTGTGTTAAAGCTGGAAAAAAAGGCAGGACAATGGTACTCCAGGACCGTGGGGCATTTCGCAATGCAGGATTCCGAAGATTACAGTTAAGATTATCTATTAGGAACATTCCATTTATTTTCTTTTTGCTTCTGGACAAACTGGACAAACTTTTGGCTTAAGTTGTCCAGCTCCTATTGCTGTTTAGCAAATCCCTGAGGATGCTGAGCCACTCATGTACCCAGTGCCAATTTACAGAGTGTTACACAATTCTTAACAAACAAAATAAGCCCAGGGATCACAGATGCCTAATGAACCGCAGAGCCTCCTGCGTCCTCTCCCGGTTACGGATCACGACAACAGGCCGAACCCGGCTCCCAGAAACCGTGCGTGGATAAACACCTAAAGCGAGTGTTTATGTGGGAAGTGATTTGTGTGGGAACCCCTTCAGGTCCCACTGCTCTGGTTTATTTATGTCTCCTCCATATGGAGACGTCGCTGCAGATCGTATCACATCAGGGGCTGTCGAAAGCACAAGTCCATCAAACCTCTTGGCACAGGAAGAGCCCAGAGTCAACCCTGGCAGAATTGCGGCTCCTGTCGTCATCTTTTGCATGGTTTCGCAAACGAGGGTTCTCGTATTTGCCCCTACTTGAAATTTTGACTCTCTAAAAAGATTCTTGTGTTGGCGGATGATTGAGCTGCATATGAATCATATTCCTTTCAAACATCTATTATTTACTTCCAATTGAGTATGCACAAATACAAATAGGCAAAGACGGAAAGGCTTTTTGTGGAATACTCATGTATTTTTCAACATAAAGAGAAGGAACATAACGAAAGTGTGTGTCAGATAGCCAATGGGCTAAAAGAAAGGCTCTGAATGTGCACATGTTGCATTATTTTTAGATTTACTAGTCTGTTTGTAGCTTTGACTCTTTCAGTCAGGTCATTTCTGCAAGCAGGAGCTTTGCCATCAGCAGTAAACACATGCTGTATTACGTTTATGGCACACGGCTGAACCTAAAATAGCACTGAGGATGGGACGTCAGGAATTCTGCAAGGAATTTGATATTATTCAAAGATGAGCCCTCCCTTACCTGACACGCTAATTCCCTGTATCTCTCTCTCACTCTATTCCACAATCTCTTTGGAACCCAAATCACACTTCCTCCTGGGCACAGCCTTGCGTGGTTAATAGATTATTACTTTTTTATACATGTTTAATTTTACCACATGCTGCTTTTACAACTTCACTTGACTTAGGGAGGATATAAAAGCCGACTCTGGAATGCGCCACGTCCAAGTAAGTGTAGCAGCCCTTATAAAACGTCCTGAACCCGAATGGCCCGCGCTACCTGGCCAAAATACAGCTTTCTATCTTACCCCATGCTGCTCCTGCAATTACCTGCTTCATTATATCCACATGTGCACCTCTCACTGGGGCCAAGTATTGGTCCAGCAGCATTAAGCCTTGTTGTCATCTAGTACTATAAGAGCCAGGGTCAGTCAAGAGTCATACATGGCCTATAGAACGACTATAATAGTGCATCTACTCAGGGACTTCTGAAGCATATTCCTTTTTCTGCTGTATAGAGAAGTGGGCTGCTAATCCAATACAACAGCAAGATGGTATCAATTTCCATCACTTCTGTGTTAAACAAAACGCCCCTGGAAAATGAGACCCCTCTGCATTATCTGGATACTTTACTGTTGTCCTTCATAATAGCGAAAGAACCACCAGTATAGAACCATCCCGCAGTGTGTGTCACCTTTGTAGACAATAGGCAGTATTGTCCAATCTGTTGCAGATTCTACCTGCATTTGCTCCTCATAACTGACAGCTCGCTTTTCTTTGCATCTTTGTAAACACTAGGTATGAACTGTGCGTAAAATGTGCTTTAGTCAGAAGTGCTGTAGTCAGAAGAGCGGAACTTGGTTTAGTCACAAACTGGAGACCCAGTTCCTAATTTATGCCCATGGTTTTGAAATGGGAAGCTTACATACCCTTGGCCATATAGATTTGGAGTTGATGTTTTTTGTACATAAGGCCACCAAGTATGCCGCACAGGCTAGAAGGGGTGCTTTCCAGGTGTGGTGCATGCATATCTCCATATGCAACGCAATGGAACTCACTTCAGAGAGTCTGAAAAGACGTCTGAACGCTTCCTTAATAAGATGGTCTATTCGTGTTCGACAATGGCAATGCCAGTTGAACTCCCACCACTTCCCCAACTTGGGAAATTGCTCTCCTTATTGACTACTCTGAATTATAAATGTCATACATTTTTATGGCTTATTAAGGGATTTTTTACAGGGAGGGAAAAAATTGGCATTTTATTGGGTTAATTTGAAACTAAAGCTTCCATGCTGATTTCGCACGATTTTCCCCTCATCAACATGTTGGGCTGGAGACAGAGAGAGATGGGGTGGGGGGATGTGCTAAGTCAAAGGTTTTCTTCCTCCTGCGTTTCTGCTGAAGTGAGAAGATTACGGCTGCTGTCGGGCTGCTACTTTCATTAGAACAGAGGATGACGAGTGAGAGAGGGATCTATTTCAACACTATCCAGAGTAAAAACAAAAGAATGATAGCCTTGCTTTCTCTCTCTCTCTCTCTCTCTCTCTCTCTCTCTCTCTCTCTCTCTCTCTCGGTCTCATCTCAAAGGAAAAGCATGGCTCTGCCTTTTGCCTTTCTTGTGGTGCTTCTTCTGTGCACTTGCATTTGGGTTCAAGACAAAACAACAATAGGTTTATTTATCGCTCTGTTTTGTGGCAGACTGGTTTAAATAACAGTTGGGCCTCTTTCTCTCTCTCTCTGTCTCTCTCTCTCTCTTTCTCTTTCTCTCTGTTTTCCTCCCATCTCCTCCTCCTCTCTCTCTGTGTCTCTTCCCTCTTTCTTCCTTTCCTCCCTCTCTCTCTCTGTTTTCCCTCACTTGCCCTCTCGCTAATGGCACCCAGTTAAATTGCTGCTCTGAAATGTTTGTTTTCTTGGCTCCACAAAAAATAGTTTGCAGATGACAAACATGTCAAACTTCTGCCAAGCATGATCTTCCCTCTGGATGCTTGCTTTTGTTCGCCTGGGCTCTGCTTTGCTGTGTAACAAAGGCCTCCCCCTGCCTAGTCGTCGCCCAGTTTTGGTTTTGATTTACTGTAAGTGTGTGCGTGTGTGTCCATGCATGCATTGTGTGACTTTACAGCCCTTAGGACTTAACTGTAAATTCACAGATGGTCTTTTATGTTGTCTTTTGTTGTTTACTTTGTCATTTTGCATTACACCTTTGTGTTATTAGCACAAGGTTAGGATTTGTCAGTACATGCTGTGACTTTGGTACACTCCTAAAAATGATGGGTTTTGGAGTAGATGCATTAGTCTACAATTTGGAGTCAATTGGACTTTCTTTCTACATCTACAACTTAATATTAGAAGCTTAATTACCCTGAAATTACACCACCCGTCAAAGGAATAGTTGCACCCTAGAAGGTAGTATAAAAAGTGTCAAATGCTTTTTAAATGCAAAGAAAATTCTTTTCCATTTAAAAAACAGTGCATTTGCTATAGCTGCGAGTTGCCAAAATAAGGCTCATCAGAATACGCACAGTCATTTTTTCATGACCACCAGCTAATATCCAGAGTAACCGCCCTGTACAGCACAAAAAGCAGTTAGACAGTATGGGGGTGACTCATTAAGGTCCCACAGCTGCTGGAGGGTGTACGGGGAGGATCCGTAGAGCCAACACGACAATCTAGGTTGGCCCACAGATGCTCATATGGGTACAAGTCTGAAGAATTAGGGGGCCAAGGTACTACTTGGAAGTCTTGGTCATGCTCTTTCAACCAGTGTCGGACACTTTTAGCCGAGTGACATGTCGCATTGTCTTGCTGGAAGATCCCATCCACCCCAGGGAAGACAGCATTTATGGGTGTGCTGATCTGCGTGATCTGTAACAATGGATTCATGCCCGAATCGGTTGAGAATGCCTTCCACATGGAAGAGTGGGCTCAGAGAATGCCAAAAACAGCACCATCAAAAGTAGAAAAGTAGGATATAATAATGTGACTTGACTGCATATTTACCACTTTCAGTATTTCAGAAGCATTATTTTCATTGTGTAAATGCAGAGTTTACCTCAGTATGAAAATTATGTGGTGTTCATACGGTCTGTGTAGTTTCCTGTTTTTACAACCAGATGTGAACAGCATCAACTGCATGTTCCAGCCAACAAGTGTATATACCATTGTAAGCTCCTTGGACAAGAGTCCCCTCTGTGATTTTCTGGGGGTGTTTTAATTATGTGGAAACGGGTTCTTTAAAATGAAGATACAGTAAATGTGAACCACAGTGCCTACATTGAGCTGCTGGACAACCAAGTTTTGCCTTCTGCTTTATACTGAGGGACACAACATTCCTATCCCTGTATTCCAAGATGACAACACTTGCATTACCAGGGCTGCAAATGTGACTGTTTGGAACTTAGACTGTCTGAACATTAATGTGGCCTACGTCCAGATACATATCCAGTACATGCCAAATCCAATCACAGCTGTTATCAATGTTTGTGGAGGTATTACATGCTGTTGTTGATACTTTACTTACATTACGTAGAGTAATAGGTTACTTTGACAGAATCTCTTCAGATTATCCAGAGTCCTAGGTCCTCTCTTGTGCACTCTCCTCATGAGCTCACCCCATAAGTTATTCATGGGGTTTAGATGATGGTATGAGATGGCTGTGGAAGAAACTGGGTTTTGTGTCCAGTATTCCATTTTCATGTTGAACTGGACATATGTTTTGGATCATTGTCCTGCTGGAAGATCCAATGGTGGCCCATTTTTAGCTTCTTGGCAGCAGCAGACATAGTTTGATTTAAAATGTCCTGGTATTTCATGGAGTCCACGATACTGTGTCCCCTAAAGATGTTCCCAGGACCTTTTAGAGAAAAAACAAGCTCACAGCCTCTTTTCCGACATACTTAGCAAGGGCAACAGGTTCTTTTTAGTGTAGTCCTCCTTCTTTGTATGTCTAACCCACCTTGAGTGTTTGCTGCCAGAAATCTCAGAGAGCACAGTAGTTTTTTGTGTCCAAGTAGTGTTTAGCAAATGTTCCAGGTGCTTACATTTGTGGTTAGATGACAGGAAAGGCTCTTTCCTGGAATGCCTTCCAAATAACCTGTTGGCATTGAGGCAGCGTCTAATGGTAGTTTTGGAAACTTGGTGGCACCAGCATGCAACTTTTTCTGTAACTTGAATGTTTGAGGGGGGTTGGGGGTTGCTTCTCCTATCACAATTACCCTTTACTGTATGTCGGGACATTTGCCACAGTTGTAGTTGATTTGAAACTTTTTAACAATTCTAAATTTATATTTAAAGGCGGGTAGCTGATTTTTGTATAGCCATTTCCTGACTGTTTATTATTGAAGTTTCCTGAATTTTTATTATTATTGGAGTTTCGCATTTGTCCTATGTTGAGTGTTGAGGGATGACTAAGGGAACATTGTGTGTGTATGTGTTACCTATATATATGGTCATGGGTTATTGCTTACAGGCTCGTAGACCCTCTAATAAGCTTAAAATATAAACTGAAATAAATGTTTCAGTTACATTTTGTTCCTAAAATTTCTAGTCATTCCGATAATTGTGGCAGATGTGGTCTTCTACTATTTCCTGATTTTTTTCTCATAATAAATTTACTTCATTAAGGGTTGTGGAGTTTAGAAATAGGAATAACCTCTCTGTGCACACACACTAGTGGGCAGTGAGCACACGGCCTGAGTGGTGAGAAGTCATTTCCACAGCAGCAGTTTAGTCAGGAATTCGAACCAACAACCTTCCGGTCACAAGTCTAATTCCCTAACTTCCAGACCACGGCTGTCCAAAGAGTGTGAAACCAAAAGGTGACCTTATCTTTCCCAGAAATTACAAAATTTGTATCTCTCTCTGCATGGAGTTACTGTACTGTAGATGTCCAAGACTGAATCACTGTGTCTAATCAGCCTTGTGTTTTTATGGCATGATACTAGACGGCCAGCAGTTCCCTAGGTCAGCCTCTCAACTTGTACTTGGCTGCTTTACCATGGATATTCTGTTTCTACTGCTCTGCACATCATGCAGCCACTGCAGCTATCTGGCAAAAGCATAAATCTGCCTCATAGATCATGGTATCATTGATACTGTACACTGTGTTCTTTACCGCAGATATCAAAGCAACTCGTTTCTTATTGGGTGTTACTTTACCAAGCTGTTACTTTGTCTAGCTTTTCTAGCTCCCAGATTCACAGGGGAATACTCCCCACAGCCAGGCAAACAAAGACAGCAAATGTCACTGTTGCGAAGCCAACAGCATTCGCCATTCTTCTCCTGAAGCGGAACACATGCATGGCTATTCACTCCTGTGGGACATGACTGTCTCCTCTACCCTCTCCATCATAAGAAAGTCTTTTGCTAACGCTCTATGACAAAGGTGGATGTGAGCCTGCATTTTAATGAGGAATTTTTGCTAGGGCAGCCAAGTGTTAGTCTCTATGTAGTAACTTTAATTTTACCATTTTAATATTCATTGGCGCTTAATTAGCCACTTTGTAGCTTATGAAAGTACAACTTACATATGCTTTAGGTGTAAAAGTAGTAAACTTGGATATAAACTAGTTGTTTTTATTAGGTATTCTTTTTATACTTAATTTATACTGTACTTTAAGTAGATCTGACAGTAAACTACACACATAAAATAAACAGGAAATACTCAGGATTAATAACATATTTGTTTCTTTAATAATCAAAATTTACAGACTTATACTGGAACGTACTGGAAATCTTTATGTACGTGGTAAGAATACTTAATTATACTTTTCTTAATAATCTCCGAGATTAAGTACAAGTATAGACCAAATATATTCAGACTTTTCTGTGTACTGGGAATACTTAAGCATAAGTGTGTTTAGTATATCACTGATAAATGCATAAACAGTCAAATGAAATTACACTGACTTTTCACTGTTAAAAATAACTAATAGCATGAAATTCTTTTTTATCAGGGTTTCAGTGCCAAATAGCTAACAATTCCAATACAGTAAACCCAAATAGCTAATAATTAGCATTATATCTAGAGGACACAGTACATACATCTTCCACCATGAAGTATATTTATGGACAACAGGAATCTCTCAGTTGCTAATTAGCAGGAGTTCACACTAGTCAACTCATTTGAAAAGGTTAAGGGTTTGGGGCAGATATTAGCAGCTTTTTTTTTTATCATAGTCCAATTCATACGGAATTCCTGTCTCTCGTGATGATTTCTGCTAATTCCTAACAAAGTGAGCATGGTATGGACCAGCAGTCTTATTCACAAATACATGCTTTTAAGCAACTAATGGGAAACTTGACTGATTCGGTAGACTTTGATGTATATAATTTGGACAAATAATTATTATCTGCAGATTTATTTTAATAAATGAAACACTGGCACGCAAACTCAATACCACATGTGAGCATTAACATATAGCTAGTATTTTTTTTGTAAAAAGTGTATTTTAATGTACAAATATTGACTTTAATATTCTTTAATATAAGTACATATATTTTTAATGTAATAATTACAAGTACATTTTAAGTATATAAGTATATAAGTATACTAATTTGCACTGCCAAATAAAATTTAAATATATTTTTTAAAAAATGCATTTTGATATACTTTAATACTTACTATAAGTACAAGCATATTTAATTTCAAGTGCAATGTAACTATGTACTTAGTATTCTAAATATATATCATTAGTGCTATTAAAATATTATAGTGCTATTAATAAGAATAATAAGAACTGCATTTAAGTGAACTATTTTGAAATGAGATTCACTTACATTACAGTACATTTTGTAGTGCATGGAAATATACTTTACTTCTACCTGAGATTATATATACATTTAAACATCCATTGTTGGGAATGGCTATATATGGCGCTTATTTATAGCATTACGATTTTCAGCCATATTATTTTTTGGTGCAAGGCTAATACAGGGAGCAGAATATAGTCTGTTCTTCACTGTGATGGCCGAACTCTGCTCTTTTCAACTCTACTTTACTTGACACAGGGCAAAAGTCTCGTGTCAGCACTTTCAGTTTCTCCAGGGTTTGAATGATAAGTTCATGCTCCATCCCTCATGTTTAAAGACATCCTGATTCAAGCAATCAAGCAGGTGATTTTGAATCGTAGGGTCCATTAGCATTTGTATGGGTGCTTAAAACACGTCTTGATCAGGGATGTCAAGGGGCATCAGCTAAAATGACTTGTCCATTCACACAAGTGTTGCCCAATTTTCATCTGCTTTGACACAGTAAGCAGTGTCGGAGCCTTACTGAAAGCTATTGTCTCCTCCAGGTAAGGTGCCCCTTTCAGGGTGCCTTCTAGTCCCGCTTTCCACTCAGCAGCCAGCAGAGTTAAACAAGTGCATCTGGTCGGCGTTTCTCTTGTCAAGGACGAGATCCACTTAACCCAGTTGAAAGCTGTCAAAATTGATTAATTAACATCTTAATTTAGTTTCCTAATAATTGCAGCAACACTTTGAGCTCCTTTTCTCCTTTTTTCTTCATCATTTTCACACTATGCAGAGTTACACGTTATTGCAGGAACGAGGTTGAAGGAATGCGTTCAAATCTCTGCAGGGGGAACGAAAGTGACGGTAAAACGGGGTTTACATAGTGTTGCAGAGAGATCTGAAATAGCTTGACACCTTCTCCGACATGTTAACATATGGGAGGCAATAATTGAGTCCTGTGGGCCGCAGCAGTTCTTCAACGTGCCACACTGCCAGAGCAGCTCCTCTCTCTCTCTTCTCTCTCTCTCTCTCTCTCTCTCTCTTTTTTCCCCTTTTCCTGGCGTCAGTAACAGGATACGCCTGCCTTGTCAGACAAGAAAGGGTGTTAGAATGGCTGCAGGATCCTAATGAAGAGGGCTCTGTGAGAGGAGACAATGAGAGGTGAGGGGTAGCACAGCACAAAAAGCCACTTCGTGATGCACTGAAACGAAATCCAGAGCAGGATCGAGTTCAACTGCGGCTTTGCTGACGCAACGGCATATGTCCAGAGCCTGCTTTCCCCATCCCGGTGACATTTTTCCATATTCATAGGGTTCATTTTACGTGGAAAATCTCCTACTTTACTCTGCAAGAAGTGCTCTGGCCCTGAGAACTTTCAGGCCACTCTGCTCTCAACACTTGAGTTATTTATAAATGCAGTATAATGGGTCTTCCATGGTTACTTGCTTACATGCAGTAACAGTGCCGCTGTTCTGAATAACCACAACAAATTTGCAAGTGGGATGAATTCAGATTTTATTGTGGACGTGGTAATACAAGCTCACAGGACAAGGAGTCATTTTGCGTGTTTAAGGTGGTAGTAACTTCTGGATGATGAGGCTATAAATACTTGCAGGTGTGTGAGGGGAGAAAAGCTGGTACAGTGGAGTGAATGTCTGGTCCCATGTGTGGAAAATGGGTCCATTAGTCAAATATGTGAGCATGTTACACTCTGCTTCATCTATGACTGTTAACAACGGCTGGAGGTTAATACACATTACAAGTCATTCATGCTGTCAGCATTAGCTGGAAGTTACAGAGCCTGTTGGCTTGTAACATGTACCAGGCCAGAGACCGTGACACTGCCTAAACCAGCTGGCCAAGCAAAGGGCACCATAGGCAGTGCACATGGAAAGCTGGCTAGTCTCCATGCTAGGCTACAAGCTAAACCACTCTGCTTTCCATTCTGTTTTCCCTGTGGACTTATTACAGTCTGATGCTAGTCCAATGAACCCTAAAACAGGTAACAAGTGATTGGTCAACACCACGTAGCTGTTTACTTCAGAGAAACAGGCCTGCTTGTCCTTTTAGAAATGTCTTGTACATACTTAATGTATATATATAGTTAGTTAGTTCCTGTCCAAAGAAATGTATTTCCATTTGTGTTCATTTTACCTTTTATGCATATATGTGCTTAAGTATATCCTTAAGTATATCTAAAGGACCCATAATTGGGTCACAAAATAATACAGTTTACATTTAGTTCTATTTATGTATATTTTAATAGCACTAATGATTATATTTGGTATGCTAAGTACATAGTATACATATATGCATGCGTGTAAGAAAGTATACTAATTATACTTAAAGTAAGAATACTTTAGTGTAATTTATTTTCTACTGGGGTGGTGAATAGGCAAAGTCCACTTCAGGAGAGAAAACACTGTATCAGACAAAAAGCTTTCCCCTGTGGGCGCCCTGCGAGCTACTTCAGAGCGAGGCGGGCAGGCGTGTCAGTGAATGGGGCTGAAGGCCGGGCAGCTCAGAGGTGACGGTGGGAGGCGGGTTATTAGATAAGTGGGGGAGTGTTTACACAAACTGCGCCGATAGCCATCAGGAGGCTGGTGAGAAGTGCTCCACAAACAAGCTCAGTCGCACTTCGAGAGAGAGGGAAAGAGAGAGAGAGAGAGAAAGAGAGAGAGGGAGAGAGGAGCAGGAAACAGGGAGAGGAAGCACTAGAGAAGTAAACACACATGTGTGCCTACACACTTTCTCACACACACACACTCATACATGTGGGCCACTTCCAGAGCCCTGAGTGCTGAGAGCAATACAAATATTCTACTTCCAAATATTATGGGAATCTAATGTGAGGAGGGGGGAGAGAAAGAAACAGACAGAGAGAAGAAAAACAGTCCCGTGGTTCCAGCTGTGTCTTAACCTCTGGCGATGTGAGTTTAATTGTTAGCACTGCAGCAGTAGAATAGATGAATTAGGTAGTGGAAGTTAAGCCCCCTTTGAAAACATTAATTGAATTAAGAGGGTTGGAAGCTTGCAAAGCATCCTCTAATGAGACAGACGGCTAAAACATGAAAAGCCGCTCTCAGCCAAGGTCTTTGCTTCTTAAAGCCCACCGGGCGCTTTGAAGAGGGCTTACGAGAGAGGGAGAAAGGAGGAAAGTGAGGAAAAGATGTAAGTGGGATTTCCTGCAAAGAAGGGCGTGTGCTGACTGGCTTTAACTGAGAACAGGTCCTATACACCAAGAGTACTGCTCATCATCTTCTTTCCTGACATTACAGGACCATGCAAATGTCAGAGACCACTCTTATATAACAGAAGCTTATGCCAGTGTGCTATTAGTATATGTATTTTTACTAAAAATAGGACAGTGTTCTTTAAATTTACTGTATAAGCACTTATCAGAAGGGTCTGAGTATATTTGTTCTATGCTTGTACTGAATCTTGTAATGGAGATACCTAGAAAAGTATAATTAAGTATTCTTACCACATACATAAAGACATCCGGTACAATATTAGTTTGAATTAGTTTGATTCAAAAGCAATATGACTATGGTCTTAATCTTGAATATGTCCTGTTTATTTTACATGTGAGGTTTAGTGGTAAATATACTAAACGTACAGTTAAAAGTATATTTTAAATATAAAATAATACCTAAGTCACATACGTTACAGTGCAATAACAATATAGTAGAAAACAATAAAGTAGAAAGTAGAAAACTTTTTAAACTTCTCTTACTTGAACTATCACTTATTTTACTTTCCTAACTTTTATTTTGAATTGTTATTGATTTTATTTGTTTAAATTTTTTTATTAATAGCCCATATTTATCTGTTTCCTAGTTTTATTACTTTGTAACATGATTTAAGTAAGTTTGTGGTCATATTTAAACTTATTTGCTATACTTTTTTATAATTAATGCATATATTTTCAGTCCCTTATTTTTTTGTACAATGCTCAGCTACATTGTAAATTAAGGTGACCCTCGATGTACTTCCTGTTTAAATAAAGGTTTATGTCATAAACTAAGAAGTGATCAATTTAGTCACAAGAGGTACTAAAATGGTACACTTACAGGTTACTACTAGTACACTGATATTAGTGTACTTATTTCATATACTTGGGAGCAATATTTCAACTGTACTTAAGTTTAAAATGAACTTTAAGTATGTTTTTTTTGTAAGTGGCAGCCTTCATTTACTTCATTATCCAGTCAAGTTGGCCAGTGAGTTCTGTTTTTTTTTTTTTTAGCCTCACCAAATGTAAAAAATTATATTATTAAATATGATGTCAGATTTCGTAACATCATACAAGATTTGGGTTTCGCTCATATTAACTACACATTTAGTGAATAGCAGGCCTAATTTTTTAGAGTAGCTGATTTTTACATTTTACATAATGTAATACAAACAGATCCAACTTTCCAACAAACAGATCCAACTCCAGTTTTATCACTGAGTCAAAGAAAATTGCAAACCCTGCAATATTACAGTTGACTAGCGTTACCATGTTGTGACCAGCCACATTACCGAATGTGGTTTTCTTGTTTTTCTTGAAAGTTACCTTGGCTGTGTGTGCACATAGTGAAGTTTGCGTCTATGGTGCGCATATTTTCACATGTGGTGACAGTGTTGGTTGTCTACCAGGGTAGGGTACGGTGGGTAGGGGTACACTGTTATCTATTTCTTTTTGTCTTTTTTAAAACCTTTTGAAAAGCTCTGTTCATTTTCTGTGTAGCCTTTTCTTCTTTAACAAATGTATTGTTTATCTTATCTGACTCCAGAAATATATCCTGAAAAATGTCTTGTACATGATGTTCATTTTGACTGGAAATGACATTAATTGATGATGGCTTTCTAACTTTTATAAGGTATGAGCATACATATTGTTTGTTGTGTTTGTCCATATGTATGGGTGTGTGTGTACGTGGTGTTGGGGTTGGGGGGGCAGCGGGAGAGGTGTTGTGTGCCAGTGAGCTTTGGGCCTAATCTAATAAAGTGCTCCCTGCCAGTTGTGTCTCACACTGAGCCTGGGGGAGCTTGCTAGACTGCTGAAGAAAAGCAGTGAAAAATCAATAGCGATTTATAATTTACAATGGCAGAAGCCTGGACACTTTTTTTTTTACAGGCCCCATCCTGGAGCCTTAATATTGCATGAGGGGGTGCACCCTGCGTGTGTGTGTTGGTGAGAGGATGGTGTGGTCGGGGCCAGTACGGCATTCTTAGAGCCCCTCTGCTGGGGCTAGCGTGTGAGAAACGTGTTTGCCATTTAGGGTTTAGCGCTCAAGGCCGTACTTCTTAGCTCTCAACCTCGGGCCTACTGCCTGGCTGCAGGTGTTTGATCAATAGCTCTTCAGCGAGGAACCCCCCTTTGCTGCTGGCGGTTCACCCTGAAGATGTTACACGCCTAATTCTGTGTGAGGTGCTGCGGCTGAGATTTGCGCCTCGTCTCTCCTTCTTGTCCTCCCACCAGCCGTAGGGAGATTCGGGTGGAGAAGGGATCCGTCTTCATATATGGCTAGCATTAAACAGACTGGGTGAGCAGGGGTCAAGGTTTTAGTGGTCATTAAAACACACACACACAGCTCTGCCCCGTCTGTGTCGACTCCTCTAGTATGTGTTTGTTTTGTTCTTTCTTTTTCTCTTTCATTATTCCCTCCTTTACTGAACGTGCTGCTGAATTATTTAGCTCGCGTGTGCGGACGAGCATGTGCCTAGAGGACCCAGCTGGCCTGCACCCCTTTCTTTCTGGCTTGGAAGATGAACATGTCCTTAATTATCCTGAAGAACAAGGCCTTTTCTGCCAGGAGTGACCATCACATGATCAAAGACTACCTTTCAGCTTTTTACATAAATAGCTTCACGCTAAGGCCTGACCTGTATTAACATTAGTGGCCAAAACAAAACCAACTGGAGCCAATATTGTTGGCTGCTATTTTTATATGAGTTTTGTACATTGATATAACATTCTGCATAGATAGTTTTGATCAAACTGTGCTTTAATAGCAGTTATTTTTGTCAGTTTATAGTTCTCACACTTCCTAACTCAAATAACTGCACAGCTCACATTGTTAATCAAATAAAAGTAATATGAGTATTATAGTCAGGAGTAGGGGATCTCAATTTTTGATCTACCTACACATTTCTGGTAAATATTGTGACATAAGCTCTCAAATAAAAGTTCCATGTGACTGAAACATACCTAATAGTGCGCAATACCTCCACAAGCACCAATAACAACTGTGGGTTCAGACACTTCTGCTCAACATTCAGCTCAATGTTCAGACACTTCTGAAGAAAATGCAGAGTGGTTGCACTTTTTTTTTGTTGTTGTTGGCTAGTTGCTAAAGTTTTACTAAACATGAAAGTCTATGAGAGAATGGGGAATGACTAAATGACACATAGAGGAGTGTGAGTCAGTATGTCTGTGGATTAGAGTTTGGGAATCTGCCCTGAGTGAGTACATGCAGTTCAGTGGCTGTAAGTTAAAAGAAACCATAGTGTTTGAATGGAGGTGAAAATGAATAGTACTCGAGGATGTTAGGAACAAGGGATGGGTGGGAGCAGGGTAAGAAAGTGTGGATCAGCCAACATCGAATTCATGCAAGGGGTTCTACTCTGGGTTAGTGTTTTTGAAATGGGGTTTGTTGGTCAAACAGAAATACAGTAGACGGATGTGCAGTTTTTCAGCTCTTGCATTCTTAATGGGGAAAGAAGTAATATAATGACGGTTTTAGAAAAACTACAACCAAGCCGTGCCTGATCAGACCAAGCATTTCGACGTTGGAATGGTATTGATATTCTGAAAACTGTGAGACTTGTAAGTGGAAAATTATCTCTCAACCAAGAACAAGAATATAAAGAGTATACCATCTTCTAAAGAATTTTTCCCTCTTTTTCGACATTGGTTTAATCTGTTTTTACCTTTAATTTCATTTTTTTTATTTTACATAATCCAAAAACGCCCAACTGCTTTTTACACTGCATTTAAATGTAATGATAAATAGACAAACATAAAAAAGCTAAATATGTTTCACATAAAATCTTTTTACTCTGACTGTTCTTGTTTATCTTGTTAATGTTGTTATTGCCTTGAGTGTTTTGCCTTCTTCTTCTGTAAAGTCACCATTTTTAGGGATTTTTGAGGATTGTCTGGCAAAGACAGTGTGATTCTCCAAATTACATGTGCTGTACATACAGTACAGCACATATATGCAGATGCACACTAATCTTGAGAAGGGGCATTCTCCACCACGCATCGACAACCCCCATCCACAAAACAACTTGAGCACTAATATTATACACGCAGCAAAATGCACGCACAACCACACTGGGTCACGTGCACACACGTGTTCCTGAGTGGCGCACCTCCCCCGGGAGCCGGTCTCTCACAGCTGCTCCCCCTGACAGCTGAAAGTCGGGCATGTCGCACGCCGCCCGCTTCAAAAACAACAGCTAAATGTTGATCCCTCAAGTCTAGCAGAAGGTGTGTTGATGAAGGCGCACAAACAAGCTTCAATTGGAGCCTGTCCCCTTTTCATCCAAGTGTGTGCGAATGAGCATCACGCCGCAATTCCCACAGCCTCAGGTGACGTGTCTCCACGGCGACTTCCGGCCTTGATGGAGAACGAAGAGGGGGGAGGGGGGAGGGAAGCCAATTAGTAGAAAAGCCGTTGATTGGTTTGAGGCGGTAATTAACACAGGTGATGTTAATTAGGTCCCATGAAACCAAAGATGCTGTTTTGGGACAGCCAGTGCATGCACACACACACACACACACACACATATATATACACACACACAAGCATGAAAAAGATGGAAAAGTGCCAGCTAGAAAGAATGGAATGGAGAAAATGGAAAGAAAGCCTGGGTTATTATTCTCTGATACTTTATTGCTGGTGAAAAGTTGCGGAAGGTTTTAATATGCATGCGCAAGTCCCTGGCGAGTGGCGGCTCAGAGCGAAGAACAGAAATAATTGAATCCGCCTGATTATGGAAACGAGGACAACCTGAGCTGTGAGGTGTGCTCTTCTCGGCGGAGGAACGTGTGGCGTGGGTTTCAGAGAGAGAGAAAAGAGAGAGGGAGAGAGAGAGTCAGATTAATTGTTATGAAGTGTGCTTGCTTTAAGCACGTTTTTTTAAAGTGGAGGGTTTGGTGTTTACTTTCAGATTAACAGAGATGTGCTAACAACACTCAGCTGGCCCCTTTTTAATTTACACTTTCACAGTTGCACATGTGCTTACACAGAGACTCAAAAGTCTGTGAATGTGTTCTGTATTATTTCTGTCTTTGCCGTGTATGAAAGTGTGAACACATATACAGAAAATGTGCATTCATGATTATGATTGTCAGATTAATGGACACTGCAGGGATATGCTGGCCAGAAGGGTAGATAGCAGTATAAAACTGAGAGAGAGAGAGAGAGAGAGAGAGAGAGAGAGAGAGAGAGAGAGAGAGGGAAGGAGAGAGAGAGAGAGAGAGAGAGGGAGGGAGGGAGTAAAGGGGCATAAATGATGCATGTTTTGCTGATGGTGGGCTTTTGCTGTCAGGCTGAGGGGCTAAAGTGATGTTAACTACCCTCATAGAGCTGCAACCCAGCCTAACCATGCAGAACACTGACAATGCTTATCCTGGGTGCCGTATAGCTGCACAGTTTATCAGTTGATAATCAGTATAAAGATATAATGATCACTTTTATTGCAGAGCTCTGCAATATAACTCTTTTCCTTATGTGGGTATTTTGCAAGAAATAAGCACAGATAAAGCAGCGTTTAAACACTTCACACATTATTTGCTTTTTTTTGCCTGTTTTGGTGTTTTAGTCCATTTAAAAAGTAAATGAAAATGCAGCCATCCATTGTTCACCCCTGGACAGTACAGAACTCCATTAAAATACTTTCAGCCGTGTCAATGGTACAAGCACACCTGACAAAACACCCTGAAAAATTCAACACAGCGGAAGTCTTTTTATTTACGTCTCCATTTCCTCCTTAAATGGTGCAGCATTTACAACATTTACACCACCTGTACCATTTAGGGACACCATTTAAACGCTGAAGCTGCTGAATAAGACGCCAATTCCAGCTTTGCAGCGATTTGAGCATCGTGTAGAACTTTTATTAAGTTATTAAGAACTGTTTTAGAAACTAAAAATGTTACTGTAGTTAATCAACTACTCAACTAATCTTTTAATCAACTAAAATAGGTACACATTAGCTTTAATTTGAAAGAGTTCATGTGAATGTATACTCTGGCATATACAAAACCATCACCCAGGAATAAAAAGTACACTAAAGTATACCTAATTTCGGTATTCTTAATGGGTTAATAGCGCCTTTTACATACCTAAGGACGCTTTACAAACACAAAATAAACAAGCAAGCAAACAAAAAATTTATCATGAACAATGAAAATGTTTAGAGAGAAAATAAGGTATACACCCTTACACTTATTAAAGTTGATTAGTTATTGAAATTTATTATTATTGATGTACATTTCAAATACATTAAAATACTTATTTTTTTAAATTGGAATGCAAATTAATTATTTTAATATATATAATCAGTTTATGATATAAATTTAAAACATTGATCTGTCTTTGCGTGGGAAGGTGGTGTAACTTTCTGTTGGGTCAAACAAATGAAATGTTCTTATAGGCCAGCTTTGGGATAGTGCTCTATCCAACAATTACTAGTTAATTATTCATTTTCTATATTTTAAATGTCAGGTCAACATTCTAATAGTTATTTTGGTCAAAAAATTATGCTGGCACCATGTCATGTGTTTAAAAATGTGATTTCAATGCATTGAAAAGCCTTTTTTTGTGAAAAAAATGTATATGGGTAAATATTGGTAATATTGGTGGAACTGTGGATGCTTATACTGTAGGTTTGCTACAGAAATGCTTTGCCGTGGTAGAGAGCTAGCAGTCCTACATTGTGATTCTGGTGAGTCGCCCCGCACTTGGCCAATAGCCTGTTTAGAGAGCGTTGTCCACTCTGGGCCTGCAGTAGTCTGCATAGTGTTCAAAAGTTCAAATAATAGTTCAAAAGGTGTGTTCAAGTGCAGTAAACAGCTCACTGAGAAGGATTTCAGAGAGCGGTTCCAGTGCTGTGTGTGTATGTATGTGTGTGTGTGTGTGTGGTAGCACAAAACAGCAGGCAGCCCGGCTCCCCCGGGAAAGCTCCCTGTACAAAAACAGCATGACTGAGGAAAACAAGGTGAAGCCGTGCACACACACACGCATTGCACATACACATCTAGAAGGACACTGTCTGCATCACGTCTAGAAAAATGAACAGAAATTTTAAGCACTCTTCAAGAGCATAAAATGCCCTTTGCACCTGTTGGTACTACTTTATTTTTACAGCCACTGGACACTTTATTAGAAACACTTACTCTGTATTTGTTGTCAACTCTGTAGATGTACAGTTACATACTGTAACCCATCTCTGATCATGTGCAGTGTCACCTTCCACCTCTTACATTATTGATCAGTTTCGGTAATCAAGGGCTAGACGGTTATGTCTGAATTCAGCCTTCTTATCCCCCAAATCATACACATGGCCATGCTTCCACACTTCTAGTTTGAACTGCCGCTTTCTGAATCAGCAGGCTATCTTTGGTCTGACCCCGTTTTCCTACTTCCTGCAACAAATTTTCTCTGTCAAGTTACGTTTGTAGCGATGTGCGCCCTTGGATATGGCCCATATGTGTGGCCCATGCCCGTGCCCTCCCTGCCCAGCTGTTTGGTCTGCAATTACATCACTTTGGCCGAGCACCTCATGGTGTGTCTGCAGAAGGTATAGACCAGGCTTGGGTGTATGTTAAAAAATGCTACGCTTGTTTCTCTTATCAGCATCAAAGCTGCTTTGTCAAATGTAATAGTAACAGTTGCAGCTTCTCTCAAATCAAGTGAGGAATATTGAAGAGTTCTCTTGGCCTGAAAAAACCGGCCCACAGAATTTCACCTCGTTTGTCATCTTGGTGTTTCTCCACATGCACCTCCACTGTTATCATTACTGCCTTCTCCAAGAACATGTGCGTGTTTGTTTTTAATGGATAATTAAACCAGCGCTGCTCTGTAAATGCGTGACAGTTGTCATCGCCGCATCCTCTCTCCGCTCTTGTAAGGGCTACTGCGACAGCTCTCTGGCACGCGTGTTCTTGGCACGAGGTGTTTTTTGAACAGCGGCGGCAGAAATTGACATTCGCGTGACAGATTTTTTTTTCTTTTGCTCTACCGCGTATTGATATCTCTTTCAGTGGAGGTGGCTCGTCTTTGATCACCTTCTCGACGCTAATTAAAAGGAATGATGCTCTCTTGAAGGAGGCGCTTTTGGAGACTGAAGTCTGACAAGCCTCCTCGTCCTCTTTTCTTTCATTCCTCGTGCTGGGAGTTTTATTGGAAAAGAACAGAAGCTTGTCAGTTACAAAAGCCTTCCCAAAGACTAACCTGGAAAGTTGTCGGAGTGAAAGATAAATAATTAATTCTCACTCTGAGAAAGGGGGGAAGAAAGGTGGTAGCATTTTTCACTAATGATTGTGTTTCACTGTTGTTTAAAAGGAATCACGGTCGGAGAGATGCTGAGCAATCATGTAGACTCACAGTACACTTTATTAGGAACACCTACCATTCAATAATTTCCGATGGCGGGCCACGTTATGCCTACCTTATAGGTCCACAGTGGCGAAAAGTGGTGGACTTTTAACATCAGAACAGTAATACTGGTCATGGTAGGTCCACCTGCCATGGGTATCTACCTATCTATCCACCTACCTACCTACCTACCTACACAACTACCTAGCTACACAACCACCCAAGTGCCCATTCCTGGATTCTATAATCAGTGGTAGCTATTTTAACTGATTAGGCACTTTGTCCAGTGTTTGATAAAGTTCAGGACAAGAAACTGGATTCAGGGTCTAAATTTGTAATCTCTACTGTCGGCTGTAATTTGTGTGAAAATTGAGTGTTTCTCAAGTCTTTGCTCACACTTGGCTAGAACAGGCCAGTAAATCATGTCATATCAGCCTGTATGTCAAGCTAACTGGTGAGTAGGTTAGATAATTAACTATATTGGTCACTTTAGAATGGCATGAAATGCACAAACAAGATAATTAAATCATTACCTGTGGTTATTATCATGGTTCCAGCTGTCTGTCAAGCAGTGGTTTGTGGACAGTTTGTTTGGGTTAGCATCTAGAAGG
Organism: Prochilodus magdalenae; assembly: GCA_024036415.1. NCBI lineage: Eukaryota > Metazoa > Chordata > Actinopteri > Characiformes > Prochilodontidae > Prochilodus > Prochilodus magdalenae. The sequence continues at coordinate 929,577 of JAMWET010005005.1, forward strand.
ATAATTTCTATCAGTGGTAACACAATCAAACCAGACCAACGGATGCTTACACTGTTAACAATGCTAATAACGAGTGCAGGTAACACAAGATGCTGAATAATGATGTTGTTTGTTGTGCATGTTGCGTTTTGACTCAAGGCTACGTTTATGCGATAGTCTCTCAACTGATGGCTAAAAAAGGCTGTGCGGCCTGCACATTCTGTGGCAGCGTCTTCTGCAGTTTGTTGCTGTCAGGCATGGTCCTCGTAAGGCATTTTAAGAGCAAACATGATACAAAGTTTGCTGCCAGATCAGGTAGTGCGAGACGCTCGGCACTCGACATGTCTGTCTCCTCAGCCCCTTCATCTTCCTCTTGGAGCTTCATTTATTTATGATCCCGTGCAGGGGAACAAAAGAGAGGCAATGGCAGGACAGCGAGGAGGAGCGTTTGATGCTGTGTGATAGTGAGAGCGTGGCATCTGCTCTCTTATTCTCTCTCTCTTTCTCTCTCACTCCCCCCTCACTGGATGAGTATCTCTGCCTCAATCAGAAAGCTGTCTGGACCCCTCAAAACGAAACGTGTACAGAGTTACACCCCCTCACCGCATGTACACAAACTCACTGCAGTCACTGATACCTGTCAGAGCACTCTCTCTCCTTCACTCTCTCACACTCTCTCTCCTCATGACTTAAAACGAGTGTTTTCCCGCTGCTTTAAAACACACTGTCTGGGGGGCGCGGATGGGACGGCAGTTTTATTAAGACAAGATTCGGTGCTGCCTGTCACTTAACATTGCTCACAGAGAACAAGAGAAAAACTGAGGACGAGGGGAGAAAAGGAGAGGGAGGGAGGACAACCTTGTCGGTATAGTGGCAGAGAGAGTGCAGGAGGGGTTTTTGTCTTCCTCTATTGCTGAAAAGAATGAAGGTGCACAGCTGTCAGTGGGATGATCCATGCAGCTGTACCTAACAGGGCTTGCTGTTAGCGCTTATATAATAGGCCTATATCTAAAAATGAGCTTTCTAAAGGCCTCCCTGATACGGCCAAGCAAATATACAAGGATCATTTCACACCTTAAACGATTCCATGAAGTATAAAAGATTGATTCAGCCAGTGAAGCTGTAATGACCTCAGAGTGTTAGCTACATAATCACATTATTAAAGATATTTGCAAGTGATCAGAATTGTAAAAATGTCTTTCGCCTGATTTTATCTGGTCTTTTTTTTTTAAGTACTGGAAACTGATATTACTAGCATCTTGAAAAATTGCCTTCCTCTTCTGTAAGTGTGACTTGTAAGTGTTCATTTCTGGTTGGCCGTAATAGTCAGATGAAAAATGTAATTTGTTGTCATGATTGTTATGAAGTTTATATGACTTTCATATATTTATTTATTTATCTTTTTACAAAATGTAACTCTACAGTTTAAGCAGTATTATTACGGTGCTTTATACACATAAATGCCAATTTAAGATATCTTTGTGATATAATGATATTTTCAGTGCTCTACTGTCTGTCAGACTTTTTGTTAATGTATTGCATGATGCATGATGACTTGGTTTAGCTATTATTCATGTGTGTAAATCTGTAATGCAGTGTCTGTAATACCTAACCAGTATGGTTCACCTGTTAGTGCCTGTGAGTATGTGACTGGGACTACTTTTTGCCTGTTTAGCTCAAGTCTATCTGTTATTGTTGGTGTCCAGCCAAGCGCCTGTTGCTCTGGCTGCTCTCACCATCACTGCCTACAAATCTCAATTAGCAGTGTGGAGGCTGTCTGCTGCTCTCTCTCTCTCTGTCTCTCTTTCACACACACACACACACACGAACACACACATACACACACAATGTTTCTGCTTAATTTCCACGACATAAGCAAGTGCATCCACTCTGGCTCATTTTTTCCTCTCACAAAAACAATGTGGGCTTGCCCAGCAAGCTGTTGCATGCAAAAGTAATAATTAGATCTGCCCTAATGAGCTGACAGAGTCCAAACACACACATACACACACGCGCACACACACACACGCGCACATATGCACATGGCGGCTTGGCAGTGGCCTGCAGTAATGAAGGAGCAATGAGGCCGTAATGGAGGGCAGCAGAAGAGAGCGGGAGTTGTTGTGATTAGGTCAGGTTTGTAGACATGGATGACCTGAGAACAGAAATTAGACTAGACTTCTGCTCTGTAAAAGAAGCGATGCAGTTAAAGCAATGTGGTTAAAAGTGTTTGTCTGCCTCATCTCTATATGACTCCCGGCTAGCAGCTGTATTGACAATCATATTCCAAAACCTGGAATAAGTAAAAGAACAGTAAACTCAGTGATCGTAAATGCTGTTATAAGGCCAGTGAACAGGTACAGGGCCTGTGCCAGAGTGACACACTATGGATTTTGGCACACCCAAATGCAATCACTCCCTTCAGTCAATCATTATCAACTGCTTTGGACCTATTTTGCACACATGAACCAACTTTCACTGCACTGTTCCAACTTATCTCAATCTATGAATCCTGTCAAACACCCCATAGGTATCCCCATCATCTTTGTGCAGAACCATTTGCAGGAGACTGAAGATACTTCCACTTTAAACATGCAAGGTGATTTGACGAGTAAGCTTATTGTATGTGTTTTGAGTAATCAGGTTTTTTGGCCTTTTACTTAGTAAATAATAGTTCATAATCAGTCGTGTACCATAATATACAGCAGATAAAGATTAGGTTGGAAAACACTGGAATATCCGTTTAAATGCCAGGCCTTTGTCCTTATAGGCCTGGAATCAGTCGTCTCAGCAATGGATGCGATTTCCCTTAAAGGGCAATTGCACGCGCATACATGTGCACTTGCCAATATATGTATTGAACATTTTGTGATCCTGATCACACACGTTAAATAAAGGGTTGATAAAAGGCAACAGGCCCATGTTTTCATATTTGCAGTTTCAATAATTAAAGTGCATAAATTTGGTGCCTGCTTTAGTTCTGATTAATTATTCATTAACGGCATGTTAATTGCATCCGCACTCTGAATATTTAACAAACTGCAAAAACAAAAGCAGGGAGGAAAAGAGAATGAGCCTTGCATCAACGTTATGAATATTCAAGACGTTAATGAATAGGAGTTTGAAAAGGAGCAGAAACAAAGATGCGGTTTGGAGAAAGGAGGGAAAAAAAGGAGGACATTTGCCATCCAGAGCAGGATTAGGCACTTTGGAAGATAAGTCATCTCCGCCGCCACGTCCGGCATTTCCATAACAATGGCAGAGGAAAGAGATAGCGAAAGGGCGTGCGGAATGACTTAAAGTGGTACATCTTCACAACGGTTAGAGTGGTGTCGTTCAAAGTGACTTCAGAGTTGGGGGTGACCTAGAGAGAGAGAGAGAGAGAGAGAGAGAGAGAGAGAGAGAGAGAGAGAGAGAGACCTGCACCATCCTGCAGTCCTTCATCTGCATGCAAACACAGAGTAGTCCCGAGTGTTAAAGGAGCACTCCAGCTATACTTCTGTATATTTATATGCCCTATCTGCTGCATTGGATCAAGAATAGAAAACCCATAACACAGTTATAATGGAAGCCAATGGGAAGCAGCTTCAGCAAGCTTTTTTGGGTCAGCAGTCAGTCATAGTGGACCATGCCTTACAGATGCAGCAGATAAAAAACAAAAAATATGTTAATATATTTAAGCAGTGTATGCTATACTAACTCCTGGATGAAAGAATCATGGAGTATAGTGTGTGGACATTTGACATCTGCTACCTGGATAATCATCTCTCCTGCTACTGCCTCTCTAGAATGCCACCAGTCAATCACTCACCCCTCTAGTCTTGAACATTTCGCTAACAGCAAATAGACATTTGTTACCTATATACCTCAATAGTCACTTAATGAGCTCCACCTAGACAGACAGCTGCCCACCTGTTGTGGCACAGTTTATACATCCTTTGCACCAGTGTACACTGCCATGTTTGCTTTTAAGCAGATATTATTAGACTGCTATACCATTCCCAACACAGTTGTGAAATGGTAATGTGTGTGTTGCACTGTCAGTGGTCATTGAGACCTAAATCATAAGCCATATGTCTTTTGAGCCTTTCAGTAAACTCATGTCATTTCAGTTAAATTTACATCAAGCCAATTTCATTCAATTCACATCAATTCACATCAAATCAATGGAATTCAATAAAATTAATTGAAATGCAGTTCATTTCAAGTCATTCAAAAAGATTCCAGCAGAAACCCGCAGGGATAAGGCTAGTGCGAGGGCTGCAAAGGTGATACATGAATAGTAAGGCCTGTTATTAAATAGCTTGCCCCTGCCTTAGCCTTCTCTGTATTTGATGCCCTCTCCCCTCAGGCAGGGGGAGAAACGGGGGGCTGGGGGTGGAAAGGAGCCGTCAGCGATGACACCCTAGTATAAACACATTTACCGACACAGTGCTGAGCTGAAGGAGCCCCCTTTCAACAAGCTCATTAGTGTCACTTAATTAAAACGGCAGCTCTTGACTTTGATGCCGATGGAGGCAGGGTTTTGAGGGGGGTGAAATAGGGAATGGAGGGGGTCGTTATGAAACCAGGCAAGATAAAGGCAAATAAAGGAGTAAAAGGGAAATGATAACAAAGAGAGAGAAAGAGTCATATGGAAGAAGCACTTCCGCAAACAGGTGATGGATTACAGTGTTCCTCAATAGGCCCCAAACTGTGCCTCCTTCTTGTGAGCTACGTAAAGCATTCCTAAATGCACAGGGATAAACCATCTGGTAAAACCAGTGGTAAAGCAGATTGATCAGCGATTCACCTTATTGATCGCGATTTGGTGGAAGCCATGCTTTCTTAAGGGCCACAGACTCTAAGCTTATGGAGTGTGCTTACTCCCGGTGAGCAGACAGTGTGTAGGAGTGATTGGGGGGGGCATGTTTGGATGGTGTATGGGAGGAAGAGGAGGGACGGAGCGAAGCGAGCAGACGGTATTGAAATGCGAGCGCCCATTCTGCGCTAATTAAAGCCGCAACTCCTGAAATGCCATAATAACCGTTAATTAGGGGCTCTGCTTTTTTCAACGTAATTTGCTAATTAGTCGCTACATTGGTGCGGGTGTCTCTGGCTAATTATTGGCAGGGCTGAGCGACAGCTACTTGTGACTTGAGAGGAAATGACACCATTACGAGGTCCAGCAGCACCAGTGACCTGCCAGAAAGCCCTTAATTGCTTCTCGAAGAGTCTGGTGGAGGGGGTGGGGGGTTGGGGGTTGGAATCTACTCATGTTTCTTTTCTTTTTTTTTTTTTCTTTTTTTTTGGGAGAATGTTAATTTGAAGCCTCTCACTCTCTTAAGTTCTCTTGTCATTGCTTGGTGGTATCGTTTAGTGTGTTTCAAAGCTATCTTTTCTATAGTATGAGGCAGAGAGCTGTCCGGGGGGTTCGGACAGCCTGCGTCCTGTGCATCTGTGAGCACAGCTGGGGGTTTTATTCAGTTTGTCGTGAATCATATGAGTCATTTTGATTCAGAGCCAAGTGAATTTATGCAGCGCAGTGGAAGTAAGACGTAAAGGCAACACAAAGGACCCTCTTTGGTTTTTTTGTTTCAGGTCCATTTAATTTCTGTTCTTGTTCACCATGTTAGTTCTGCTCTAGCTATTGAGTATCTAAGTATTTGCTTTGCTTCATTCAGGTTTTTCATGAATGGAAAAGTAAGCATATGAATGGTTCTCATCTATATTTCTTTCCATATCATGTACATGAATATAAAAAGCCCCACAAGCTTTGCTTTTCTAACGGTTTCACATGGTGACAGCCCGCTTAATGTGTCAGAACTGTAGGCTGCCACCATCTGTGTGTTTCTTTGCACGTTTAGAGATCATTACACACATTTGTCAGGCATTGCCACTGAAAACACATGCTTCAAAATGAACTGTATAATTAACTAATCAACATTTTTTCGATGTTTTCTCTCTCTCTCTCTCTTTCATGCCCTGCGGGTCCACTTGACAATCTCTGCAAACAGGTAGGAAAACATTTGTACAAAGGATGTGTGTGTGTGTGTGTGTGTGTGTGTGTGTGTGCGTGTGCGCGCACGTGTGTGTGTTTGTGTGTGAGAGAGTGGTCGTGTCATACATGAGAATGGTGCCTTAGGAACATGGACTGTTTGCCTAATTCCCTGTAGTTCAGGTCAAAGCTAGTAATATTTGGACATAGTGTTAAACATGCACATTAAAACGAGGGCACATGGAGCCATGTGAGTGAGTGAGTGAGTGAGTGAGTGAGTGAGTGAGTGAGTGAGTGAGTGAGTGAGTGAGTGAGTGAGTTCTATGAGATGCTTCACATCTAGAAGTGGTCCTTGAGGTAGCCACTCACTGATGTCCCTTTTACACCTATTTGGAACAGTTAAAGCACCTAATTGAACCATTTGCCGCATTTCCACCAAAAATATGCCCAAAAAGTTAGTCTCCAGATGGGACCAAAGAATAGTCACAAACCATTACAACATATGTGTCAGTTGTCAAGGAAAGAGAAGGCAACAATAACTCTTCTGATCACCAGTAGTTGATCCATGCTTGCTTTCTGGATATAAACAAACATCTGGAATAACAGCACAAACATTAGTAGGTAATCTATACGCTCCACCATCTCGGTCACTGTGCAGCACCCTCTATGGGTGACGTATCCTTTGACATTTCCTTTGGTTTCAATAAAAACTGATGTAAATGTAGGCTGATTTACCTCAATAGCACAAAGGTTTTACCAGAACAGAACCACTTCAGAATCCAGGGTTATTTTTGGTTGGAAAGACCTGTGAAAAGTTAATTAGGGAACAACATGTGGTTCCTGCTGCTCTGTCCCTTTTTATTCCTGGCGCTAACCTGCGCCTTGTGTAATGGGATCATAAATGAACGCTAGGCACTTGTATATAAACATAATTAAACCGTTATATTATCTGTATTCAGTTCCAGGTAACTGAATTTAAATGTATTTTGGAAATATATTGGGATTTGATCACTGGTGAAGAGCATGACAGGGATATGACTGTGTGACATTTGTAGGATAAATGAGCAAGGCCAAACACACTGTAACATTACAGCAAAGACAAAACCAACTACATTTACTTATGGCACATTACTGAAGGTGTATGTTAGCATCTGTTTTAAACAAAACCACTGATGGATTAATTTAAGTTTAGGATGCATAGACCACTTTAACTGAGCTCTTTTTATCTGAGTGGAATGAGGTCACCTACTATCAGCATGCTATGTCACTTTTTCTTTTTGCTTTCTTTATGAGTTTTTAATGACTCCTTCAAATTCCTAAAGGAGTGAGTAGAAGGAGGCCTGGCCCTTGCTAATTGAAATAGGACCATACCGGCCTTGCTTGCTTTAAATCAGGAGGAGATCTAGTGGTCTGTCTCTGCAGGTTCATTAGTCACTGTAATCAATAATGTAAAAGGCCTTTCCTGGACTGGTCAGGGCTCCTGTGTACCCCTACTTCCCCATCCTGTCCCCCCACCATCTCCACAGCAGCCATCGGCCCATCATCCTGTTAATCAAATTACTCCTGAACCAAAATTGACAGTTTTCATTAATTATAAAGGATTATTCTAATTGCAATTCAAATTTATTCATTTAGAACAGACGGTGTTCAGTAATATTTCAGCGCATTTGCATATTAAATGGAGAGGGTCGGCCATTAGGCATGCTAATGTATGCATATTTCCTTATTTTGAATGGGGGAGCCATATGCAGCAGCAGAGCGCCGAGGCAGGTGAAGAATCTCCAACGCGTTTAATTTGTTTGACAAACACGACGGGGGCAGCAACACGTCCTCTGGCACCCGCCTGCTCCGCATCCTCTGCTTTAGGCATGAGGGGCTCCCGCATAGCGTCTGCTGGCATGAAAGCAGTACGGGTGACACTAGGACGATGTGTTTGTGTGCACCATACAGCTGTGACCAGCTTTGGGCTTTTCATCATTTTGGAGGCTCTTATAATTTTTCGTCTCTTTTTTCCCACCACACGCACGTAACTTGTACATGGTGCCAGTCTCCCATTTCAAAGCAGTGCTCTAACATGCTGTTTGTTTTTGATATGAGTCTCTTCTCCCCTCCCACTTCCTCCTCCATACTTGTCTCCTTTCTTCCTCTTAAAAGCCGTGATCTCATCATTAGCCAACACGGCGGTGGTGAAATTGGCCGTTTGAAAATCCTTACAGCGCCCCGTTGAGCTTGCAAAATTTCAAGGTCGGTAGGTGCGGGCAGGAGAACGAGGGAGCACAAAAAAAATGGGGAAAGAGAGAAAACTCCCATTAAGCAATATGCTCAGTCCCAGGAGGTCACACCATGTAACATAAAGTACCTTCAGGATACAGCGTCCTGCCTGGAATATTTTACACGTGTACCTATTACTTCCATCTCACCTCTTGCTACCTAATTTATTAGCCATATAGGGACGGTCATAATGATATGACGAGATTTTTGCAGAATATGTGAATTTTGTAACTCATGTGCATTTACCTTATGTGGGTTTGTCCTGGTGCTAAATTTTGCTGAGCATTCAAATGTGCACTTGATAGACATTGACAAATGATAGACAAATTATTCAGACACTTCTTCTAATCGTCATTTCGGCTACTTTAAGGTGCACCTAGTTTGTGTTTTTCTGTAGAGAATACGTATCAATATCATTCCTACTGAAAAACAGGCTAGAAGGATATTAATACCTCCAGTATTGAGCTGTGGAGCCGTGATGGGATGAGCTGGAGTGATGCTTGTGAGCCAGAACCAATCCTGCCACACTTCACAATGCTGTTATGACTGAAGGCAATTAAAATCTCACCGCAATGTTCCAATATTCAGATTTCTTAGATGTGCAAGGGTAGCCGCTTATTCTTCTGGTTCAAGGGGGGTGCTCAAGGCTATACCAGCACTCATTGGGTAGAAGGCAGGAAACACCCTGGACAGGCCACCAGTCCATCTCACCGCAAGTTAAATTACTCAGTAGGAACAAATTATTTTAATTTATCAAACCATGATTTTGAATAACATTTCAAACCCAAACAAGAAATCTAAACAAATATTTCAAGCTCTACCAGCAATTGAAAGTAAAATTATGTCCATAGTCCATATATAAGTGCCTTCTAGTACCTAGTTATGCATAATCCTAATCTATTGTACATGCTCTGATTAGCTTCATTTTTCATTGTTCAAATGAAAGTATTAGCTTCCTACATGCCTCCTTATTCCACTTAACATTGCCCCGCCTTGGTGACCTGTTTTCTGTTTAGTGTCACAATTACACTTTCACCCAATCAGTGCTTGGACCCCTGCATTGCTTTAATGAAATCTAACTGCAGGTTATGTCACTGTGTGAGTAATGGCATCATCTCTACCTGACCAGTCCCTCACACTCAGTCCTGACAGCTCCATTAGTCACTCTCAGTGCCAGAGACCATAGCCAGGCTCTGGTTTTACTGTGTGTGGAGGGGGTGTGTGGGGAGGAGGTAGTTCCAGTCACTACATGCCTGACAATTAGCCCCTCCACTGGGCTTGATGACTCCTGCTCAGCCCCTGGCAGGGCCAGTGCAGGCCCTGGAGACTGTCACATTGGCCCCTGTTCAAATTAATGAGGCGTGGACCAGGGGAACACTGAGTTCCGGCTTTCCCCCAGCCTTTTGTTGGCACCCGTTTGTTGTCAATGGCTTATTTTAACTTGGATCTTTCTATGTTTTTTTTTCTGCTCATGCATTCTTTTTGATTTGTGATTAGTTCTCGCTCTAAAGCCAGTGTTAGCATATGTGATAGCTTTACTTGGCATAGGATTTAATTACATAAAACAAAGATCGGGAAAATAAGCATGCTGCAATGTAGGGGTCCAAGCATTAATTAATGGGTCACTTTCTTGCTGAAGACTTATAGAAAGGTGGAAGGGCAGGACAGCGTCCATAAAAGGACAGAAGAGTCCATTTGTCCTGAGAAATATTTAAAGATGGGACGTTACAGGACACGGGCAGTATTAGTGGAGAGCATGCATGAATTAATTTTTCATGAGGCTGGGATGTTGTGTCTAAATAAAAGATTGGACCTGAAATAGACATGAGCTGATATCGAGGTGCTGAAACTACTCTGGCTGAGGTTCCTGCTGTGCAATGATGCTACCGTCAGCTCTCAAGCATGTTCTCTTGAGGTAGTATTCTTTCAACAACTTCTACATACAGCTGACATACTGTACAGGTTCATATAGCAGGCGCAGTACATGTCCTGCTAGAATACATCATATCGTTTAACATCTTTATCATATGACAGATCAATGGTAATGCAGACAAACCGTGTCCTGCCCTAGACACACATCTACAAATGTGCAAATGTCCAATAACACAGTCATGGTCAAGACTACTAGCCTGAGTTCCAGTCTGCTGCTGATGGATACGAAAAGCCCCCTTAGGCTAGACTTACCGACTGGGAGCCTGTACTAGTCTCTGTATTATTGATGGTGACTCTGTCTCCCCTGGGGTCGGCCATGGCTGTGCCACTGGCACGAGACGCACAGCACCATCTATCACCTCACACAGCCCAAAGGCACAGGAAAAGACGGAGAGAGTGAATGTTAGGGTGAGGAAAAATGATTGGCCTCCCCATTCCAGGTGGTGATGTCAGTAAATACTATAGTTATGGGGTACTAACTGGGAAAGAAAAGAAAGAGAGCTGTATAAGTTTACTAATTTTTCCCAAAAGCTAATTAAAGCCATCTGTTTGCTGTCCGTCTGATTACGGTCCTAGGCTCTCTTAAAAGGTCATGACCCCTGACCTGTAAGGTCAGAACAAACTTTGATTGACACTTCCAGAACAAGACATTCAGTCTGTTTTAGTTCTCATAAAATGACATCGCAGCTCCCCTTACTCTCGTTCTACCAGTGATTCCATTAAAGCAAAGAAAAAAGTGCAGTCACTGTTGTGAACAGCTGAGGAGTCGTCTTTAAGTATTTTCTGGACCATATCTGTGGCATGTGGACACTTACCTTTAGCGAATTTCATTGTACTTAGCGCAAGAACTGAAACTCCATTTACTGAAAACACATTGATGATACATTCATGAAGCCAGTAAAACACTACTAGTCAAACGTTTTGGTCTTGGTTATCAGACTCTACAGGCTTATAGTCTGAAACAAAATGAATGCTGATATACCACATATGCTTTTGATGCAACACTGTATTATATTTTTTAAAACTCTAGTTCCCCTTTCAGTTTAGTGAACATTCATGATGGACAAACCAATTCTATTGGTCCAAAACTGCTCGGAAATACACTTTGTTATATGCAGGTTATGAGAGCTGTTTCATTTGCCAGTAAAGGGCTTATATTGTAATTATTCAAAGGGACAGGGTGAATATTTGAGGGATAAAATAAAGAATGAAGCTATGTTGGTCATGTATCAGAAATTGGCAATATTATGATAGTTTATCATTAATATGACAGATGTTTGTAAAACATTATTTCTCACAGCTCTTGATGGTGTCATCCATGCATAAAGAACACTGACCAACTGCATGTGTCATTGAATAGAAAGCATAATCAGGTCTGTTTAATTGGATTTAGTGCAGCACAGTACGTGAAATGTGAAAATCTGCTGTACACTGTACAGTTTTTGAATGTGGCTCTAATATTACAATGTGTCTGTGCATCAGAATATCACAGTTGGTATTGTGCATCGTGAAAAGCTTTAATCGTGGCATTGTTTTGATAACCACATGGAGCAGCACAACATTCATTGAAAGTTGCATTAATCTTGTATCACAGACGAGGAATCAAACCATTTCATAAAGTGTCCTCCAGCATGGATTTTAATAGTGTGAAATAATAGTTTGAGATGTTTCCCAATGCTCTATTCCACAGTCTGAACCATGCCATCAGGGAAGAAATTATCCATTGCTGGGATAACCTAGTCATTCATTATATTCAGGTGGTCTGGTGACCTAATTTTGCTGGTTCTCAACCTGACCAGCTGAAGCCCCCTCAGACCATAACACTGCATCCACAGGCTTGCACAGTGGGTACTATGGGTGCCTATTTTACCCTGACACTCCCATCACCCTAAAAAAGGAGAAGTTTAAACACATCAAATGACATGATCTTTCTCCATCACTCCAGAATCCAGTCTTTAGGCTTCCTACATTTGGGCTTGTGGAAATGCTCTTGCTTTGATTATTAATTGTAGTCATCAGATCTGTGTTTTAAAAGAGGTCAATCTTTGCTATCTGTTAAGCAGCTTAGATGAACAACAGTGAGTGACTTAAGCATGTAAATATGTCTGATTCTAATAGAGTCCAGCAATAATACCGTTGTAGCCCTGGTCTGTGTAATTGGCATGGCCTATTGGTTCTTATCAGGGTATCAACAGTGTTGCTGTGTGAGTACAAGTAATATAGAGCAGAGCGAGCTGGCAGGGTGATGTCAGAGTCTGTGTGTGTGTGTGTGTGTGTGTGTGTGTGTGTGTGTGTGTGTGAGAGAGAGAGAGAGAGAGAGAGAGAGAGAAAGAAAGAGAGAGAGAGCTTGGCTGCTGGCCCTGTGTATTGTCGCACTGGGTTGGGTGCAGATGTAGCAGCCTTCAGGCTGTGTAACATTAGCCCTGACTGCCTCAGTGCCTGGCTAAAGTTACCTCTGCGCACACAAATACACACTCAGTCAAAGCGTGGATCACTGGTTCTCCTAAACGCTCCCACGCTCCCCCCTCCATCCTCTTCCCTGCCAAATTGCCCCCCCCCCAAAAAAAGTGTGAGTATGTACGTTTGTATCAATGTGCTGACAACTAGACCAAAAAACAACATTTGTAATATCTGATTATTAAAGAGCGAGACAAATGTGCTTCCTTTTGTCTGAGGCCACTGAATTACACACTTCATGAGCCGCATCAGTGGTTGGGTGCATTGCCTTTTGGTGGGCAGGTGGGTGGTGGGGGGTTCTACCAAACGCACGCCTGGGCCCATTTTTCAGCAAGATAAATATGACACGAGCCACGATTTACCCTGAAGTAAATATTGTTAATAATAAAAGACCCCGAGGAGAGTCTCTGCTCTCGGCCATTTATAACACGTAGCAAACGAGAGGAAATCGCACGGAGGGGGGACCAAAATAAAGTGCCCGATTGTGTAATGAAGCATTGCTAAGGGGTTAGATCATCAAGCAAATTTTGCATGTACATTCTTTGCCCTTGCATTGCTGGTTTTAGATTATTTGAATAGCACATCTTTACTGTTGCCAGTGCCACAGAGCCTGTCCTAAAAACATTGAATAGAAGTCAGTGGAACATGATTTTGGACCACTTCTATTGATCTATTCATCATGATATTTTAATACAATGCAAATGCAGCTCTATTTTTAATGAAGATACCAGCCATGGCAAGGCTTCAGAGGTGAAGCACTAAAGCAGCACAGTCACATAATTTGCTGTAGTAAAATACACTTTGAGTAGATTCTTATAAATGAATGGGACATTCTAGCAGTGAACAAATGCTTACAGAATGAATGAATAGTGAATTATTTATCTAGTTTTTACTGGAGGCAGAGTAATTAATCTCTCTGCCTGTAATACTCATCCACAGCTTGGCAGTAAGTGAAGTTAAATGGCTGCTCCTTGGCTTTTGTTTGACATTGAACAGCATTCATCTGTTCCAGAACGGGATAATAGCTCATTCGTCTGGAGTTCTTGGTCTCCTCAGGAAGGGCTGAGCTGTTCTGCTGTTCCTAAACTGGTTTGTGGACAGGCTCTTAATGAGCTGATCCTTGGTCGTTCTATCCTGTGGGCACTTGAGGACGATGGACCAGTATTGATTTTTCAGTGGCAATATGTTCCAATAATAATCCACTTGGTATGCGGCTTTTGTAGCGACATTAATAATCTGTGTGTGCTCTTTACATTAGCACAAATCACCCCAGTAACATTTAGTTTCTGTCTACTCCAATTAAACTTTCCTTACCCTTGCATTTCCGCCGCATTCTTTACCTAACCCCTTGGAAAAGTGATACTTCGCCGCTAATATCCCGTGTCTATTAGCACCGATTCTAAATGCGGCCCATCCGTGGTAATTAAGCCAGACACAAATGAAAAGGTGATGGCATCTCCGGAATAATGTGAATCTTTCCCAGGATTCCAGGAGATAATAAGGAGCTTTTCTCCTGTCCATTATCCTCTCTAATCTCTAGCCGCTAATTAGCTAGCATGTTCAGCACTAGATGGAGAAATCCGACTGCGGTTCAGCTGGACCAGATGTTCAGTGCGGAATGAGGAGAGTACCAAAAGTCAAGAAAGGAGAGATGGTGGGATTAGAAGTGAAGCAGATGGAGAGATCGTGTGAGATGCGGAGGAAGTTAGCTGCTAATGCTGCTTGAGGATTAGCACTGTTGATGCTACTTGCTGTAGTGGTGCTATAGCATGGTGTAAGCCTGTAGAGGAGAGGGGTTTTTTTTATAAGCTTTATTAATGTACGACTGAGACCAGCTTGAATGTCAGGGCTTAAACTCTGCGTAAAGCAGTGATAAACAGCTCCTGAGGTTGACTGGAGAGATGTTGGAGACACAGGCTAAAAGGATGTTCTATACACCATATCTGCAGCTTTGGTCTTAGGTTGAGCTGCTTAACACTTGTTTTCTCCTATGGAAGTCTAGGAGAGATCTGCTGACACATGCAGAAAGCTGCTGATAGGCTCAGGCTGTGCTGTGTTACAGACAGACGTGGATTACATGTACAGTCTCAGCTGATCTCAGTAGTTATTTGATGTTGGTTAGATGTGTAAGGGTTTGAGAAGATGTAGGTGCAGTGGTTTATTCTCACTGTGTTGAAGCTGTTTGTTCGTGTTGCCATCTCGTATAGGTCATACAATTTGATCTATTGATAAGTATTCCTTCCTACTGACCAAACTGAATTTGTTCTCTGTCACCTACTCTGCAGTTCATCCTTCATTCTCTTGCTCTCATGCTTCCTTTCTCTCTTTCTCCTCCCCCTCTTTGCATCTATTTTTCTGTTTTCCTCACTTTCCTCCATCTATCTTACTGTGAATTGTCAATCTGTCTTTCTCTGTTTCTCCCTCCTTCTCTTACTCCTTACTCCATCTTTGTTTCTTTTTCTACCTGTGTCTCTTTATCTTTCTTTATTGTCTGTTTATTTTTTCTCCTGCTGTTTATCTCTGTATTTGTCATGCCTGCTATGTCTTGTTTTCTTTCTCATCATTCTCTCTATCTCCATCTCTATCTCTATCTCGCTCTCTCTCTCTCTCTCTCTCTCTCTCTCTCTCTCTCTCTCTCTCTCTCTCTCTCTCTCTCTCTCTCTCTCTCTCTCTCTCTTTCTCTCTCTCTCCCTCCCTCCCTCTCTCTCTCCTCCCTTACAAAACATATCCTGCTCCATCTTCATGGAGAAGACAGACAAAGAAAATGTGGGGATAAAGGCAGCATGTGTGAAGAAGGAAAACAAAAGTAGTAAATCTGCCAGACCCCGAGGTAGAGCCCCCCACCCCACCTTCAGCACGGCTAACTGTTAATCAACCTGACCTAAGACACTGAGTGTGTGTGTGTGTGTGCGTGGGTGTGCGTGGGTGTGTGTATGTGCGTGTGTGTGTGTGTGTGTGGTGTGTGTGTGTGTGTGTTAGAAGAGCTAATGATCCCCCAGCTAGCCCACCATACCGGCCCCCTCGCGACCCCCTGAGCTAGCCCCCGAAATCAATCTCTCTCTCATGAATTATTGAATTGTTTGCCTTCAGCCCTCTACAATAGGCACCAGAGGAGCCCTTCCCATCCCTCCTGCACCTTTCTCCATTCCTGGATCTCCCTTTTCCTGTTTTATGCTGGACGTTTTGGCTGATACTGATAGCAATAATGGTTACAGTCGTGTGCACAAGTTTGGGCGCCCGTAGTCAGATGTCTTGATTTGCTGATATTTTAGTCAAAATAAATACACATTTACAGAGAAAACACACTTCTGGACTTAAGGCACAATTACTGTCTGCTGAAATCAATAAAACATACATCAAATCAAACCTTAAATGTGACCTGTATGAAAGTTTTGGGACATTTATATATATTTTTTTCTAGTTAAATAGAAACTAAGAGCTAAAAGTTATGTAACTGGACTGAGGGCTAACACACAGTTTGCAAATAATTACATGTATGGTGCCCGGCGGCTGAAGATTGCTCAGCGACCTGTGCCGTTGCTTTACTCAGAATGGTTGTTGTCAAAGAGCTGTTTGTAAAGATGAACCAAAGCCAGACTGTTGCCATTGTTTTGTTTATTTGTGATTGGGAATCTGGAATATTCCATATTCCATGCCTTTGATAGCCATCATGTTTGCCAACTCCTGGACTGAAACATGCTAGTAGCGGCTATTTATAATGTAATTGGAATTTTGAGTAGGCCTGTTTGTGATAGCCCTGTTTGAGACTATCACCCCTCTATATGCCCCAGAATTAAGCAGTAATGATATTTTAAACATGATTTGGAGAACAGCTTAACATGATCCCAGAGTGCATTTGGAGCTTCTTTTAAGAGTGTACAGGTAATATTGGCGCTAGTACTGTTTCTGCTGCACCTCGTAGCTCATAAATCTCATTATTATAATGTATATAATTCAGGTGAATGCATTTTTGGTTTGATTTCCATATCTCCAGGGTCTCCGTGTTTTGACTGACAGGTCTGTGCCGCTACACTGGGACGATCAATTACTGCTGCTGCATATGAAGTGTTGCTTATGTAAAATAATACTCCCCTGTGTTATTTCTCTCTCTTTCTCTCTCTCTCTCTCTCTCTCTCTCTCTCTCTCTCTCTCTCTCTCTCTCTTTTCTCTCTCTCTCTCTCTCTCTTTTCTCTTTCTCTTTCTCTCTCTCTCTCTCTCTCTCTCTCTCTCTCTCTCTCTTGCTCTCTCTTTCTCTCTCTTTCTCTCTCTTTCTCTGTCTCTCTTTCTAAGCAGCGGTCTTCCTGCAAGCCCATATTTCTGTTTTCTTTCTGTTCAGCTCTTTTGACCCCAATACAGCTCCATCATTATAAATTTTGTATCAGCTTTAGAATGATGTTAGATTTGGTGATATCAGCTCAAGCTTGCTCAGACCGTGTAATGACAGAGGAATCGAAAAAGTTCATTAAGAGTGACATAACCTTTTACAGCGCAGGTCACATTTCTGACCTATTTAGCACATCATCTTATTGATTATGTTGAGAGGACAGCTTTAGGATAGCTTTATTCTGAAATATAGTAAAAGGATAAATACTCACTGCTAGTCAGTATTGTTACTCCAATTTCACTGTTACCTATGCTGAAAACAGTGTGGCTGCCTGGTTCTTTTGACCTTATACACATAAAATGCTATTTACATAGTAGTTAGTTACATTTTTGTAATATTTATTTATTTTTTATTTTATATGTAGTATTTAAGCATGGGTAGTTAGAATAGATGTTGTTGTCACTATTATTATTGTTATTATTTATACTAACCATGGGGCCCCCAGAATGGAACCCAGTAGTACACCATCAAGAACTAAATGCTGACATCCACTTACTCAAGTCATTTTTAAATAAACCGATAACACTGTTAGACAAACCATCACTAGTCAGACAAAATAATCGCATATAATGATTGACAGTGTGAAAAGCTTTTGATGAGTATATAAATAGTGTCACATGATTTTACACTTTCAAGAGCATAAATTGTGTCATTAAGTTCTTTGGTGATAGCTGTTATAGTACTATGGTACTATTGTATAGTATATGGTACAAAAATGTAAATAAGTCCAAAAATCGTAATTAATTTGGACAAGATACTCCTTACAGAGCTTATAATAGCTGCATGTTTTATTAAAAAATAGAAGTTTATACCAACTGATTTTTAGTATAATTACCAGTTTAACTGAATATGAGACTTTGAAGAACATCTGGCATGCAGAATTAGTATCAAAGTCAGGGTATCAGTTTTGATCTCCAAATTGTAGCCCTAATAGCAACAAAGATCTGACTGACTCTCTATCTTAATTATTTTGGTGACACTTCTTCTGAATCCTGTATTTATAATGCACTATAAATGCATTTATGCATTATGCATTATATAGCATACATAACACATAATATATTTGGCATAAAATACACTGCTCAGAAAAATAAAGGGAACACTCAAATAACACATCCTAGATCTGAATGAATTAAATATTCTCATTGAATACTTTGTTCTGTACAAAGTTGAATGTGCTGAAAACAAAATCACACAAAAACCATCAATGAAAATCAATTTTATTAGTCCAGTCCATAGCTTCAATGCCTTCATCTTGCAGGAACTGCTGACACACTCCAGCCACATGAGGTCTAGCATTGTCCTGCATTAGGAGGAACCCAGGGCCAACCGCACCAGCATATGGTCTCAGAAGGGGTCTGAGGATCTCATCTCGGTACCTAATGGCAGTCAGGCTACCTCTGGGGAGCACATGGAGGGCTGTGCGACCCTCCAAAGAAATGCCACCCCACACCATTACTGACCCACTGCCAAACCAGTCATGCTGAAGGATGTTGCAGGCAGTGTGAACCTACTTTCATCTGTGAAGAGCACAGTGCGACAGTGGCGAATTTGCCAATCCTGGTGTTCTCTGGCAAATGCCAAGCGTCCTGCACGGTGTTGGGCAGTGAGCACAACCCCCATCTGTAAACGTCGGGCCCTCATACCATCCTCATGGAGTCAGTTTCTAACTGTTTGTGCAGACACATGCATATTTGTGGCCTGCTAGAGGTCATTTTGCAGGGCTCTGGCAGTGCTCCTCCTGTTCCTCCTTGCTCAAAGGCAGAGGTAGCGGTCCTGCTGCTGGGTTGTTGCCCTCCTACGGCCTCCTCCACGTCTCCTGGTGTACTGGCCTGTCTCGTTGTAGCGCCTCCAGGCTCAGGACACTGTGCTGACAGACACAGCAAACCTTCTTGCCACAGCTCGCATTGATGTGCCATCCTGGATGAGCTGCACTACCTGAGCCACTTGTGTGGGCTGTAGAGTCTCATGCTACCATGAGTGTTAAAGCACCACCAACATTCAAAAGTGACCAAAACATCAGCCAGAAAGCATAGGTACTGAGAAGTGGTCTGTGGTCCCCACCTGCAGAACCACTCCTTTATTGAGTGTGTCTTGCTAATTACCAATAATTTCCACCTGTTGTCTTTTCCATTTGCACAACAGCATGTGAAACTGATTGTCAGTCAGTGTTGCTTTCTAAGTGGACAGTTTGATTTCACAGAAGTTTGATTTACTTGGATATATATTGTGTTGTTTAAGTCTTCCCTTTATTTTTTTGAGCATTGTAGTTTATTTTTTCTTAAGTAGTTATAATGATATGCATAATACTTAATAATACAAGCATATGCAGCTTTATAATGTCAGGTTTCATAATTCCTGATAAGTACTTAGTACTCCACACTTAGTTTGGCAGTGCTGTTTTGCTGCTGTTCCAGCTTGTTAAGAAACCTCACAGTATTTACTGCGTGGTCTTTAATGATTGCTTTAATATTGCATTTTTGATACATCACCCTAGTTACGTTTGTTTACTTATTTGAAAGAACGTAGCTCTAGCCTGTTTTGAGAACCTGAAGAGCAGGGTCTCATGGTAGATGTTTACCTGCACCTCTTACCCACAGTTAGTAAACTACCCAGTGAAAGTGAGATGATTTGAGATTGACTTAGAATGGTAGGATAACAGAGGAGAGAGAGAAAGGGAGATCAATCTTAGAATGAATATAAAAAGAGAGTCTGTCTCCCTCTCTCTCTTTCCCTCTCTCTCTCTATCTCTCTCTCTCACTTTCTGATTCACTTGGAGTTATGCGTTAGCCCTCATAAAATATTAATGTTGGTTGTGCTCAGAGCCATAATTGCCATCTCAGCCTTTGAATAATTTATGGGCGCTGTACTGTTCACTCGGGCTCGTTTACTGGCGCTGTGGCTAACGCCACGCGAGAGAGTATGGCAAACGCAGTAATGGCCGCTGTTTTGCATTTAGTAACCAAATTAGATTACCTCATAAAAATGCCTCCCTCACTCTTGCTCTGTGTCGCAGTAGGCGTCTCTGTCTTGTTTTTTTCTCAATCTGTGGTCAGAACTTTGCAAATCAGAATATGTTAATGAGCACACACCATGGAAGCAAAGTTGTGGAGCTGAACTAAGCTGGACTGAAAGTTCTTCTCGTCTGTGGTTCTTATACAGGACATTGAAATCATGTCACAGATCAACTGATGACATGCTGCAGAAGTTCTTCTCACTGCTCTCTGTCTTAATGTTTATGTGCATTTGTATGTGTGTGTGCAGCTTAGCCCGCTTCCTGGAGTCTGTTGACTGATGGCCAGATGTGACCTCCAGACATGGAGGTCAGAGGTCATGGTGTCTTAGGCCCACATTACCCCCACCCACCGAGAACCCCACCACATTTACAAGACACCCTATACCTCTCATCCAGTTTAAACCATTCAGCACAGGCTACTGTTAGGAGGCATTTCTTCTACACAGTGCTGTATGCAGAGCTACACTCTGGATGGAAGCAAAACAAGCAGGACTTTCATGCAGAATAAGATACTCCTGTTTATCATTTATATGCTGCACTGAGATTAACCAGCTAGTGATCTGCAGAATATGTTACTCTAGTATCATAAGACTGGCGTTAGCTTCTTATTGGCATCTCCCAGTACCAGACAGTACCATGCTGTTGGGGTCAACAAACCAGGTCTGTAACACATGAGGTAGGATGGGGGAAGCTGGTTTAACACCTAAGCTACTAGATATAACCACTTGGATTACTATTCTACAGTTCGTCTGAGTGTTCTTCTACTGATATACACAGTTAATTCACAGTCACCATCCAAGAACACTAATGACCAACTGGGAACTGTCTAACCTCCCCCAAATTACCCACGCCGGCACTACACACATGTATTATTAAGGATGCTTTCAGTCCAAATTGGATTTCATGATGGCTGCATTTATATAATACAGTTATCTAAAAAAAAATAGTTGTCAAAATAAAATATTTACCCTAAACTATTTCTGTTTTTGTGGCTTCTCATGTGCACTGTGTTTTGTACTTCAGTGGATGTGTGTTGAATTTCCACCTTCATCAGTGTTTATAAACATGCTTATTTTTTTTATTTTAGCAGTCATAGAGTGCATTATTATGAAACACATTTTATTGCCGTGTAAACTTGCAACTATATTGAGAGCAGTCAGATTATAATTCTTTTCAGAGCTTCTGTTCCATGGCACATGCACATTCTACATCTCTGTCCAATGTGGGAAGTCATGAGTTTTCGATATGGAGATGATATAAGGGTGTCATGTCACATTGTTTAAAGGCAGTGTGGAGATGCAGGGGACTTATTGCACATGAATCTTCCCCTTCCTCCTGCCTTCGTTTCCTTGTCCTTTTCCTGTTTTTGTAATGCGTCTACTATACGGAGTTATGTATTTTGACCTGTAGTGCTGTTGAAAGGTCAAGAGTGAATCTAAACACATGTAAACCCCCCTACCACCTCCACCCGCTTGCTCTCTGTCAGTGTAATAATTGCCCTTTTTAATTGGAGTGGCCTTAACAGAAGATACGGCAACACCGACCTATCAATTATGAAAACATAAGGTGTCCATTTGTGTGCACATGTGTTAGAGGTGGGGGGTTTCTAGCTCATCTCCAACCGTAATCAATGTGTCTTGACTCTAATCGACAGCTTGAGAGATAGGGAGAGAAAAGAAAGGACTGAAATATCAACAGGAGACCAGGACAGAGGCTAGCACTGTCTTCTCACAGAAAGAAAGGTCTGGGTTCGATTCCCGGCTGGGGTGTACGGGCTCCTTTCTGTGTGGAGTTTGCCTGTTCTCCCAGTATCTGTGTGGGTTTCCTCTGTGTGCTCAGGTTTCTTCCCACAGTCTAAACACAAGCAGATATTTGATGACATATTTATTGTACTCTTAAAAAGCAGAGTCGATCCACAGTCAGTTGTACCAGACAGGTGACCATTGGTTTAGGTGATAAATGGCTGTTGTGCTAAAATATCTGCATTTGAACCCCTTCACTGCATTTAAATCCTCTATAAATAACTGTAACATCTGTACCAGGGCTGTACTTGGGGCTGTAACTGGGCTGTTCTTGGGTTGTCCCTAAATCACTCACTCTCTTCTCACAGCTTAATTAATTTTATGTCAGTATTTTAACTATAAAACAATAATAACCTCTTTTCAAGTGAAACAGAGGACATTGGTCACCTTAAGCATAACAACTCCACAGTTTCTGTATCAGAGTGGTCTTCTTAGAGGCTCATCTACATGTTCCCGCTGAAAGATGACTCAATATGCTCACAAAGAACTGACCAATGGAGCCTAATTTCAAAGTCTCTCCTGGGTGCCTCCAGTATCTAACAGAATACTCAGGGAACTAAAAGGGTACTCTTAAAAGTCTACAAGCTCTTGCAGGAACCTCTAATTATTTCACTTTAAGTCCCTTCAAGCATCTTGCTTCAGCTGCCGTAAGTTCCTCAGAGAATAGTTCTTTTCAAATGAGTTCCTGCAGGCTTCCTAAAGGGATCTGCATGTGTGGCAAGCTAAGGAACTCCAAAGGGACCATCAAGTATCCATTCAGTTTTACAGTGTATCTGCAGGTATCCATTCAGTTTTACAGTGTATCTGCAGGTATCCATTCAGTTTTACAGTGTATCTGCAGGTTTAGGTAAACAAAGCTAATCATGTTGTGTTTGTAATTGAGCAAGCAGTTGGTCACTGTTCTTTAAAGAGCCCATATAATGGAAAATCAAACTCCCCTCGCTTCTTTGGAAGTTAGCCATATGTCCCAATGCAGGTAATAAACTTAGGTACTCTAAGAAGTCCTCATGGTTACGTTACGCTTGTTGGACTCTAAGGCTACATCCAGTGAGTCGCATGACTAAAACATAGAAGAGTGACGTGATGAAGGCCTGGACAGTGAGGTCACTCCAAACAGTGAACTGTGTAGAAGTGGACAGCTGTGAGATTCAGCATACAGGGCTGGAGTGAGAGTGTGTCTCAGGCTTATGGGCTGGTATTTGCTTTGGCATTACTATTACCACACACACACACACACACACACACGCTCAGTGACTGTGTGTGCTTATGCTGCTGCCAGTCGAAGCAGCTGGTATTTTGCTAGTGCAGCTTTAATGTCCATCTGTGAGTGAGGGAAACTTGTCTTATGGTCAGTCATGTTTTGGTTCATCTGAAGAGTGTGTGTGTGTGTGCGCGTGTTCATAAGGTCAAAAAAGTGGTTGTGCAAAAAGACATAGATGGCTTTCCCACTTGCATGCTATCTCTTTTCTCTTTCTCATTCTCACTCCTCTCTCACTCTTTGTCTTTTCTCTTTCTTTCTTTTCTTTTTTTCCTTTCTGCCTCTTATGTCTCTCTTTTTTATCCCCTCTTTCGCTCTATTATCTCAGTTTCTCTTTCTTACAACCCTTTCTCTGTCTTTTTCTCTGGTATCTCTTACACTCAAATCTCTGTCCTTTCCCGTTCTTTATCTCTCTCATTTCTCTCTTCTTTTACTTTGTCTCTCTTCTGATCCTGTCTTTTTCTCTTCTCTCTCCTTTATCCTCTATCTCTCCCTGTACAATCTCATCTGTTATATATTAAAACCAGATGAGCAGACCTAATTAAAGGAGGGCACATTGGCCATTTTCTTACCTGTGGTCCTTTTTCTTTCTTATTTTTTCCTGCTTTCTTTTCCTCCTCCCTCTCTCTCTCTCTCTCTCTCTCTCTCTCTCTCTCTCTCGTTTTCTGGATCAGTTAGTTGTCAGACTTGTCTTTCTCCATGTGACAGATGGCTTCACTCCGCATTTCAGCTCCGGACATGTAGCATGTGTGTGTGTGTGTGTGTGTGTGTGTGTGTGTGTTGTACAGAAGCTCCTGGACGTTTAAAAAGTTGCAGTGAGTTTCTGTTCTGAGTGTTGGTGGTACACGCTCACGTGGGTGAACCTGGTGGGTGATTACCCCACACTGGACAGAAAGAGCTAAATCTAAATCCATGACTCCTTTAGAAACAAAGTGGGATCATTTGAGCGACAGAGAGAGTTCCTGTCCCCACCCTGTTGTGATGAATGCCCTGCGTATTGTGTATCACTGCTTCAAAAGCTTTCGTCCAGCTCTTTTACTCATTCTGACCTTTCTTTTTTCCCCTCCTCCAGGTTCTTCCTCAAGTTCTTCCTGAAATGCAACCAGAATTGTCTGAAGAATGCAGGGAACCCGCGGGACATGCGGCGCTTCCAGGTAAAACCACTGGGTCCAATCAAGTGTGTGTTTACACCGTTATATAGCAGGACAGAGTAAAGGAACTATGCTTCCTAAGCTGTACAGAGCATCTTGTCGTGGTGTATCATGAATATATAGATTTCATTTAAAAGATGAGGTTAGGATTATTCAGTAAAGCATTAAGTGAAAGATTGCATACATATGATAAATAATTAACAGTTACTGTTGCTACTGTCACAATACACCTGCATCACCTAGAAAGTGTTTTTCAAGCAGATAAATATATACTTAACTAGTTTTTACAGGTCCATACAGAGAAGCTGTTAAAGGAATGATGTCCACCACACAAACATGCACTTGCACAAATATTTTCATTTCAGTTTATTTCTTCTCCTATTGTCATCATGATATCAATAAAAACAACTTTATCTATTTTAAATTATAAGGACTGAAGTGTGTTCTGAGTATGAATTTTTAAAAGTAATTGTGTTGTTTGATGCTTTCTATAAATCCTGTAGTCATAATGCTTTGTACATGTATTATTATTATTATTATTATTATACATATCACCATTCAATAGCATAAGTGTGTATAATTGCTCATAATTAGTTATAAATACATGCATAACATGCAACAGCCTGTGATATTATACTGTCAGGTTCCATAATGCATTATAATTGCCACATTATTATATTATAATCCATTAAAATGTGTATTATAGTGGCTGGAAATTCACAATGCATGTAAAAGCAAGCATGTGTTTTGTTTCTTTTTAACATTGCAGGAGTTCTGCTTAATTTGGTGAAGTTGGTAGGGACTGTTGTTATGTGTCTAGGTTTTATACATGTACCGTACCAGAGCCATGTTGAGGCACATTACCATGTTCAGTGTTCTGATGAGTGGATATTATGATGCAATATGTTTCTTGTATCATTATCATATTATCATAACAGGTGCCATATATGTAATTATAACTACTTATAAGCAATCGTGCTGGCTTATTAATTATCAAGAGGTATTACGCATGCTATATAATGCCTTTATATAGTTTATGAATGCATTTATATAGCATTGTATATACAGGATTCTTAGGAAGTGATATCATGTTTTTATATAAGCTACATGTTTTCGTACCTCCTTTAACAAAAGCAAGTTCAGTGGGGACTTGTTGTTGTTGTTCTAAAAATGTGCAAAACTTTATATAAATACCTTTATTTGGTTTTAGAATAATACTGGACTCTTGAGGTCAAAGCTTTTGTGCAGTTGCCAAACAAAATTTTCACTCTACACAGATCAGATATGCGATTAAACTGTCACAACATCTGTTACATTCTGCTGTGGCTAATATACAGTGACCACTGGTCATTGTTAGCCTGGGCATGAGTGCATGGTTGTTTGAGGCATAAGCCATGTGTAGCATTGGCTGCTGAAGAGGAACCCCTATGTGCACGCACACACAGTAGAACCCCATTATTCTGACAACAAAAGAGAAGAAAAGTCTATGAGGAATTGGGAGGAAGGCTGAATGTGTGAGTGTGAAAAAGAGATAGAAGTCAGGAGACTGGGAGAGTTTGAGAGAGAGAAAGAGAGAGAGAGAGGAGTAGTCCCTTGGAGACTTCCCACTCTTTGCCAAGTCCTTTCTTTTTGGAGCGTAAGGATTCCTCTCAGAGATCAGCTGCAATTAAAACAAGAGCTCTCGGCAGAGCTGCCAGGGGAAAACCTCGGCTTAAGCCGGCCTCGCTAACGCCACTCACCACACCAAGCCCCAAACGCCATTAGCTTCAGACCATTGTCTCAGAGCACTCGAGTGCTGCCCGCTTTTTAATTGAATTAATCTGTGCCAACCCCTATCAGCAATCAATCACCTAGAGCAGGGGATTGTGGGAAGGGCGGACAGAGCAGGAGGAGAGGCTGGAGGACTTTGATAAAAGACGGAAAGGAGAGGTGTGTGTGAGTGTGTGTATGTTAATTAGTGTGAAGAATGGAGGGGATTAGAGACTTTAAGTGGTGCAGTCACAGTGCAGTGAATGAAGAGCCCAGTTCAAATGATGGGAATTTTACACCAGGAGACCAAAATAAGTTCTTGTTTAATGGGAAGCTGCTCTAAACAAATAGCTATAATATCAACAAGGTGATTTCTCCTTTTCAACATGTCAGAGATGCAGCTGTCTTATAATTAGGTGTTAAATGTGTACATTTGTAATTTAATACAGCTTAGTGATAAAAAACGGATTTGGAGCTCTAGAAAGTTATTTTGTGAAATTAGTGGTGAAAAAAGTATGCAAGGGCCAATTTTAGCCAAAATATAGTTGGCTTGCCAAAATGTATTTCGGTGTTCCTTAGCTTTCCACTGCAGCTAAAAGGCCAAAAATAAAGACTTCCTTTACTGCTACATTGAACTTTTACCACAAATTATTCCTTTAAAACTCATTTTGCCCTTTGTGCATAAACAAAGAGGAATTCATCTGCGGCATTTAACCAATCCGTGCAGTGAAACACCCACACGCGCACACACACTAGGGGGCAGTGAGCACATTTGCACAGGGCAGTGGGCAGTCATAACCATGACACCCAGAACGATGCAAGGCTTAGTGCTCAATGGCACTGCAGTCATGTCCTGTTGGGTCAGGGAATTAAACATTCAACCTTCTGGTCACAAGGCTGGTTTCCCAAACCTCCTGCTCACAGCTCACTATTTTATCACTATATGACTATTAGTTATGAGTTCCCGCTGACTGAAATGTACCCAATAGTGTGTAATACCTCCACAAGCAGAGAACACACATCTGCACAATTTACAACACAGTTACTGTTTATTTGCAGTAATAAGTTCTAATAATCTTATTATTATTTTTCTTAATATAATTATTCTTGTAAATAGAACCTATGCACTAAAACTAACCAAATCATCATTTAATTTGTGTCCCTTTAGAGAATGTGTTTCCATCATCACACCGTCAACCCTAAACTCTTTAAATCTAAAGTCATTCTTTAATTAAAAGCAAAGTTTTTACATTTTATTAAACCACAAGATAAAGCAACAGAAATATTTGTTTTATATCTGTTTGGGTTTTTGTTGTGTGTTGAGCCCTTTAAAGACGGTGACTACAACAGGATGAATGAACTTCTTGAAAGAAAGAGTTTTAAATTAAGAACCAGTAATTTTTATATGCCATTCTAGCTTAAATGTTGTCTATGCAAAACAGACAGTTTACACATTGAGTGTAATGTATGTCCTTGTAAATAATGTTAAGTCATTTGGAGCATCAATCCATTCCCAGTAGTACTGTAGGGATCCCTGTGGGGATCTTTAAAACTCTTGGCTGCTATTTAAGCTTTAACCCTGTTGTTTTTCAGGTGGTGGTGTCCACTACGGTGAGCGTAGAAGGACACGTTCTTGCTGTTTCGGACAACATGTTTGTGCACAACAACTCAAAACACGGACGGAGAGCACGGAGGTTGGACCCTTCAGAGGGAACACCGTCATACCTTGAGCACGGTAAGTTTCTCTTTTAACAACGGTGCAGCGGAAAAGTCACCTTCCCAAAAATGTTCCCCACCCAACTCAACTCGGACTCTCCCTGGCTCCATGGGTCCCTTGACCAAAAGAACCTTGGTTCTTGAACTGGTCCTGTTCAGGTTTGTAGAACCTTGGTGCTATACAGGTAACCAACCTGTATTAGGTATTACTGGACTCAACAGATCTGATCTGAGAAACAAGTCTGATCTGTCTGCAGTCTGAACACATACATTGTTTAATCCTGTGTAACAAGCCTTGTTTTCTCCGCCACCTCTCTTTTTTTGTATCCTCATGTGCCTCTTGCTTTACCTGCCTGTGTTTTGACCCCCGACTGTTCCCAGTTACCCCCAAATATAGCCACTGCACACTTGCAACCGCTCTACCACTGGCACTACAGAGAATTGTCAGAGGTTTGACTTTCTGGTTTTGGGGGTAGGTGGGAGCTAGAGAAGGAAAGAAAGGGTATGAGGGAAGAGGACTTGTTCGTGGCCAGGCGGGGACTCCTGTCAGATCGAGTGCACACACACTTTATTATCTCATGATCAAATATGCAGTGAGCCTCTACCGCTGACACACACACACACACATACATACATACAGTAATATAACTTGCTATTAATTTTAAGTACATTAGATTTGTGTGTGTGGGTGTGTGTGTGTGTGTGTGTGTGTGTGTGGGTGGGTGGGTGGGTGTGTGTGTGGGTGTGTGTGTGGTAGAACTGCTCCACACCCACCCACACTTCTTTGAGTTTTGACCCTCAAGTCATGTGTCCAGTGGAGCAGAGAAAGCAAGGATGAACCACAGATTAATTAAAATACAAAGCACTGTCCTCCCTTTAGTCCAGCCCTTTGTTTCAGTGTTCTGTTCCTGCTGGAAGGTTCCAGAAACTCCCTCTCCAGGGATAAGAGACATTCCATATAAACCACGACATCATTGATATGACAATCTTCATTCACATCTCACTTAGTCTGCAGGTTTTGAATTCATTCCCAGCCCTTAACCCTACACTAGAGCTTGCCTTGTCATGTTACTATGGTGTTTATATGTAATTACATGATTATATAATTAATTACATAATGAAACACGTAATAAGTTTACACCCTGTTCCCATTCTGTATTGACCATACTTCCAATTTCTTTCTGTTTTGGTTGTCAAAAGATGAAAGACATGGCAGAAAAACATAAAGGATGAAAAACAAGATTATACAATCGCTGAAAAATCTTTTCATCAAATTTAAACGGTTATAAATTATAGCAAATCTTCCCTTTCAATTAGGCTAGAATAATAAATTACTCCATCAGTCACTCCTAATGCTGTAGTTGTCAGTGGTGAAACATGATTTCAATGCCCATATACTTCGAATAAAAAATGGCCTGGTGCCTCCAAACACGCTGTCATAAGTATACGTAAGAAAGTCACATATTGTATATAAATATATTTTTAGCTGTTCAAAAACCCCAAACATCTCCAAATTGGCAGATTTAAAGGAGAAGGCTAAAAATATTCTTTGTTTTTAATGTAAGTTCAAGAAATTTTAATTCATTCAGCTGCTGTGTTAAATTGAAAAACAAATATAAAAAATGTAATTATTGTTGGCCAAATGCCATATTTGGAATGTAACAAAATATTTGAAAATGTCTTTTACATATTGAAAGGTGGAAAATAAGAAATATAATGTGTGTAAATGTGTAAAGACATCTATGTATGGTCCTGCAGAGATATCTACTGAAGTTAGCATGCTAATCAGCTAGCCCCAGCCCATACTGTCTCGTAATGTCACTACGTACCTGAAGAGGTGATAGTGAGTCACTGTAGCATAGGGTGAATTCAGTCAACATGAGAGGATGACAAAGCAGCTCTGCTGCCCCGACGACGTGCTCTGACCACTCATCAGTCATGCTAAAGGTGCTGCTCCTAGCTGGATCATTTAAGAGCAGGTAGCCAATGAAAGAAGCAGTAAACCCACCTTGCCATCCCCTCTCAGCAAGAAACCACACTCAGCAGTAAACAAAATGAGTGACACAAATAAAAGCAGAAGAGTTAACAGAAGTGCCTCTTACCACCAATGGAGACACTCTTGAGAGGGAATGGGGCATGGGGGCGTGGGTGGGGTCAGGGGGGTTTGTGAAGAGGGAGGAGGAGGTGAGACAATGAGTGCAATATTGCCCCCTATTGTTTCGACTGTGAATTTGACAGGTTCCATCATCTTACATATGGCTCCTTTAAAGGCATTTTCACTATGCACAATACACATCACGTGTATTGACAAGCTGAACAAGCCTTTTAGTTTGTGCTAGAGTGACCAAAGTCAGTATATGTTAGCATCATTGTCAGTGATGTGCATGGCTGTCTGTTTGCTCTAGATGTCAGAACAGTGTCCTTCAACATCATAAATGCCCTTTTAATACTGACAGGTCATTGGCTCACAGTATTCCCAGTCTCCTCATAGACTGAGACGTGGCTGTGCTCACTTTATATATCCTTTCTATTTCCCTCTGACAGATATGGGAAAAGCATGTGCTTGTCATTAAAAAATGCATGCTTTAATGCACCCCCTGCTCGTTCGTCTCTCATGCCGTGTACGCTCACCTTGAAAACCTGCTGACGAAATGTGGCGGAAAACTCCACCCAGGACTACCCTGCCCATCACAGAGGATTACCGTCGATTGACACGCTGCTTCAGTAATGGATGGTGGAACAAAAAAACAGCCATTTCCGCCTCATTGGCTCATAAAACAAGTTTGTTTCTTTTTTGTGCTCTTAGTGGGGTCGAAACACACAGACAACAGCCGTGGCTGGTTTCCCCTATGGTGCTGTGGGTTGTGATTGCTCCCTATGCTCTTGCGGCTCTGGAGAAGCTTAACAGGCCACATTTATTTCCTTAGAGAGTAGGCCTTTAATTCCTGAGTCAAGCTCACAAAGCTGTTCATTCGGGTCAGAGTCCATGCCTATAGCATGTCTTAGCATGGTCTCAGATGCGTAGCGTATCCGATTATTGCTGTTAAGCAAATCCAATCTTTTTTGTGGTTCGGCTTGTTGAGGATTTGGCTGTAGAGGAGGAGAAATTTGTGAGATCTGGCGGCGTGCAGTTGAACATATGATGTGCCGATTTGTGGCCGTGGATGAATATGGTGCGATAAGCCGTGGGGGCCTCCTGGGGTTTGCTGTCAATGGCAGTGCGCAGCCCAGCAGTTCAGCTTTTCTAAGGATAAAAAGGAAGATGGGAGCACTATAGTCTTAGAGTAGGTAGAAACTCATATCACTAAATATATATATATATATACATATGTATGTATATATATATATATATATATATATATATATACATAAATATATATATAGGGCTTACATTGTATGGCTACATCTATTGATAAATTACTAAAATACTGATAAATTAATTAACCCTAAATATGTGTAACTTATTGTAGTCAAATATGCTGTAGCAGTAAAACACGCTGTACTAAAAGCATTCCAGAGGTCAGGTGTTTTTTATCAGGGTTAGGCAAAACTGACCCCTGTTTCAGGTTTGAAGCTGAGAAGGAGCAGAGAGAGGCAGCACTGCCTGCTTGCCTGACCTCTGACAACAAAAGCCTGCTATAATAGCCTGCTGGCTGTCACGTCTAGAGTGAAGGGATGCAGGAGGCTGGAGTTCAACAATGAGCTTCTGGTTCATTGTTGAACAAGGGCCACTTGAACTTTAGTGTGGCCCTTCAAAAGGTACACACTAGAAGTGCTGGAACACCAACAGAACAATAAAAGCAATGATTAAATATGGCATGTCAATAAATAGTCCATCGTATCCAGAGGAAAATGAGCGTGGAGGTCCTCAAAGAAGCATTTATATGTGTTCTTAATTCAGGACGTCATCATGACTGATAGCTGGAATTGGCATGATAATGACACACTGCGTTCACTTATAGAGGAATTCCACGGATCTTTCAAAATGTCCCCATAATTAAGGGATTGTTCTGTAAACAGTCATTTACATTGGTTTGAGGTGAAAGGGTTCATTTGTAGGGTGTGTAGGTTTGACATTATGAAATATATGAATCATTCACACTTGGCCGTGACATAAGCAAGGATAGGACTTATTACTGTACCTGACTGACCCAACAGTTACGGTTGCAGACCTTCAGCAAGCAGCGATGCCCACCAGGAGTAATCCTGTTGCTGCCAGCACTATTGGCAGACAGTTGCACGACTCAGGTCTACAAGCATGCAGACTGTTACAATAACTGCCCGTTACACCACGTCAACATCATCCGCAATGGTGTCATACCAGACTGTCATGGAATGACTCCAAATGGCTCTGGGGCATCTTTTGTTTTTGTGGAGACGACCAACAAATCCTTGTGTGGAGGCACTGTGGTCAGCGCCAAGATGAACAATTTGTTATCACAGGTCCAACAAGGCCTGATATACCTCCACCACGACCCCTACCACAAAATCTGCAGGAACTGCATAAGAATTGCATGGGATGAATTATTACAGCACGCCATTAGGAACCTCTACAATTCCATGCAGAGAGTTCTGACTCTGTCTGAACTTAGTCTCTAGAACTAAGCATTTGGCATTAAAACCCTCTAAATTACTTTAATGGCATGTTAACCATTTAACTGTGCACAAATTTTGAGATGTAAAAGTGGACTTCTCTTTTAAGGTAGGGTTACGATAAACAAAACGGATATGCTTTTGCTTGTGTGCAGCTAAGTGTATTGTGCAAGGGAGAGTTATTGGTGTGGTGCCAGTTCATAAACGGAGTGGCCAATCCCATCTCTGTAAATTATAAAAAGATTCCTCATCCTGTGCAGATCACTCATAAACATTACAGATATTGCCCCACCTCCACTCGGAAAACTATCCCCCTCCGTATAGTAATTCATAACTTACTGTTATGCTCTCTACACCATGTGGAATCAGTAGGACTGGAGTGGTCAGTCTGTTGTTCTTAGAGCACCAGCAGCTTGGACTTGCTCAGGACTTCTAGATAGGGTTAGAGAGGTTTGAGATTTCAAACTGTAATATCTTACTGTTTACTCCACTACATTATAGCCAAATCTGTCCTTCCTTTTGGCTTATGTGTGCATAACATCGTAACATTTCCAAATGAAAGAAGTGTGAAGCGAGCCCAGCAATGAGGGTACAGGGTGGTCTTCGTGACATTCTCATAGTGCTGAATAGGATATCTAGGCATGATGCACTTGTGTGGTTTGTCTACACTGCATCGTGTTGAATGGTGTGACTTCCAGTGAGTCACTATGTTTAATTACTGTCTTCTTTGCTTTGTGTTGTGTTTTTGGCTTTGTGTGCACATGTAGGTCTGTGGCTTTTGTGTGTGTGGGTGTGGGTGGGAGTGTGTGTGTGTCTGTGTGCGCATGTGTGTGTGTCACTGGGAGCAGCATGGCGAGCAGATGGTGCAGAGAGAGCCACAGAAAGTTTAATCCTATCAGATGGATTCATGCTTCTCCATCTGCTTAATCCAGCCACCAGCTCAGCGTCTGCCAAACAGTCCACTTAGGCCAAGATTAGCGCCACAGATTGCACCTCATCTCCCCGACTCCACCACCTCCAAATTGCATTATTCTGGTGTGCACTTGTATATGTGTGTATGCGTGTGTCTGACATGTAAATAAAGCAGATTAGCATGTGTTTACAGGAATACAGGAGAACTTGCTCTTTTCAGTAATCTAAAGCTGCTTATACTCAGGACCTGATTATTGATATTAAAAATGAGGATGGAAAACAAACAGACAGATTTAGAAATGCAATCACATTTGAGATTCCTTCGAATGGTTGACTAATTGAAAGAGGTTTTCCAGCCTGGATGTGCTCAATACTGGACATCCAAATTGGTTAAACAACTGATAAAAAATCTGATCTCTGACCCTACAGTCTTAGTTGATCATCTTAGTTGATGTCTGAAGTTTAGCACTGGAGCTACAAGGCTAATGTGCCTAACAGGTAATGGAAGCTTCTGCTTTTCCGAGCAGCCTGGTGAAACTCTGGATCCTGTCTGAATTTTGATACCTGAGCAGATGTAAACACTGGCTTCCTTTGTGGTTTTCTTGCTTTCCCAAGATGTTTACACATTGATAATTCTCACGGTTATAGTCTTTGTCAACCGAATGTCTGCCATTGCTGCACATATTGCAGTATTTATTGCAAGGTTACATTCTTACTGAAGGGATCAAGTGTCAGGAAAGGGGCCTCAGCTTGGAGTCTGCTTTTTTTTAGCTGTAACATACTGTTACGGCTTCTCCAAGCCTGCAAGTATGCCACATGTATCTGCCTTTGAGGAAAGCAAGAACATTTATTTGTTTTTATTGCATTGCTTTGCCAATTTAATGGTCTTACTAAGCCTTATTAAGCTAATGAATGCCAATTAATTGGCTGCTCATCACTTCTTTGTTAAGTAGTAACTAAAGTTGAGCATTTTTAGCACTTCATTTGTACTATACAACATAATCCTGTTCACCAACTTCACCTATGCAGTACAGATTATCACTGTCCAAAGGAAAATATGTATCTCCGTTATTCTCCAACTCATGCATCATTTTAACAAAGCAGCTGCCGTTTTCATTGTGTAAAATGTCATGGTAAATGACCCACAAGAAATGGCCCAAACTTGCTTGGAAAAAAGTCTGGTTCTATTAACTAACATTAAGAACTGTTAGGTTTTAACTCTTTCCTATAAAGTTACTGTTTTGAAGATAAGTTTTTCTTTGGACAGCGAAGATATATGCTTATGTGCTTTCTGTTCCTAACAGTGCCTTTATAATAATAGCAGATATCTTAATATATGTATTTTCAAAAAGCTTTTAAAGATTTCTACATATATAAGGGCACTATGAGGGTGCCTATAGTCAATATCTAACCTGTCAGCTCAAATCTAGACACTGAATCTGCTCACCAGTTCTGGGTTTTATAATTGCTGCCTGTTGAAATTGCTGATGTAAGTGATTGACCACTTATTGTTATGACTTTCCACTAATTATAAGACCAGAAACTGGATTCAAAGTCTGAAATTGAAGACCTTTCTTACTTTTTCGACAGATTCCTATGGCCTATGGCCAAAAGATTACTGTGTATTATGCACTAATAAAAGAGCTCTAGAAGATGCCTGTAGTTACTGCCTCTAGTAATTATGAGCGACCAGTTAATTACCAGCTACTGGCTTGATATGCTTAATAAGAGCATTACGAGAGCAATAAAACGCCCTCCTACACTGTTACCTGTGGGGTTTACTTGATTGTAAATTTAGGCATGCTCATATATTGATCCTTTGTACACACTTTAATTAGACGGTATATATGGAGAAATAATGTGTCCACAAGTGTAATGGGAATACTGGGATAGCCACCTTCCCAAACACCACTACAACATTATGTAGGCCATAACTTCCCCAAACTCTAGCCTTCTTCATCTTCCTTCTTGCAAGGTTATAAAAACATTACACTGCTGTTGCTTGCCTTGCATCGTGGAGTGAACCCTGGCTGCTACATCAGCTCACTCTCTCGCTTTGTAGCTCATTACGGTGAACGGTGCTGTTGGGGAAACTAAACGGAGGTAAATAGCGGTGGGCTAAATTGCTTTCTTTGCCCCCTGCCAGCCTGGGCCTCTCTTGCTCGGAGGGGAGCGGACAGCTCTAATAAGCGAGCTGACCTTTCTCCACAGTGTTCCCTCCTCCCCCCGTGCCGTCACTGATCCACCAGCACTGCGGAGAGCAACAAAGGGGACGTGCTAAACGAGCTGCTGTACACCAGCAAGCAGCGACAAAAACACTTGTCGTCTGCAGTATGAGGTCCAGGGTCACCTTACTTACAGCACCAACAGGCGCACAGTTTTACTCCATTTAGGTCCATTACATGCATAAATATCAAAACTAGGAGGATAATCTTAGCCTGTGTGGTGGATCAGTTAGGTGATTTACCAGATATAAGACGTGGTGCAATAAACCATGTAGTTTGCAATACATTATTAGTAATATACCTGGCTGTTCTGTACTGTAATTTACTAGCCAAACCACAATGCTTTACTATGCTGACTATCCTAAGTATGTTGGATTATGTTTTACTATGCTTTACCATGCTTACTTCTGCCAAGTGTGCTTTAGTATGCTTTACTATGCCTATTATGCAGAGTATGCTTTACTATGCCAAGTGTGCTTTACTATGCTTATTATGCAGCATATGCTTTACTATGCCAAGTGTGCTTTACTTTGCTTATTATGCAGAGTATGCTTTACTATACCAAGTGTGCTTTACTATGCTTTACTACAGTTACTCTCTCAAGTATGCATTACTATGTGTTACGATGCTTTATTATGCTTAGTATGCTTTAATATATTTTATTATCTTTACTTTTTTTATTTATTATTCTAGGTATGCTGTATTATGCTTTACTCTGCTTTACTATGCATAGCATACCAAGTATGATTTACTGAGCTTTAATATGCTTTAGTATGGTTACTATCCCAAGTATGCTTTGCTATGCTTTACTGTGTTTACTATGCCAAATATGCTTTCCTATGCTTAGTATGCTTTCCTACCTATTACAGTGCTTTGCTATGCTTTACTATACCAAGTATGCTTTAGTATGCTTTAAATCAGCCATGACCTTTAGTTTTGCTCTAGATCTAGCAATTAATGGTTATGCTCCAGCTGAATTGTGTTGTGCAAACTGCATGTCATAATCAAGTATTAAAGGACCAATACCCTTCTAGGCGTATTCAATTTAATGTGTTTTATGTACATATATGTGAACTGTCATATATGTATATTGATATGTATATACAGTATGTATCTGCCTGGCTGCACTGTGTTGGGCCTCATGCAAAAACACATCACAAAGGCAGTGAATTTGAAAAAAAAAGCACTTTGCACATTTGGACTGTAGGTCTTAGGAGTCACAGGGTTGTTGTCAAATTGTGTAATGGCAAAAAAGGAAATTCATTGCAATGTGGACCCATTAAAATCTCAGATACAGTTACCTATAAAAATGATCAAATGTACATCCAAGCAGTGGTGGTGGTGGTCATACTAAAAACTGGATTTAGCTAGACTTATTTTTGCCAAGCAAAGACATTTCCAGGACTCATGTAAGCCAGAGGGTACATTTTTTATCTGTAACACATCTGGGTGGTTCTCTAAACTATTTTAGCTCAATGTCTTATAGCTGGATCTTTAGCTATATGTTTAGCACTGAGTTTGCCCTTGTGCACTAAATTATTCGCCCCAGATAGGCCTACATTGAGTCACCAATGTTGTCACCGTAAATCCAAGGCATAGTGTTACTGTAAGTGATCCTTTATTTTCGCGCCTGTGAGAGCTGTGAAAACCACCAGTGCTCCTTCCAGGCCGTGTGGTGTGGAACTCCTAGTTGAATCCAGCTGTGTGAGCTTCCTTGGTGACGTTGGTGTGTTTTTGGTTTCCTGCTCTGGTTTGGAAATGGGAGAACGTGAAGGTGTCGAGTCACTCGACCTCTCTCGAGCCCCTCTCCTCCATCCTGCACCAAAACCTCATGAAACAAACCGCATTAGAAGCTCACCTCTAACCCCTAGGCCCCCTGGGAAACTAAGGTTAAAGCCCCCCCCAATGGACCCCAGTAAACCAGACATCTACCTTTTATGGAGATATGAATTTATATGCATGTAACTGCACACAGCATTGTTACTGATCAACCCAAAAGGTTCATTTTACATTCTACATACACTTTTAAAATCAAAGAACCTAAAAGGGTTATTTGAAGCAATAGTAAAACAGCTTGTGATTCCCTAAATAGTCCTCCAGTTTGGGTAATTGAGATGTAAGGCTGAAGTCTGAGAGCCTCCACATAATGCACAGACACTAAACTAAGAACTGAGTACAGCATGAAGCTTTAAGAAATCTTCAGCAAGTCCCTGACAAGGAATTATGATGGAATTATGAATTATGATGATGGAAGCATGTTCGAAAGTGAAG
This sequence comes from Prochilodus magdalenae, assembly GCA_024036415.1. Taxonomy (NCBI): domain Eukaryota; kingdom Metazoa; phylum Chordata; class Actinopteri; order Characiformes; family Prochilodontidae; genus Prochilodus; species Prochilodus magdalenae. The sequence goes on from JAMWET010005005.1 coordinate 967,270, forward strand.
CATTAGTACTAAAGAACACATCTATCTCTCTTTCTGTTCTGTTTCTCCCTTGTCCATACCCATCCTTTTGTTCCTCATGTGTCGATACTACTGGAAAGCAGCAGCACCTTGCATCAAAGCCATTAGCCCCAGTGAAGGGTGGACAACAGGGGGCGCTACGGTGATAATCATTGGGGACAACTTCTTTGATGGGCTGCAGGTCATCTTTGGCACCATGCTAGTATGGAGTGAGGTAAGTGGAACTGCCTGCAGATACTCTAGTGTCTGTGAGAGAGATGAATAAGCCAAAGGCCAAAACGACGCTTGTGTTAGCATGGCAGCTGCCTCAACGGATCCCTTTGTATTAACAGATCCACTTACCATAAACATAGATTGGTACACTGACCAGTTTATTAGAAACACCTACCTTCTACGTCTGCTTACTGGTCACAGTAATAGACATTTTCTTACTTCTACTTCTCCTCGTTGGCCACTTTATTGGAAACACCAACATTTTACTGACTGGTCAGTGTAAAAAAAAGTACCTTTCTTCTAATTGCCATCATTCCCTCACTTGATTGGAAATGCCTGTGTTCTACAGCTACTCACTGGACACTTTGTTATAAACTTCTACCTTCTATTTCTTCTCATTGGCTACTTTGGAAACACCTAACTTGGCCACCACCACTGCTGTGATGTACTTTTTTGAGACACCTATATTCTGCATCCATTCAATGGCCACTTTATTGGAAACACATACCTTCCACAACCCCTCATTGGCCACTTTATAGAAAAAGCTTAGATTTTACATCCACTCTCTGGCCACTTTATTAGAAACACCTACCCTCTACCTAGCTTCACCTTATTGGCCACCTTTTGGAAACAATCTTCTACCTCCACTCTTTCCTATAGGTCCATTCAGTACTGTAGCCTGTCAGTCTAACTCTACTTATTTTTTCATTGGTCAGTGTCTAATATGATGTGCATAGCGAGCGTAATTATAACCCTGCATTTTGCAAAATCAGTATTTTATAACACACTTAAGTATTTTATAATGGATTTAACTTCTGTTATTTTCATAATTGGCCTAAACAAATCAAATTCCACTTAATTTACATTCTTCATGCGTCAGAAGGACAGATACTCAGTCCTGAACATTTTGTGTAAGCAGAGTAAGTAGTGCCATCTAGCCGAATGGTCTGTTAAATAAAAGCCATCATTAAAGATTATTTTAAAGCTTAAAGCATTTACTTCATCTGCCTCACTGTCAGCCTGGGCTGTTACGCCTCCAGTAAAGCACACTCGATGCTAATATTATGCAGGTGATAAATTCATCGTGCTTGAGCTGTTAGGTAGCGTAATACCGTAAAAAGCCTTTCCATTTATGTGACATGTCTTTATGTAGGCATGTGGGCCGCCTATGTAATACTGGCTAACTGCTCACTAACAGATCATTTAAAGGCGTCTAATGTGCCGGTGGCAGCTTATGCTTTAAGCTAATGTGTGTTCGCATATGCGCATGCGATGTCTTATATAAATGCTTTGTAGTTTTTGAGTAGTTCCTCACAAAGTGATGCTTATTTCACAGGCATCTCCACAGACACACATGAATTCCCTGTTTATTCAGCCAGCCCATTTGATAGTCTCAGAAAAAGATGCAGTTAAATACCAGAAAAATGAGCACATTCCTAAGAGCACACGGTGTCTGCAAAAGTGTGTGTGTGTGTCTGCGCTAGCTATGACAGCGTACATCTGGGATGCATTTAATGCACCGAGTTGCCTCCCTCCCCCTCTAGCTGTTCCTGTGGACGTCATAACCTTTTGACCTCTCTCCCCTAACCCCATAGCCCTGAAACGAGGGGGCCCACCCAAAGCCTCCTGCTCCATCTCAGCCCCTCTGCCCATCAGCTATATGGATCTGATTACCACAGATACAGCCTAATGACTGAGAGGGAGCTGCGCATGTACTTGTCATATTTTCGCTTTGCTCACCCAAAATAAGCCTTAAAAAAGAACTGCGCTAATTTTTCACAGTTTCTGCATACTTAAATAGTTAAAATGTAATCAGTCATTCAGAGTGGTTTGAGGTGAAATTCTCCATTCTAGTGAAATCTGCTGAGTCAGAACTCTTCACAGTGCTGGTAATTCTAACCAGACGTTCAAAACATCAACGCCTCCTTCACAGAACAGAAATACATGAGGCCTGAATCTTTGTTTCATGATAGTTTTGAAAACAATTTTTTTCTAAAACTTTTTTTATTCATTAGTTAGCAGCTTTAGGGGGATCAGGGACTTCCCTTATTAGATTGCGGGGTTATGTGTAGGTTAGCGACATGCTTGTCTCTGTTTACGCTGTATTTATGTTGGAGTTGTTTTTTAATCTCACATACTGATCTTAAAACCAGCTTAAGGTCAAGTTTAATGACTGGAAGAGACTGCTTGTGCACTACCTGTGAGTCGTACTTCAATTCATCATTTCTGCAGCAAACTTTAGTGCACAATTTCTGTTAGTTTATTAATAAACTGGAAAAATACTAAATGATTAAATATAACTTGTGCCATAACGTTTCCACAGGCAGGTTTTTCAAAGCATGTCCAATTTAATAAAATAAACAGGAATTATGGATTCAAATGTGTGGAGTAAAATGTATTCTCTGGGCGTTACATGTTTTCACTCAGGAATTCAGGAAAATGTTACATAATCACATGATAAATAGCACAGAACTTTTTGTTGCAGAAAATATTAAAGAAAACATCAACAAGCTTCATTAGTTGTCTAGCTTAGGGTATTGTAAAAACAAACCACCAAAAAAAAAAGCGAAAATAAATATACATACCTTTTCACTATATTGGGTAAAAAATTTGATGTTGCCTTAACAAAAATGAGTGCACATTTTATATATCAAAGAAACCTGTTTCTGTTTGTTTTCTTCAGATATCTCAAACTCACCAAATAAATACCAATGGTGTACCAATGGTGTACGATTTCTTTGTTAGTTCCCAGTGTAGGATGTGTTAACTTGCTTATACTAAAATCAACCTCCTGACCAGGGTGTTCAAAATTGTAGATTCTACCGTACTGGAGGGATGGAACTCTATTCTTTAAAAAGATATTACCCCTTGTTGGTGTATTGATAACACGCCAGTTGTAAATCCCAAATACTTGTTCATCAGGCTTTGCATCTAGTGACCAGAAAGGCCGTAGCAGTCAGTGAAGGTTGTGATCAGGGGATCAGTGGTAGACTATAAGAATACTACAGTGTAATGTCTATCATCTGAGGTGTAACTCTGCAGTATGTTTCTAATTAAAGTCTCTCTTGGGGCGTATAGACCTCCGTGCGCCAACACCACCCACCCTCAGACCCCGATACTGATCAGCCAGACACACAAACACACAACACACACCACACACAGTGCAATCATATGTATTTGCTGTTGTTCAGGTTTGCTGGCAACTTGATGGATCATGGCCAGCAATAGCATTCTTTGCCTGTGTGTTCTACAGTAGTCACTATTGTAACTGCAGTTTAACAGTTAAGCACAGACATTTGATAAATACTGCTACTACTAAAATACTAAATACTAAAATAAATACTAAATAAAATACTAAATAGTAAAACTACTACAGATAAATACCTGTATTTCTAACCCCCCACCCCTCTCTCTCTCTCTCTCTCTTTTTGTCCCTCTTTCTCATTAGCTCATCACACCTCATGCGATCCGGGTGCAGACTCCTCCTCGGCACATCCCAGGGGTGGTGGAAGTCACGCTGTCATACAAATCGAAGCAGTTCTGCAAAGGCACACCTGGCAGGTTCATCTATACTGGTGAGCTGATTTTAATGCATACACCTTAAACAACTGAGATCAAAGCGATTTAGGAGCTTGCCAAAAAATAAAGGGAGTTGACCGTTCCTGGACATGTGAATCTTATGCGAATATTCCTAGCGTTGTATAAGTATAAACATGCACGTTTCTGCTAGAGTCACATCCTCTTCCTGTTGAGGAAGGCATTAATATACAGCAGTTTGCTGTCCACTGACTCGACTTCCTGTTCAAAGATACAATCTTTGTTTATTTTGATTAAAAACTGAAGTTGCTGACCGAGGATCAGTTTCTAGATTTATATCGTATATAGAGGCAACACCACCTATTTGTCCTATGTGACATCCTTTTCATCTAGATTCTCCAAATTTTAAATGCACAGTGTGTGTGTGTGTGTGTGTGTGTTGTCTGGTTCCTTTGACCTGAATTAAAATGAATGGGGGTTTTGCCCTCTTTTTGTAATTTTTGGAAGTACTTGTTTCTCTTTGGACAGCGCTAAAGTATGTGTGTGTGCGTGTGTGTGTGTTTGTGTATGTATAGTGTTCTGTGTAAAGGACATACATTTATTTTCATTCATAAAAGTCACCGAAACATGGACTTTGACCAAGTCTTGCATACAGTGTGGACACATGGATGAGAGGCGGTCAGCAATTAAGCCCTGATAGGCGATACAACCAGGCTTCCATTTCAGAAATACTCAGTCATACCCATTCTGACCTCAGATCAGGCACAGATTAGGCCAAATGAAGGAAATCGAGATGGGGAATGTAAGATTGTATGTGTTTATATTATTAGTCTTTATGGCTTCCGATTCAGGTCATCTGTAATCATTCATGTTCCTGGTGTTTATATTATGTCTTATGACTGTATTATTTGTAGAAACGACAAACAAGGAGCACACACACCCACACTTGCAAACTCCAGGTTCAACAAGAGGGTATTGTTTCCTTAATTAGTGCAGATAGAGAGATAGTAACGACCACTGCTTGTAAAAACTGTTAGAATTCAGCTAGAAAAACACTGAGGGCTTTATTGGCCTGCATCTTGAAGCCATTACACAAAAAAGGAAAAAACAAACGGTGAAGCTTTCCAGATTGCACACAAACACACATGGATGCAAAAACACAATCACGAATGTCCACAAGCCTCAGCCCAAATGTGAGAGCATGTCTTGCACACTCCTACTGCAGTTCATTGAGGACCGTTTAAACAAGAGTGGAACTCGTCCCAGAACAATTTGTGCAGATTTTCTAATGAGTACATCTGTGCCTTTCCTCCTTTCTCGCCCTCTCTGAGCAGTACTGTTCTGTTCGCTCTCTCAGACACTTCCAGTTAAGGCCTCATGTCACAGGACACTGAACTGGGAAACTTTTGCTTCTTGTGATAAAAGAATGCAGTTCACTACCACACAGTCCACATCGTACATATAGAGCAACAAAGCTGCAGACACAGCCTGTTTTGGGTTTAATGGTTCTGCAGTGTCTTGAGGACCGATTCATTTACATATATATCCACCTTTCAGCTCCTACTACTTATTGGATGAGGCTAAATACAGGGTAGCCAGTCAGAGCTCATTTAAATAACACAGGCAGCTTGTTTAATTAAGAACAGGGAGTGAGCAGGATTCAGTGCAAGAAAAATATGGGAAATTGGCCCTATAAATAAAAGAAGTAAGCAATGATATACACTGTAATAGTATAGAAATGTTTGCTTACTCTGCTAGAGGCAGCCTAATTGAGACCACACTCAACATCAGCCCCCAGCCCCCCCATCCACAAGGTCAAAGGTCAAGTCCCTGAGAGCTCATTAGCCAACTTCATAATTTTTTGTTTGTGAAAGTTTGTGTTTGTCTGCGGGTGTGAAGTCATTGGGGTTTACCTCACACCCGCACACTTGAAAGTCATTTAGAATCCAAAAGGCCATTTTGATTTTCGCTCTTTGGTTTGGCTAAATCATACTTTTTTCCTGTTAGGAGTGTTAAAGCCGACAGAATTTTAGAGTGTGTGTTTGTTTTAATGAAGAAACTTCAGTCATGTGATTTTCATGACCATAGAGTGGTAGACATTGAACAGAAAGGTCTGTGTGGGTGTTTTGTTCCCTCTCTTTTCATTTTATCATCACCACATTATTTCATGTATTCTAGTTTAGTGTGGCAATGTGGTATATTAAGTGTGTAAAATTAATAGGACTCTATAGGAAAAACGAGAGATGGCAAAAATTCTTTTTGGTTCCCAGTGAACCAAACATGTGACAAATTTTTAAAAAACTTGGTTAAAACTGTTCTGTGGCCCTGCAGCAGAGAACCTGATTTATTGGCTTTATTTAATTGTTTTTGAGATCTTTAAGTTCTCCAGGGTCCCAATTGTAAGGAGCCTTTTGGTGTTAGTATATGGTTCTAGGAAAATAAAAATTCTTTGCATTTGGTGCAGGTTCTTTAAACTTTGAAAAGGTTCTTCATACTTGCCACACTTTAAAAACCAGAACCAAGAACTGAAATCTAGTTTTATGCCATTACACCAAGAAGGCTTTCTAAGATCTTTATTTTATAAGAGAGTATTATTCTATGTAAGGTGCGTCTCTTTAAAGAACCAATAACTTAAATCGTATATAGGGAAGCAAATGTGGATCTTGTAGGGCATCTTCTATCCATATAACTGCTTAGTTTTGGGAGTGTAGCTCAGATAGAATCTATTCTTATGCCGGTCCACTAATTGTGATCTCTGCCTGCTCCATCAAAACTTGAGCTACGGTGGCACAAACCTCTTAAATGACCAGGAACTCTAAAGCCCTGCATAATCTCAATGTTCTTTTTCGTAAAACTGCTGCTTGGTGACTAGCAAAAGTGGCAGCTGGCCTTGGCATGCCTAGAACCCAGTGGACAGCTGGCAAAGCTAATCAACCACTGTTGGCGAAGTGCGCGAGCTGCAGCTATTAGCGTAGCACACACTAGCAGCTCTGCAGGCCTAATTAAATCAATACAGGCAGAGCCATGGACACCTCCTGCCAGGCCCCAGGTAGGTGCTAATCAATGGCTACCTGGAAACTGCCAGTGCTACGTCAGGTTCTGTACCCTGTGAAATCAGTCAGCCAGAAGAAAGAATGAGAGGAGGATTATGGGAGATGAAATGGAAAAGTGTTAGGGGTTACAAATATAATAGTCAGATTCAGACAGTTATTTAAATTTGTGTTTTTCTTTCTTTCTTTCTATCTTTCTTTCTTTCTTTCTTTTTTCTTTCTTTTTTCTTTCTTTCTTTCTTTCTTTCTTTCTTTCTTTATTTATTTTTTTCTTTCTGCCCTGTCTCTGATTTCCTCTTAGTTGTAAAGGGTACACTGTACCTAATACATCTCCTGTAATTGACAGTGGAGGTGCCCTGTCACTCGTGAAGCTAAATGTCAGTGCTGGGTGTTTGTAAAGAAGAAGTGGAGGAAGCAATCAATAAACCAATACTTACAAAGACAGACCTTGCTTGTGGTGCAACTTCAGGTAGGATTAGGGTTAGAAATCTAACGGATCTGATCTATACATGAGATGATGAAGATATATGACTGTATAACGTAAAACTGTTGTAATTGTCATGAATGGACCTTCTTACTACCAGTCCTCCTGTCAAAGGGTGAATTGTAAAGAGAAAGGTACATATGGGTAGCTGTTCTAAATACAGTACGTTTTAATAGATGTTGGATGGTTGATGATAGTGCACTACAATATACACCTGTCGTCCAAACATGGTTGCACAAATAGTTGCAGCCAGAAGGAGAACATTCTGTTACACCCAGAAGGAGTCATCTCCACCAGGACAAAAGCATGTCTCGTGGCTGAAGATGATCCCTGCCATTGTGACTCACTTCATGGCACATACCATTGCAGTCTTTGGTGATGTTGACTTGGGGATAAGGCAAGTCCTTGTAGTGGTCTGTGTGCCTGTAGTCTTGCGTCAAGCAGCTGTCTGCCAATGCTGCTGGCACTAATTATTTTTCCACCTCCTGTAAAGTTACAGATATGGAAATTTTTGGTTTTGTTTCTCATAACACCAATACATATACTAGGTGCTTACACCTGTACGAAGTTATCTTGGCTCCACTTTATTAGCTGTTACGACCTCTGAAGATGTTCAGCAGATGTTCAGAAGTGCTTGTCTATAAAAAAGAAACAAGACACTGTCCCAAAGTCAAACTCTAAATATTACATCCCATCACATTCAGTGTAGAGCACAGTTACAGGGCAACACAAACCCTCTTCCTTCTGTTTTCCTACTGAACCTCTGCTGCCGAGCCTCGCATCATAAAGATAACACATTCTTACTGTATTAGAGAAGGAGAGGCGGGGTATAAGAATAAGATTGTTCTGTATTGATCCTAAAGTGGGCTGGCTAGGGGGAAAAAAATAACTCATCTATAATAAGGAGGGAAGAATGAAGCAATAATTCAGAGGTATCGAGCGCCGCACTGGTGCATGAATCGATCCTCCCCTGAGCCCCCTCGCCTTGAGATCACACCTGGAAAGGGAGGGGGCGGACACCCTCCAGAAAAAAGCCAAAGCTTGCGTTACATTCCTTTCATACTGCGCCGTTGTATGGCAGGATATGTGGAGCCAAAGGCAAGGAGGGGAAGGAAGGAGCACTGCAGTTAAAAAGGTTTTATAGTTATTGAATGACATTATGAAGGATTGCCAACTGGAGAAATTGAAGCTATTGTAGTGAAATTTAGACGAGTGAGCTCATCGATAGGCCTGATCACTAACAGAGGAAATGACTATAGGGTTGTGAAATAGTGGCGGTGCAATCCATACGCTGAACCTTGAACATTCATATATAGACCATTGCGTAGTACCATATTAAGAAATTAACATTGAAACACTATAGAACCAAGTACTAGCTGTCCTAGTCATGTTTGTGTTGTACTGCCTGGGAGCCTGAAGCCAAAGGCATGGACAATATGGCACATTTTATAGGTGTCACATACCATCATGTCTAGGGAAACCTGGTGAAATTAAGCTGGCTGGGCTGCTTGATAGACCTCACCAATTAGGTAGACTAAAATTAGGATGTTTATAAAGTTGGACTCAGAAAACAGTTGAAATCGTTGCTCTAATGCACAAGGTCTGTGCATCTGTACTGGTGCTGGCTGATTGCCATACGCTCATTTTCTCTTCTGCCTTTTTTAATGGGTCCTGCCTTCCCCCCTCCTTTATTCCTCCTTCTTCTACTCACACCATCCTCCCCTCCAGGTCATTATTGTGAAATATGATGAGGCCTGCATCTGCCCTCATGAAATTTCAATGAGCATTGATCTGTGTGATTGCAAGAGATCTCTCACAATGTGGTCAGAGAGAGAGAGAGAGAGAGAGAGAGAGAGAAAGAGTGAGAGAGAGAGTGAAAGAGAGAGAGAGAGAGAGAGAGAGAGAGAGAGTGACAGAGAGAGAGAGGGAGGACGACGAGAAGGGATTTGAAAAGAGAGAATGTGTGGGAGCGCAAAGACAAAGCAAAAGGTGGGGGGAAAACCTATTTGGTCATTGCTCATTAATTTATTGCTGAGGTAATTCCAGTCATATCAATTTGACATTTTCCAAGACACCAGCCAATAGTTTTGTGCTGGTAATGTTAGTAATTTTGTCTCACTGGAAGTGTCCATTAATGCCATGTTCCTTTTTGTGAAACCTTAACAAACTGCTAATGACTAAATCGGCTGTGGATCTGGCTTGACATCCTCTACTTATCATCTGCACTTAAATGCTAGCAAAGAATACAAACCATCAGCGAATTTCTTCTCCACTTTCTGCAGCTAAAAAACAGTCCACCGTTTTCTCTTACAGGGATTTATGCTGAAAGGATTAAATGCTACACCTGAAGCTAATTTGCTAGCTACGTTGCTACCTTTTTGCAGTAGAGCTCTTTCAGTACTGTGAGGCTAACAATGCTGACTTATTCAGCTTGTGGTTGCTTGTAATCCCAAGGTCAATTTCAGACCATTACTGGACTTTCATTTCAGTCCAGACAAGCTACATGTTAATTCATGAGATGCACTCGGTTCCCTGAAACACCTGCTTAGAAATGTATGAATGGATATAAAGACTGAATTGAGCATCAGCTATAAATGTTCTGCAGCAATTAGAAGAAAGCTGAGGCTAAAGACTGTACCTGAAGCCAATTAGCTGACTTCTGTGTTAACATCTTGCAGTATACAGCTCTGTGAGGCTACAGCTCTGTGAGTATACAGTACTGTGAGGCTAGGAATGCTAGCTTATTCAGATTGTGGTTGCTTGCAGTCCTTGTTGAGGTCAATTTTGTTTCATTTCAGACAATTACTTTTGTTTTAATCCAGACAATCTGCATTTAAATTTTTAAATCTGCCCGGTTCTCCATCTTTAACACCTGCCTAGAAATGTATGAATGAATATACAGTGTACATTTCTAATCAATTAAATAAATTATATCTATAGTAGAATTTTTTGAAACACCACTAAGATTCACTTAGATATACTTAATACATATTAAAATATATATTTTGTTTGTTTTTCTATATATGTATGTATGTGTATTTAGTATTTAGCACTTGTATTTATCACACAAAACTATTACAATATATTTCTAGTACATTCAAATATACTTAATTTTTTATATAATATACTTAAAGCGCTTATTAGGCAGCCCCCCGGTGGTTAAGCAGAGTATTACACTAAAAGCCACTTTCATTACCAGTTATGTCAGTTGTCATGACAAGCTTATGTAGTCTAATGAACAACACCCTGCAGTAAACTATTACCCAAATTTGTTTGAGGATATTAAGAACTAGATAGAGATGGTATACATAGCAGTAACTGGGTGGTCTGAGGGTGGGCCAGCAGCGGGGGGCTGACCCAATCAAGGCTGCGTACTGATATATACTGATATCTAGGTAGACCTGTTGGTGGTGGCTAAAACTCATTGATGGTCTCATTATTGTGGCAGGTTTGACAGGGAAGTCAGGTAAATGCTGACCCTCACCATCCTTTGTTAGCTAATTACCTCTGTAGTGTCACATGTAGCTGTGTCGAGTTAGCATGTAGCATTACACACTTGGTGTATGTCCAGCTTGGCCCTGAATGCTATTTTGGGGCATTTAACCGCTAATGCTACCCAGGGAGAACGATAAACCAACATCCTTGAGCAAATTGAAGCCATGTGGCGGCACGGAGAAAACAATAAAACAGTTTGAAGGAGCGGAGCTAGGCCAAGCTATAAATACCCGCCGTGTGGTTAGCACTTGTTTCACATGTAGCAAATATTGTACAGGGCTACAGTGAAAGTTTAGGCCAAACACAAACCGACTTCCCCATTTTTCTCAAGGTTGTTTTTAATGCAGAGGGTTTACTTAAGGGGATGATGTTGTTTGTGCCATTCTGGTCTGTTTTTAATTACCAGGGGTTTAAAACGATAAACCAGTGCAGTGTGTAGCAGGTACTGAGAATCAGATCCATATTATTTTATAGGTTTATATAGACAGCTTCTTAATTTGTACTGATCTTCATTAATCCATATTTTAAAAGTACATATTAATTCCTGACATTGCTCTCTCTCTCTCTCTCTCTCTCTCTCTCTCTCTCTCTCTCTCTCTCTCTCCCTTTCCCTCTTTGTCTTTTTTTCCCCTTACTTTCTCACTTGTCTCCCTCTCTATCTCTCTCTATCTCTCTTTTGTCTCTTTTCCTAATTCCTCTCATTTGTTCTTCTTTCTCTCTCCATTTCTCATCTTCGTCTATTATTACCCTCTTTGTCCTCTCTGTTTCTTTCCTTCTCTCTCATTGTTTTATTCTTTCTCGCTTTCTTCTTTCTTTCATCTCTTTTTCTTTAGCTCGCTCTATCTATCCCTCTCGCTTTTTTCTTTAACCTGTTTAGGCCCCTCACTGTCTTTCTTTCCGTCTCTCTCTCCTCTTTCATTTCTCTTTTTCTTTCTTTTTTCTCTCTGCTGCTTGTCCTCACTGCTTCTCTCTTCTGTCTCTCATCTCTTCCTTTCTATTCTTTCTTTTTGTCTTTCCTCTGTCATTGTCCTCCCCTCTCTCCTTACAGTCACGCCATTCTTTCTGATTCCTTTTTCTCTGTTCTCTCTCTCTCTCTCTCTCTCTCTCTCTCTCTCTCTCTCTCTCTCTCTCTCTCTCTCTCTCTCTCTCTCTCTCTCTCTCTCTCTCTGACCTCAGTAAGTGAATGTTTTCCCTAGGCTGAGTGAGACAATTGGGTGCAATGTAAAAATCAATGGCAATAAAAGTAGAGCAAACTACTTCTGACATCTATGAGCCATGTGACTGTTTCACAGAGAGTTGCTCCATCAATCTCCATATTCAGCAGATTAACGCACACATACACAGACAAACAGCCAGTCACTGGAGATATCACAGCGCTGCCATTTTAAACCTGATGAAGTATTATAAGGTACAAGTAGATCCACAGATACGAAATGTAAAAACATGGACTTTCAGGCTGATGTAAATCATATCCTGCCTGAATGACACCTACTCGAGTTTCCTTCCCTTTGTAGCGGACCGCATACTAACTTCATTAGTACTTCATAAGAATTCACTGAGCTGTAACCATCTGCTCCAACTGACAGGAAAGCACCCAACTCCACTCTCCCTCTGTGACCCATCAGCCCTGACACTCACTCACACACACACCTTCCAAACCACTTTCTCGTTTTCTCTTCCTCTTTTCTCTCCAGCTTAGTGCTCCATGCTTGGCAAAAGCTGTGGAGGAGAAGCTGTGCTGAGGCCTCCTGTACGCTTCAGTAACACCATGTTGTTTTTATCAGGCCTTCCTTTTACTGCTCTAGATGGTTTTCATATTGTGAGCAGGTGGAGGAACACTGCAGAAGTAGGAGTAGTGCTGAGATGGAACCCAATCGAGCACCGTCGCTGCTTCTAGATTAGCGATGGAACCCATCATGACACTCCCACTATGACTAGAATATATCACACGTCGCTTGTTTCCCAATTTAGATCAAAGCTAGCTAACGCAGCCTTTATGCGAGATGGCATGTATTAGAATAAGCTGTTATAAACATTTACTCAGGTTTACGTCAGTTATCATGACAAGCTTGTGTTGCCTTATAAACAGCACCTTACAGTAAAGTGTTACCAAAATCTGACCAGCATTCAATAAGTGTACTTGCATATGATATTTTATTTAACCATGTTAACCCTACTGAGATCTCAGATCACAGATCTCTCTTACAGTGTATACCTAGCCAAGAATGGCAGCAACAGAGTTACAGAATGAGAATTTACACAAGAGCATATTAAACACAAATACATAAAACGTCTTACATAAAACAAGTACACAGAGAGAATCTGGACTCAATCAACTTTACCATGAACATAACACTGTTCAGTGGTACAATATTTTGAATCTTAAATTCATGTTGTAGGTTGTTCCAGACAGAAGATCCTGCTTTCTTTCTCAATTCAGTCCGAACTGCAACACATAAAGAGAACGAAGACTGTGATTTACGTTCTTCACGTTTAAAAAAGAAAAAGATAAATAAACAGAGTGCTTACCAGGAATTGTTTTATATATAAAACCATAGTGACTGAGACGTCGTGCACCTAGAGAACGCGGGCCCTTTGCTTTTGAATTGCCACATTTCGTAATGAACCTTAAAGCTTTGAGATCCAGCATATGAGGCATTAAGCAGAAGCATTCGTGTACAACACATCCCGACACCAACTGCCTTTTTACACAGAACAAAAAGTGTCACTGACCTTATTAGCTTGCATACATTTGCTAACTGCTGTCTGTGCTGACAGTGCTTAATTGATTGGGATGTACTAGCTTAGTAAGGGTACTATGGTCAGTTCAATGTGCAATGCATCAATATACAGTATTAGCATTTGATTAGATGCCACCCTACCATAAACAGAACAGGCACTGTCTCGGTGGTATATAGGAAGAGTAGTGTAAGAATTGTATTACCTGAATTTAAACAATGGGTGTTTGTGGTGAGCCCCAACACTAAAAAGACATATCAATAAACGAATAAAGAAGGTAGATACGTTTAAATCAGGATGCGCTGGTCACCAGCTTGCTCTCCTAAATAGTTTCTAATGATCTGAGAATTCAATACAGCATGTCAGATTAATATGTTGGTTTCTACACCATTCACACATTTATAGACCAATACTAGAAACTTAGAGTCTATTCTGGAACATCTTAAGAATGCGGGTGATGTGGTCCCATACTAGTGACTCTGGGAGCTGCAGTCTGAATAGACTGAAGCTGTTTGTGGTTTTGAGGTCCTGTTAGGAGACCATTACAGTTATCAATTCTGCTAGATAAATAAAGGCATGGATTAGTTTCTCCAGGTCTGGTTTTGTCAGCAAATCTCTGATCGAATAATGTTCCTTAGGTAATGGAATGCTGACTGGGTAACGGCCTTGTCAACTGCTAAACCTATAATCAGACTCCTGTGATACCCCAAACAGGAACAATTGTCTGACCACTTTTTAGTATTACAATAGCAACTATGGTTTTGAATAGTGCTACAGGGGTGGCCACTGATAATAAACTAGCATTGTCACTCGAGTTCTGATTAAAGAGCTTATTCAACAGTAGAACAAACTGTTCCTATAGGAGCTGGTAAGGAGTAGGCACTGCTGTGATGGAGTCTGCATTGAAATTATTAAATTTTTTTTACTTCCATTTGCTGTCTATTACTGAAACAACTTTTGTCAGGTAACGCTCCCTCCTGGTCTTCACCTCCTGACTGACGTGCTTTTTCTGTTTCTGACAAGATAAAGACTTGCCGCGGAGTAATTGCCACACAAAATGCAATACATAAATGTTCCTTAAAATCCTCAACATCCTTAAAATCCCAAGATTACCATACTATATGTGCCGCGTACACTTAGTGTTCGATAGAAATGGGCAATCTTAGGAATACGCAACGACTTCCATTAGAACAATTGTACATTTTAATGTCACTTTCTTCTTACAGCATTAGGCCTGTTGTAGCGTAGGAAAAACACTTTAGGATAAACACTTTAGGCCTCCACTTTTTTGTGTTATTAGCTTTTGGAAGACTTCAACAGTCTTGACTTGTAAAGCTTCTTACTCAATTATTCCAAAGTCATAAACTGTTTTAATGGTGCAGTCATATATATGACCGTCTCTAGGAAAGTTGATGTGTAATTAATGTGATGTGTTCGTCTTGCAGCCCTGAATGAGCCCACCATCGACTACGGGTTCCAGCGGTTACAGAAGGTCATTCCTCGACATCCTGGAGACCCAGAGCGCTTGCCAAAGGTATGTTCTGGTTGTGATATTCTTATGATGTGGCACCATTATACCTTGCCAGCTCATTGTAAGACAGACACTGATGGGATCAGGTTTATTCAGGTGCACTTTGTTGGCGCACAACATTTTATCTGGCTTCTGGCCTTGTAGTGGCCCCTTTATGTTGATGGACTGGGTGGAGGGTGGCACCTCTGTGCAGTAAAAGCTGAATGTAGCCTGATAAAATGGTCAATAAAGGAGTGTTTAATTAACTGCTCTTGTGTAGATATAGAGCATCAGAAGGTTGATCATGACAGCCGTCTGGATACAGACACCTTTTATGATTAATTGACTTTTAAGTTCTCTTTGATCTTTAAGAGGATCATTAAAGGGATCCTATCTAAGAGCTTAGATGCTAGCAATGTTAGCGAAAAGCCATGTTGGGTGGGCTAGGTCATGACCTCTAGTTCACATATCGTGAAGCTGTGCATGTTTCAGGACTTTTGCCTTTATGTATATTAAGTGCTTCCAGATCGTCTTGATTTAGCACGAAGCGCTGACATCAAAGTGCACGTTGTCACTTTTAAAGGACTAAGATGGCTGAGCGCTCGCTCTTATGTCATAATGGGCCTTGTGATGAGTCTCATGTGGTAATGATTTCTGTGCTTGGAACGTCATTAGCAACAGTTGCTACAGCGCAAGGAGAGTTGCATCATTGAAGCAGCTTGATGCGGGTGTATGCATGCGTTGGGGTGCTCCTGTTGTGTGTGCGTGTGTTTGTGTGTGTGTGTGTGGAGGAGGGCTGTTGTTGAAGTCCACTGTGTTGCTTTTAATGTATTGAGCAATAAGTACCACAGAACAATAGATGGTTCTTCTTGGCTTTTTAATGGCAAAAATATTTTTGCATTGCAGTAAGAACAGAAACAAACAGGCCTAACAATGTGAGGACCAGCAAAACCTGGACCCAGTTTTGAAAGACCAAAACTATATACTTACTGTTGCTGCCCATAGAAAAACATGTATCTCCGGGTTTGGTTTGTAGTTTTATGCATCACAGGAGCTGCTGTTTACACTGCATAACACTTTCATGATGAATGGACCAACAGAAATGTCACAAAATTGCTTAGAAAAAAGTCTAGTCCCATGACTTGCATTAGAACTAAATGTGGTTTTTGACCTCTCATGGAAAGTTGCCATTTTGGAGTTACTTGTTTTTCTTTGAACAGTATTGAGATGGAACTTTTTACATATTGGTAATTACAGTACTACACAAAAGTCTGAGATCATTCTTCATTTATTTAATTTTCAGGAAACTTAAAAGACTTGCTTTCAGTTTTTCAAAGAAATCTACAGGAATATTTTTCCACAACTTCAGTGATGCTTAGAGCTGGATGGTCAGTTCATTGTTCTGAAAGCACAAACTTCCAAATGAAAATTTTTATGCCACCTTGTTGTTTTTGCAAGTAAATTATATATATATATACATAGTGTCTTACCCAGGGACTTTTATTGGTGTAGTGTAGGGTGCTTGCCCATGTAGGGGACTGATCTCCAGCGTACCGCATGGAAGGTAAAGATGTTACCCATTAACTATGTTAATATCTCATATAGGCACTTACACATATGTATGTGACTCCTACATTCAGATTCAGTAGAAGTTTATACGTGCTACAAATTGTCCTTGTACCAGCTGTACAGTATGTTGTTATGTTTTCTGGTGGAGTTTCACACACACTCCTGACCCTCTGATTGGCCTACTGCTTCTCTAATTATTTGGAGAGTGTCTCACATAGCCCCGCTCTAATGAACCAGCTCAGCTTTCTGGCTCTGCAGATAGAAGACAGAGAGCCATGCTAGTACTACAGCAGACTTACATATTGAGTTTCACTTCGTTATCTTGTATTAACCCCACACACACACACACACACACACACCCACACACACACACAAAAGAAACAAGTCATCGCAACCAAGTCATCGCATTTATCGCAATTAGGCCCAGCAGAGCCCACTGTCACTGCCAATGAGGATGTATAGATTTTCCTCCTCTAGCTGCACCTGAACAAGCCGTGTGGTTCTCAGCTAAAGTGAGCTTATTTACTTGTGTTTGTGCGCATGTGTTCGGTCACAAGCTGTCTGCAAGGCTTGGTGTGGTATGTGGAGTGTTTTCTGCTTTAGCAATTTCTGAGAGCTTGGACAATGGCTAGTTTGAACATGGCTGAGTATCTAAATTCCATGCTTTTATGGTACATACCGACTTACATTCATCTTCAAAAAAGAAAAGTTGCACAAATAGCTGCACCCAGAAGGAATCAACCGACAGGAATGAAACTTGATTGATAGGTTTGACATTGTGAGACATGCAAATAAGCTTCATGCTCAACCACGCAAGGATGCCAACAGCCATGAATGCCAATATTCAACGAGCAGTGATGCCCTGCTTGAGTCATCCTGTTAATGCTAGTACCATTGGCAGGCGGCTGCATGACACAGGTTACTTCCACTCAGAACGTTACAGTGACTGCCCTTTACACCACGTCAGTGTCGCCAGAGACTGCAATGATGACATGACAGACTGTCATGGAATGACTCGAGTCCAGTGACAAGTCTTACTTTTGTGACAACCAAGGAAATTATTACTCAGGGTTCAAGATCAAAGTTATAATGTTTGTATTAATATTAAAATTTTGGACATTATCCAGCCCTGAATGGAATTTACTTCACATTTGAAAGTTGCCCACAGGTGTGTCCTTTCAATGTGTAATGTAATGCAGAATTTGAACCTAAACCTTATTAGTCCTCAGATATGAAAGTTAGTCTCAGTTGTGTATTAATACAGTTAGATTTTTGCCAGTGTTCTAAAAACTGTGTCCAGTCTACCACAAACTGCTACATATCAGTACATCTGTGAGTGTATTAGCCATTTATATGCATGTGGTCAGTGTAAAGGGAAAACGTACCACTGAGGCTCATATCCGTCAGCTACACATCAGTCCAGACTTTGTGAGAGGGTTGCCAGTTTCACTCCGGAATCCCCCTCTGTTATTGATATTTTTTATTTGTTTTCGTTCTCCGCTATCTGGAGAGAATGAATCATATTTTCCCAAGAGAGAAAAGTACATTAAAACTGCTCGGTGAAGCACGTTGTGGTCGAGTTAAAGCAGGTGCAAACTTAACAGTAGACTACAGTATGTGTGGAGGTTTTGTGGGGGTGGTGGGGGAGGTGGGAGGTGGTTTTCCCTTAACATGTAGCTGCATTAATAAAGTGCAAATGCACAACAGTGTGAATCATGTCATCTTAATGATATTATTCAATAAATGTTTATGTGGAAAAATATTTCTTAATATTTTAAATAATTTGTGATTATAAATGCAAAGCACAGTTTTATTTCTGTAGTATAGATCATATTAATCATACAATTGTATTCATACGATGCCCAGATGCACGTGTGCTGCATGTTGCTATGACTGACTTCCTGTGACAGTAGCTCTCATTCAAATGAAGCATTTACTCATCCTCAAAAGGAAGGATACACCCAGAAGAAAGTGTTTGTGTGTGGTTGTGTTATGAATTGTTTTGTATTTGGTATTGAATATAACTGATGCACAGCCGTTATTACATTCATATTACACTCCCCTTTAAGAAAAGAAACGATCCTCCATATTAAAGAGATGCAAAGTGTGGGTTTGCATATGTGGAGTGAGCTTGTGTGTGTGTGCGCGTGTGTGTGTGTGTGTGTGTGTGTGTGTGTGTGTGTGTGTGTGTGTGTGTGTGCGTGTTTAAGAGCACAGGCACTGAGAGGTGATCCATCATGGTGAAGTCAGCTTGTGCCTCCCGGCAGGTCAGCCGATCGAAGTCTTTGCCGTCCGGACTTTATTATTGCTCCACCGCTAGTAATTGAGTCACAGCCGAGGGTGTGTGTGTGTGTGTGTGTGTGTGTGTGTGTGTGTGTGTGTGTGTGTGTGTGTGTGTGTGTAAGAGAAATCATTCCAGCACCTCTGACATTCAGAACAGCATTGAGCTCAATGAAGAGGTCAGAAATACAGAGAGGAAATGTTGTTGTGCTCTCTTTCTCTCTCTCTCTTTCTCTCTCTTTCTCTCTCTCTCTCTCTCTCTCTCCCTCTCTCTGTGTCTCTCTCGCTCTCTCTCTCTCTCTCTCTCTCTCTTTCTTTCTATCTATCTATCTATCTATCTATCTATCTATCTATCTATCTATCTATCTATCTATCTATCTATATCTCTAACTCTATCTTTCTCTCTTTCTTTTTGTCTCACAAATGCTCTTTCTTTCTTTCTTTCTTTCTTTCTTTCTTTCTTTCTTTCTTTCTTTCTTTCTTTCTCACTCACTCCCCTCTCTCACCATTAGCTCCTCACTCTGTCTCTCTCTCTTATGTTTTTTGGCTGCTGTCCAAGATGGCATCATCACCATTCTCTCTCTCTCTCTCTCTCTCTCTCTCTCTCTCTCTCTCTCGTTCTCTCGTGCACGCCGTGTGCTGTTCTTCTCATCGATTTTCTCCTCTTTATTGAGGTAATAACAGTTTGTTGAAGGGTCTTGCTTTTCAACTGCGAGCCTCAATCATGCCGGTCCTGACTCAGACACACACACATACACATACACAGACGGTTTGGAGCGTGTTTATGTGGTGGTAGAAGGTTTTGTTTTGTAAACAGGGTACAGTTACAGTGTAAAGACAGTGCTAACTGTGAGCATATGCTGATTTCATGTAAACGTGGAAACAGGCATAACAATTAACTGAACAGGTTATTGAGAAATATTAACAAGACGTTTATATGTAAACAAGGAAGTGAATATAAAAATGCTGTCCGGTGAAAATGCACTTAAACAGGGTCAGGCTCTGTTTCCTGCTGTAAACAAGAAGGACAATACTGCAAATTTAGAAGATGAATTATTTTTATTTACCTATGTCAGCCCCACAACAAAAATCAATGGACATTAAGTTCATTTTAAAGTCATCCATTACGCTGCAATCGCTAGCACACTGGTCTTCAGACCTGTAGCCACACAAGTTGTGGAAATCTCAGCTGGTGAGAGATGCAGTGTTAACAGCTCTGTGATTTAGAGAGAGGCCCATCCAGACAGAGAGGGCCAGACGGTGTAGTGGTCCGGATAAGGGGATTAGAGGAGGGGACAGAAGCTTGAATGGTTTATTGGGCATTCACACCACAAGCAAGACAAGCTCCACTGCAAGCACAAGATGGGCAGTCAGAGGTCCTTTATTGGTCAAATTTGAGCCTTACAGTCTGTGCATCCGTGTGTGTGTGTACAGAAGTAGTGCCCTACAGAAACAATTCAGTCATTTCCAGTGCTTACCTTACGAAAGCTATATTCAAGCAGTTGGGACAAAAGCTCAAAAGAGGAGAAAAAGCACTTTCTTAACTTACGATACAAATAAAGGCTAGGAATTTCATTCCAATTGATTTTAAACTGTTTCTTCAGCTTCATTCATCATAAACGTTTAAACTGTCTTCATTTCTATCATTTGGAAATGATAGTTGCTGTTTAGGAATACTCCAAATTAATTCCATTACTAATTAGGAGTAACTGTAAAAGGTTACTGTACTTAAGTAGTGTGGTGGTGTAGCTTTACTGAAGTATTTCCATTCTGGGGGCCTTTTAACTTAAACTCCACTACATGTTAAAGGCTTTTTACTGATGTGTGCATAAAAAGATAACATGACCAAACAAAATAAGTGTAAAGCGAGCCCACCAATCAGTTTACAGTGGCCACTTTATTTTGTGTTTGTTTTGACTAGTTGGACAGAGTTTGGTTCTAGCTAATAGAAACTCTTGTCCTTCAGTGTTTTGTGTTTATGATCATTTGGTTAGACATCAGTGTGTTGATTAAGCAAGAATCTTGTTTCAGAAATGATAACGTTTGAAGGTAAATACTTTTGTACTTTTACTCAAGTGGAGGTCTAAAGAGATTAATTACATGCAGACCCTCTTATCCTTTGTAAGGATGTATATATGTAACAGGGTGACAACCCACAGTAGAGACAAACCAAGAGAGGAGTGGTAATGTTCTCAAGCATATTTAGTCATTTTCAAATTCATATGATACAGAAAGTTCGGGATGTCTACCAAACATTTATTAATTATGCATTTCTTACCTTTGCTGTTTTTGGTTTAGCTTTCCCTGCAGAACTGGTAATAACGTAAATGATCTATTCTTTGGCTCAGTGTGTCACTGCTGATGACATCATCTCTTCACCTAAGAATCTGTCACCACTTTCTGATGTCATGGTCCTAACGGGCAGTGTGTGGTGAAGTCATGCCGCTTCAGCTCACAACTGTAATCAGCACATGCCCGTATATGGTAAATAACTTCCTGTAATTTGTTTATTAGGCACAGCCATACATGATGTCAGATGTCAGTTTTTGGCATTATAAAGCTTAAACCATTTTGTAGGTATGTAATTAAATCCCCCTTTAAAAAGGATCAAGCAAACAAGTATTCCCAGGATCTGTGCTGGGCAGCTCCTGACCCTTCCTGTTACGCTGCACTAATGGAGCAGTAGATGATGATGAACTTGTGAATGAACAAGACTTTGGAACCCTCAGATGCATCACACTTCCTCCTCTCTCTGACATGCAGCGCATAGTGTGGCTTTAATGCTAGCATCTGGGCCAGGCATATTTTCCATGCCATTTCCCCCACAAACGTATGTGGTATGCATTACAGGCTGTCATAATTTAGATCATAAGAACTTTTTCAAAGGCGCTAGTGCTTATAGTAGCTAAAGCGCAGTGTCATAGGTTGATAGAGCACAGGCCAGTAGCTAGTCATGTTACTTTAACTGTTACTTTGATATAGGACTTGGCTGGGGTGCCAGAGTATGGACACAGATGTGGTTGTTTGGAAACTCAGAATTGCAGTCTCCTAGTTTGGTGGATTTTTTTTTAGAGTAGGTGCTAAAACCCGTTCTCATATAGTTAGGGTTCGGGGTTTAATTTACAAATGTATTCAGTTACAGATTATTACTGATTACCTGATAGAAAACTATATTAAAGTAATGGGTAGCACTTCCTATAAAGACTCTATTCATAATGTTATCTAAATGAATTTTTCTATGGTTTATATTTATTTATATGAAATACATAATACTTTATAATACCAGGCTTGTGTAATTACATATAACTAGTTATAATTACATGCATAACACAGTGCAGCTTTGTAACGCCAGGTTGTAATCCAGTTCAATCTGCACAGCTCTTAGGATTCTTATCTGCTAAAAATGTGTTGATAAATCAAAAGCTCAATTTGTTACATTGACACTTTTGAGACTCTCCTCTTTGATAATTGTTAAACAGAGACCACTCTAAAAATATTTTTTTGTGTTCTAGCCTATATTAGCTTATTATACTTCATATTGGTGAATCGTTGTGATGTCATTTATAGGTGCCGCTTTACACAAAGCCCACGCAAATCCATGTGACCTACCTTTTTTTAAAGGCCAGTGAAAATATAGACACACCCATCTAAATGAATTTTGTTGGTAATCTAAAAGACTCTACAGACCTTAGCAGTTCCAACTGATGAGAGTCTGAAACAATACATATCCTGATATACCACATATAATCGTGATGCATCACATACTATATTTCTGCCATGGTAATGGTTAATTGAGACATTACTTAAGCATTTAATGACGTTTACAAACTACTTAAATCTCAAATAATGTTACTTCCTATATTTATCATTAGTTAATGAGAAAATGAAACAGAAAACTATTTAGTCCTGTTGTGGGTCCCAGAGTTTTACTGTTAAAGATGTACCCTCAATGATAACAGTCACATCTATACAATGATTAGTTTGTTTAGGAAACCTGTAGCATACCACTCCATGATGACTGGATGATTATGACGATGGTGATGATATCATGGCTGGGTATAAGAATTAGCATTTCCTGTTGTGGGTCCCCAGTTTTACTGTAAATGCTCAGTCACTGAGGACAGTCACAAACGCACTGATGTCACTTCTAATTGTTTCCGGTGATATCATATATTAGACACAGCAGTGCTGTGTCTACCCACTGTCCACTCTATTAGACCCTCCTACCTTGCTGGTCAACCTTGTAGATGTCAGAACCAGTAGCTCATCTGCTGCTGCACAGTTTGTGTTGGTTATCCTCTAGTCCTTCATCGGTGGTCACAGGACGCTGGTGACTATATTATTTTGGCTGAGAATAATCCACCACCCACATTAAACATGCTCTGCGGGGGGTCCTGACCATTAAAGAACAGGGTAACAAAGTATGTTTGTAAACAGATAAATTACAGTCTGTAACTGTAGAACGACAAAGTGGAAATATAATGGGCCACGTTCTCAGAACTAGTCACCAAAAAATGAAAAGATGAATGAACCTGAGGAGAGCCTATGGGATTGTAGCTCTGATATGACAGCAGATGATAATTTTTCTACTCAGTTTTTCTGGTCTATAATATCTATCTTCATCCACATCTCAGCTTATTGATGCCCCTGCTGCAATGCCACGTCTTGGAGATACTGCACCCCCAGGGGAACCCCTATGTCTTATCTCTGTATTCTCCTCTACACCCACTCTGTGGGCCACAACCAGGCCTGTCTCTTTCTCTCTGAGCCCAGCGGCCTGCGTAGCTCCAAGCTGCTAATGAGAGGTTAAGCGAGTGGCACCGTGGCTGGAATCGAGTGAAATTTAGCACCTTGGACAGCGCACTAAAACTCTTTATTGCTTGCCTGACCTCCTTGTCTTGTTCCCTGGTAGGTGTGTGTGTGTGTATGTGTGAATAGAACAATGTGTAATCAGGGCTGGATGGTGGGGCAATATGTTCAGATGCTGCATTAATACGTTTGTTATACGGGGTTATCAGAAGTGAAGGTCAGTACATAGAGTAGGATATACAGCAATGCTCCGCATTTCGTTCCAGGGTTGGCCACATTAACACCTCACAAAGCCCACCAGAACATCCAAATACAGGTCAGGGGATGTGAGGGGAAAAAGAGGAGAAATATAACAGGGTAACGGTGGAGAAAGGCTTTACAAATGTCTAATTTGCCCATAAACCGTGTACCCCTGTTGGTGGTGGTGATGGCAACGAGAGGTCACAATGTCTACAATGTCTATAGCGTGTAAGGCCTGTCCAGGGTGTTGCCTGCCTTCCATCCAGTGAGTGCTGGGATAGGCTTCAGCACCCCACTGTGATCTAGGATAAGCAGTTTAGAATGAATAAATGAACAACTGATTCTTCCATAACTGTTGGTTTAGCCATTTCATGTAATAGCTTCATGCGAGGTAACCTGTGTCAGGGGTGGGGCTGGGTGGGTAAACTCTTCAGATGTCTAGTTCCTATCACTGATGCTGTCTTTAGGATTCTAATAGAATCTTCAAATGTAATTACATACTTAATTACACAATACCTGACATGGCATTTACATTCAATAATGACATTCAAACATTTTTGCCTGTAGTTAAATGTTAAAAATGGATCTAAAAAGAATAATGATCAAAAACCAGTTTTAACCATATACATCTGCTTCATTCTACGCTACACTTTGCGTCTGCAACTTCCAAGGGCTAAATTTGATGTATAATGCACTTACCAGCTGCTGATGAATTCTGTAATGTGTTACAGATACAAATGCACTCAGTACTCATGCCGTACCACAAATCACATTAGCAAACTTTGAAGACAGCTAAAAATGCCTGCTAACAGTGTCCAGACACTGCATTAGAGCACATGGTGATTCAGGAAGTGCTGAAAAACAATCAGTACAGTGATCAGTACAGTAATGTTCCTCATTATAAGACACTCAGCAATGGCAGTGCTGTAAGCTGTTGTGAAAGCTATTAGCCAAAGCCCCGCTTTTGTCTGAGTTATTGCCTTCAGTCCGGCTCTGTGGAACCGCCTGACCTTTTCCGCAGAACATAGATCGCATTGTCTCCTCCTCAACCCGAACCAGATGGCTGGGTGAAATACGGCGCTTTTTCATTCCTGCAGACACCAAAACAATTGAGCAAGCACTAGATCCGTGTGTTTCGCCCGTCCGCAAAGTTATTAAACGGAAACTCACCCTGTTTGTGGAGAAGAAGAGTTGCGCTTAGCTGCGTTCAGAACATTAAGTCTCCACGTTTGCTGCTGATGTGTTGTAGACTGTGAACGTTTGAAGGAGAATGAAATCATTACATTATGTTTTGTTTGTTTGTCTCTCCTCTCTTCCCCTTCTTCTCTCTGTCTTCTTATTGATGAATATAGGAGGTGATTTTAAAGAGAGCAGCAGATTTAGTGGAAGCGTTGTATGGGATGCCTCATAACAACCAGGTAAGAATATTCAGCATCCTGCTATTAGTCTCTGTTGGCTTCCTCTGTAGCATATGATCAAGTTACTACCACCTTAAACACACAAGGTGAACTATTTTTGGAAACAGACTAATAATAGATTTTACTAGGCAGAACTGCTGCTGAAATGCTCTCTGATTGACTCAAAGGCTGATAAATGCAATTGACAAATGTGACTAATACTGTACTTTTCTACTAAAATCCTTCGGAAATTACAGCACTGAATTTGTCTGCAGGAGATTATTCTGAAGCGAGCAGCTGACATAGCGGAGGCACTCTACAATGTACCACGCAACCACAATCAGCTGACCGGCCTGACCAACAGTTCTGTCCATGCTGGCATGATGGGTGTTAACTCCTTCACTGGACAGCTCGCTGTTAATGTAACCGAATCTTCACAAGGAGGCAATCAGGGTAAGATGCACACACATGCACATACATACATACATACATACATACATACATACATACACACAAATTAGAATTAGTATTAAGAACCTTTGCAATTTGTGTTGCACACAGAGGTATTTGACCTCCACTTTAAACCTAACTGTGCAGTGATACACCCACATACACCCACATACACACACACACACACTAGGGGGCAGTGAGCACACTTGCCCGGAGAGGTGGTCAGCCCTGTCTACAGCAGATGGGGGTTAAATGCCTTGCCCAAGGGCACTTCAGTTGTAGTCCTTGTTAAGGTGATCAACCCTTCAACCTTCCAGTCACAAAGCTGGTTCCCTAACCTAACCAGTGTTCGACTGCCCCCTCCAGCCCACAACTACCTCTTCCTGCACGTAACTTCCCCCTCCAGCCCATGACTGCGCACCAGTGCTGGATGATATGAACAAAATATCATACTGTGATAAACATACTGAAAGTATGCATTAAGCTCAGTGAGCCTTGATTCATCCAAAAGCATAGAGGACATTTCTGATTAGCTAGTGGCTTATTTGATTATTACAGCCTTCTGTGATAATATTGCAAAAGCCGATATCATAATAACTATTAACAAATGATGTACTGCATCGGCCTGAGACACACACACACACTCACACACACATATGCACGCATTGTCTTATCAGATGGAGCAACCTCTTCCCTCCCTTGTGCAAGTTGCTGTTCGGATGAGAAACAGGTGAATAGGCTACAGTTCATCTCGACTGCAATCTTCTAGCAGAGTTACTGGAAAGTCAAGAACTCTGCTAAGCCTTGAAACCAGTCCAAAGCCAAGGCTTAAGAAATGTCCCCTTCGCATTATAGATTGCCCATGCTGAGCGCTAGATGTTTCATTACTCAGCCTTTTTGCCTAAGGATTTGACATGGCCTAGTCTCAGTTCCAGCTGGTTTAGGTTCCATGGTGACATCTGGATCCACTGCCGTGATCAGCAGTTCATTCCCAGCTCCTCTTTATCACCACTTCATTTGCTTCTTTCTGACTAGTTAGAGATGCATTTAGACACCCAAATACTAGTGCTTCTGCTGATGGTCACTGCATAGGAGGGTCTGTTGGTACTACCATTGTAAAAACAGGCAGAGTACATGTTTCATCCAAAATTAACTCTCTCTCTCTCTCTCTCTCTCTCTCTCTCTCTCTCTCTCTCTCCCCGGCCCTCCAGGCTTTAGTCGGAATACAAGCAGTGTGTCGCCTCACAGTTATGTGCCCAGCTCCACACCACAGCAAAGCAGCTACAGCACGGTGGCCACCAGCATGAATGGCTACGGCAACACGGCCATGACCAATCTAACCGGCTCGCCCAGCTTCCTCAACGGCTCTGCTGCCAACTCCCCATATGCCAGTGAGTTCCTGCCTTTACTTGAGGAGATGAATGTTGTTTTTCCATACTTTCATTTTACAGTACATAAGTAATAGCATACTGAGTTTAATTGAATGTACATTTGATTTACATCCTATGAAACATATTAGCTCCTATATGGTCAGTGGAGTTGATAAAATGGACACTGAGTGTGTATATAAGGAGCTGGACCTGGAATATTTTGATATGGCCATGTATTGCTCAAAACTCTACAGAATAAAATGCAACCAGCAATCATCCACCTTACCATCAAGAGTTTATCTGCAGTGCCCATATGTGAAATGAGGTTTCCATGGTTTATCTTGATCTGCAACAGGCATGCCGAAGTATGTTTTGTAGGCCTCTTAGCAGATGCTTGCATGGAGTATGTTTTCACTCTGTTCTTGATAAATAAGACAGCAGAATGCATCTGCTGGAAGCTACAGGCTCTAAATTAGTGTAGGTCTTTATCCGCTATTCATTTACACAGCTGGAATGTAAACTGAAATGGTGTTTTAATACATGTGTATTTATACTGCTACTGGACAGTCCCAGAAGAATCTAAAAAGTTTTTTAAAAAGTTCTAGAAACTTTCAGTTCTAACAGTTCCAGAAGCTACTTGAAGTCTACTCAGCACTGAATGTATCGCAGATGTTCTGAGAAACAGAGAACTCTTCAAAACTTCATTGTCCTTAAACAGAAACTCAGCCTGTGCAAAGTTTATGGGGACCAGTAACACTTTCTGTACATTCCTGGCCTAAGGAATAGAGAGAATAGACTTTGTACCTGGGAACAAGACTAAACTTAACATTTGTAAAGTTTCAAATGTTCACATTAGTACTGTTATTTTTAAAATATAAATATAAACAATACCAAATTTGCAGTATGCAAAGGTGGGCAATTGCCCCCAGCCTAGTGGCAGACAGTGCCTCTGGGAATAGGTTATCATCAATACCTACCGTATTCCTCTGAACACAGCAAATGCCCCACATGTACAGCTCCATGAACTGCTGTTTATAAACAGTTGCTCATTTATAAACTGATTGATGATCAAAGGATTCCCTCATAGCAACTGGTTATTATACTGTGTGATCTTCCATCCAGGTGACTCGTGTGCGGTCACTGCTGCTGGAGTTCCACTGTTTTGTCATCCTTAATGAAGCTCTTCTTAAGAAGAGGTTTCCTCTCCGCCTTTACTGAGCTGCACAGTCATCATGGCGTGTTTGTGTGACAGTATGGGCCTTCAGATCTTGCACAATTCCCCACTGGCTTTGCTGGCGTCCTCCCAGCGCTGGAGTGTGTCTTTAACAGCTCTTTAAAAGAAAACAGAAAAAACACTGATGAGAGAGAGAGGGGGGAGAGAGAGAAACATGCTCCTCTCTCCTTCCTCTTTCTGGGCGCAGCTTTTCATGCTCCACTCTTCTACCTCATGCCGGCTGTTATCTCTTTTGCCGAGTCTTAATTGGTTCCCTTTTCTAATTAACAGGACAGAGAGAAGGAAGGGAGGGGGAGAGAGAGAGAATTGGTCTAACACCCACATGTTTGTTTGACTTAATTACGTGTGGGGTGTGTGAGGTTTGAAGCGTGGTGTTCGGGGAGAAATCTGGCTCTGAATCTGAAGAAACACCCCTCCCACTGTCACAGGCGCTACAATTTACACTCGGCATGAGTTTCAACACAGCACAGCACTAACACACAAAGGAAGAACCGAGCATGCAGGAATTCTGCCCTCTCTCTCTCCCTTACTCCCTGTCTCTGTTTTTTCCCCTCTCTCTCTACCTCTCTGTTTCTCTACGTCTCTGTTTCTCTTTTTCTGTCTTTCACGTTCTCCTCTCTGTTCATTTCTTTTCTTCTTTCTCTCTCCTCACTGCCCATTTCCCTCATCACTTTGTTTTTCTCTATTTCTATCTTACTTCTCTCTTTTACCTTTTTCTTTTGTCTCCCCTACCCTTGTCCTGTCTGTCTCTGCTGTCTCTTTTTTTTTACTTTCTCTTTTCCATCTCTCCCTCTCTCTCTGTCTCTCTCGCTCTCTCTCTCTCTCTGTACTGTAAGCTGAATTGAAAGCTGTCATGGTGCTGCTCGGTGTAGCGCTTGACCGCGTCTACCAGAGTGAGGCTCCGCTCTGGCCTGCAAATTAACGTCTGCTAATTAAATCGATAAACTAATTCAAGGGGTAACAATTCAATCCGGCTGCTTTGGTCCCACCGTGTTAACAACTATTTTAAAAGGTTTGCTGACTCCATTAGACACTCTGAATCAATCTCAGATAGCTCCGCTAAGATTCCAATTTTCATTAATTGATTACTCGGGACCTGATGAATGGATTCCGCTACCCGTGGCCAGCGCTGTGGACTGCTCCAATGTGGTTAGAGCGACAACGTGCACCGAAAATGTTAAGCTATTGATTTTTGTGTGCTGGTGTAAATCTACTGCTCGCTTTTAAAGACTGTATGTTCAGTGATTCACACAAACATTTCCTTTCAAAATGAGGATATTTAACCAAATGACCCCTAGGGGCAGGTGTGTGGGTCCATCTTCAATAAGGATTGTACAGTTTTCCCGATGTCTACGTAATTCAATCAGTCAGATTCATTCAGAGTGGTGTGAAACTGAGAGTAGAGACACCTACCTGTCTGATACCAGTCTGAATTGTTTCACTGTTTAAAAACAAATACAGCCATTTATTTACTATTTAAAGCAACCACTATGTAGACATTTTCTGGCAATGATATGTAATGTTAATAATGGTTGGTAATAAAATCCATCATCACCAAAAAAGATTGGCTCAGGCATGAGACCACATATTCCATGTACACCTATCGACTAAAGAATAGCTGAGACATTGTGAATGATTCGAATTTCACACTCTGCCGCGCATGTAATATAAGCAAAGACAGGCCTTATTGCTGTACCTGACACCTTTAGAAACCTCTACAGCTCTACAAGTCTGGCATGTTGCATAAGCGTAATAAATATTGCCCATGTCGGTTAAGATGTATCATCATTTATTGTTCCTGGTAATCCAGCATTGGAATCCCACACTGGAACTATTCTTTTGATGATAAGTGTATTTATAAAAGCTGATTTGAGTTTTTAATCAGGTGGGCCTTGGGATGAAAAAGATTGAGAATCTCTGCTCCAAATGACTTTACAGCTTAACCACTTAATTATGCAGGAATTTAAACTAAAATGGACCTTTTCTTATTCTGTGTTTGCCCTCCCAGTCGTTCCCTCGAGCCCCACCATGGCGTCCTCCACCAGTCTGCCCTCCAACTGCAGTAGCTCATCCGGAATCTTCTCCTTTTCTCCGGCAAACATGGTGTCAGCCGTAAAGCAGAAGAGCGCCTTCGCTCCTGTGGTTCGGCCCCAGACATCCCCCCCACCCACCTGCACCAGCACCAATGGCAATGGCCTGCAAGGTACAGGCTACTGTTTGCACAACTTGCCCATGTCATTGGTAATAAATTGAGCCAATGTCAGACGATCTAATTTTAAACATCAGTTCATTATTTCGTTTGTAGTCACATATGTATCTTACATGGCACAAGCGTTTATTCAAGTCAGACAGAGGTCCCCTTCATTTTTGAAACTGTAGTGCCTACAATGAGGGCTGGGTAAACCTCCACCTGCAATTTAATGTCCATTTTATCAGCTTTACTGACCATATAGGAGCACTTTGCCTATCTACAGTTATATACTGTAGTCCATCTGTTTCTCTGTATACATTGTTGCCCTGTTCTTCAATGCTCAGGAAAACCACAACAGAGCAGGTATTATGTGGGTGGTGGATCATCCTCAGCATGCAGTGACACTGACGTGGTGCTGTTTAAACACTGTGTCCACTCGCTGTCCACTCTATTAGACTCTATTGTCTACTTTGCTGGTCTACCTTTTAGGTGTAAAGTCAAAGACAATAGCTCACCACCCTCTGCACAGCTTCTGTTGGCCATCTACTAGTCTTTCATCAGTGTTCGCTATGTGGATAGTAAGGATGGCAATTCTCAACCCAGTAGTGACACTGAACTGTCTAGCCAAAGTGCTGTGTCTGATCCACTCACACCAGCACAACACACACCAACATACCACCACCATGGCAGTGATACCTGCTCTGTGGGGGTCCTGACCATTGAAGAACAGGGTACAAAAAAGAAACAGATGGACAACAGTCTGTAACTGTAGAACTACAAGATGCTCCTATATGATCAGTAGAGCTAATTAAATGGACATTAAGTGTAAATTAGGAAAGTTATGAAATTCAGTATAAAGGTACTGAATTTTTACCCAAACGTTTTCAACAGCTGATTTATTTAATGTTGTAGATTACGAAATTAAAGCACATTGCTGCACAACACCACCCATCCTACACCCCCCCCCCACCCCCAACCCCCACAACCATACTATCAGGCTTTGATATTTAACTTCATTGAATCCTTGACAAGCATTTAGACAGAAAAGATCTAACTGCATGTTTCCCTTTCTTTTACATTTTATGCCATGGTTGCACATACCATCTACATCAGGTCTGAGATTAACCACAATTCTCTGCTTCTTTTTTCTTCTTCTGTGACTCTCTCCTCTTCTCCTTCCTCTTCCTTCTCTTCCTCTTGTCTCCACTCCTCTCCTCAGATCAATCTTTTGTGGACTCTAACAAGTACTCCACTGCCAGCGCACTCCAGGGCCTGGCCTTCTCCTGAAGTATGTTCCTTACCTCTCTCTTTCTCTTATAGCCATCTTCTTGGTGCTTTATCTTACCATTCACTTATCCATCCGTCCCTCATAATTTGCTCATGTTCTTCAAATTGTGTGTGAATAATGTTATGTTCTGTCCTATAGACTATAACATGCATGTAGTGTTTATATGTTGCAGAGAGGATAGAGTGTGTGTGTGTGTGTGTGTGTGTTTGCTTGAGGCTTCTGTGCATCAGCAGTGGTTGCTGTAAAACACGCACCACCTGCAGAAAAAAACCTGCCACTCACCTCTGCTGCTCGTCAGCAGTTGCTAAACCAACACTGAGCCAAATCTGCAGCAATAAGCATTCTTTTTTCTTCCAAAAAACGCCCATAAAACTCTTGCTCCATGCCTAGATCCCCAAAAAAGACATTTATCCTGAAGGAACACACATCAGTGTTATACTGCACTCATAGCTAATATGAACACTGCTGATTTAAACATTCACTACCAGTCAAATGTTTACACACCAGTAATCGCAGAAATTTCTCATTATTTTTAACTAAAAAAAATAGGTTAGGCTGACTCGTCTGAACTTGTGATCACTGAGCTATCCGTTCACTAACCATATATGAGCACTTTATAGTTATACAGTTGCAGCCCGAGTCCATATGTTTCTCTGTATACGTTGTTACCCTGTTCTTCAATGATCAGTACACCTACAGGACCACCACAGAGCAGGTATATGTGGGTGGTGAATCATTCTCAGTGTCTAATAGAGTGGACAGTGAGTGGACACAGTATCTAAAGTGTAACTGCTGTGTCTGGTCTGCTCACACCAGCACACTACCACCACCAGATCATTGTCACTGCAGTATTGAGAATGATACACCACCCGCATAAAACCTGCTCTGTGGTAGTCCTGTGGGGGTCCTGAGCACTGAAAAGCAGGGTTGCAAAGTAAACAGAGAAACAGATGGACTAAAGATTGTAACTGTATATGTACACAGTGCTCCTATATGGTGAGTGGAGGTGATAAAATGGACAATGAGTGTAGATACAAGGAGGTGGTGTTAATGTTCTGATATGACTCTGTATTAGAGGTCAGAGTCTATTCTTCATTCCTTATGGTGTGGTGTCAGAATTTGGATGCAGTCCCTGTGTTCTGTCCCAGGCCGTGATTTGGAACCTTATTGAACTTCTCTTTCTCTGTTCCTCACATGTTGACGAGCATCCTGGCCCTTTGATGGCAGGATGATGCAATGCCTTACAAGGCTAGAACAATGGAACAAACTGTGTGCAAACAATTAGGGGGTAGCTGAGACGGCCTTAATCAAGCGTTGCAGATACGCGCTGCGTGCCAGTTCGCCATCGCGGAGAGAAAAACACATCAGGATTTATCCCCCATTCGGAACTGTACTGGAACGTCAAGGCCTCCAGCTTGTTCTACAGATGTGAGAACAGATTGGCATGTTTAAAGAGTTATTATGTATGGAAAATATGAATGCGCTTGCAGCAGATTCCAATACGGACCTGGCCTGGTCTATTTCTCTATTGCACTGTCCCTGTGTTGTTCTCACCGTGACTGACTCTCTGCTGTCTGATCTGGATATATAGGGTTTATTGACAGGTCTGCTTCTGTAATGGAATGCCTAATGAAGCAAAGTGAATTAACACGGTGCTTCTCTCTCTGTGTCTTTCAACAGTGATCCCTGGAATGATCGTTCCTCCTATGTAGTGTGTGTGTGAGTGCGTGTGTGTGTCCCTGACTGTGTACAGAAGACTCCGGTCGTGGGCTGACCCCTGCAGTCCGTTTCTGAAGGATCACGACTTTAAACTCAGGCCCTTTTTTAAGCGCAGTCACCTTCGAAGTGAAGCGATATAAGGAGAAAACATGAACCTGGACTATCGTACCAACCTGTTTTGATGTTTTGATGATTTGTACTCACCTTGTAGACACTTTTTAAGATGAAGGGTGGGGGTGGGGGGGGGAGGGGGCGACGCCACAGTCGGTTCTTATTTACCTGCGGCGCCACACTAGTACAGCAAGAGTTTTTCTATTTATTTGAAATGTTGGTCTCGGATTGAATTTTTTTTCATCCTACTGTGTGTTTTTTTGTGAACAAACGACAAACAAAGCAAATGTCTACATGTACATACACAAAGGACACAGTGTTTTCATATTTTGATTTTATATACTGATGAGGATTATTGCAGATATAGCAGATAAGCCTGTACTGACGATAGATTCACAAATTGTTACAGTCCCCCCCCAACCTTTATTTTTGTTTGTTATTACTTCGAATTCCTGATTCGGCATAAACTAAAGCCCATTATATGCCCTCTTGCCCACGGTCCACACTTTCCTATTGCCAAAACTAGACAGCCCCACTAAAGTCATGGGCCATCTTCTTCAGTTCAACATCCATACCTGGTTAAGATAATAAAAATCATTTAAATCAATCTGGATGCCATGTTTTTCTGGGGGCCAATAGCATAAACAAGGTATGCTAACTAACTGTCTGAAGTGTTGTTTTTGAGACCATTGAGAAGAATATTTATGAAGGTTTGTTTTTCACTGATGTTGCCGATATCAATTAAAAGCTGTTTGCTTGTTTAAAATGTTTTTCATATTTAATTTTTTTACAGAAACTGTGATCAGGTTGAGTTTTACTTTTAAGTTTGTCCCTAATAATTTGACATGAGATGCAAGACGAATTAAAAGGGATTTCCATTTTTTTTTTTCAAATTCAAAACGTACTCTGTGAGGGTTAAAAT
>JAMWET010005006.1:0-22569 GCA_024036415.1 Prochilodus magdalenae
GAATAATAAAATTCTGTATTCATCTGTGTACTTGCTGTCGGATACTGCTGCTGTTGTCTGTTTGGTTTTGTGTTACAGGAAAGCTGTGAAGAACTTATGATGTGAAAATGGATGGAACAAGCGGAAGTGCTGCAGGGTTTCTCAAACGCCCATTCAACTGGACATCGCCTGATTCCAAGAAGTGCAGCCGGAGAGAGACATCTGAATGTCCTACGCTAGAGCATCCATTCATCCTTGTCCCCAAGGACTAAGATATCACCATGTTGAAATGGACTCTAAAGTTCACAAAATGTCTGCATACCCCATCCAGTCAGTGTTTCTGCTGGAATATCCTGGACTGGTCATGCAATCTCTGACTGTGATACTTGTCGTCTGTTACAAACAGCAGTACCTTCTTCTGAGATTAGCACCTGCCATAACATATCTCGGTCAGAAGCGTCTCAGTGTTGTACACCTGGTACAGCAACATGTGAACAAACATATGCTCCAGGTCATAAGATCGACGACATAATCACTCCATATACATATCCTTGGTGTGTGGAAAATTATGACCAAATATCACCATATCTTGGAGAAATTCCTAAACCTTTGTGTGAGTATGTAATACGACTTAACCAAATAGATAATAGTCATACCTCTAAACAACAATCTAGTTTTACAGCAAAAACACTAAGAGATTGTATTTATGACACTAAGTCATGGATTAATTGGTTGTCTATTACTAAATTTTGTCGTATTCCTGCACCTACAGGAACATATTGGCTATGTGGAAGCTCCGCATTTAGTGAACTACCTGCTGGTTTCAACGGTCGGTGTTCGTTAATTTATTTATTACCAGCAATGAGACCACAACCAACCACACAAAATAAAACCAAAGGAAGAGTTAGCAAAGAGGAGCATGTAATAATAATAATAATTCCCAGTTCTGTGGATACACCAGTCTTATTAGAAGTACCTAGTGGATGTGGTCCTGTTAACTGTAATGAACAGATATGTACGTGGTACAAAAACCATGACATGTTTGTTAATAATACCTATCCAGGTACTGCAAATGCCAAATTACACTCAGATGGCACTCTGGAAATAATTCCTCCTAAAAAGGGTAAACAACATCTAGTTCAAGAGTTCCAAAAACATAAAAATTTAACTCCTGAATTATCAGCAGTCGCCCCATTATTAGATATTGAAGGTTCCTACATTTTTGAGATAAATACAGTGCAATGTCACACTAAATATCAAGTTAATACACATACTGGATTAAGATATACAAATGATGACTCATTAGTTGACGATCCTAACCCGTGCATTGAACATTTTACATGCACTCAAACAGTCTGGGCTAGATTCTTAGGCGCACTTATCCCAAATTATGGTGTTATGCTTGCCTTAGATCAAATTCGAACACTAGCCCACAACATTGAAAAACTTGCTAACGACACCGCTCGATCACTGGGTGTCATTGCTACGACATTGCAATCACATAGACTGATGATACTGCAAAAAACAGAGTAGCACTAGACTATGTCTTAGCACAACAAGGAGGAACATGTTCCGTAATCGGTCCTGAATGTTGCTCCGATGTTATCGATCCAACTAATGACTTAAACCAGTATGTTAAAGAACTAGAGGATTTGCGTGATCACATAAGTCACATGGATCAAGCAGATGTGAATTGGCTATATTCATGGTTTGGTTCATGGTGGGCTTACTGTCGTGATGGCCTGTTGATTTTTATCTCAATTTGTGTCAGCATTTTTCTGATCTATGTCATGATTCGGTGTTTCTGTTTTTGTGCCAAGAAGCAAAACAAACATATACAGATAGCACACGTTGACGTAGAACAGATAGTGTTAACCAATCCTAGAACATCCAATTACATTTGATGTTCTGAGTTCCATACACTCAACTCTACAGAAGGAAAAGGGTAAAATGTAGTCCTTTGTTTATTAGTGATTATTAATAGATTGAATACCCTAATTAGGGCTTTCAAAAGGGGGGACTGTTGAATAATCAGTGCATTTCGCATTAGGGTGTAACATTTACCATGTGGTTAACATCACCAGAACAGAGTTGTATATCTTTACGACAGGGTGGAGTCCCTGGGATATTGTTGTTCTCGGGGTTTTACAGGTCATAGATCAAAGCCCACTTGGGGACCATCTGTTGACCATTTGTTGGTCCTAGATAAGATCACACCCTCTGTTTGTTATCTTTAGGGGGTGGTTAAACAGTGTATAAAACCTGTGTGAGAAGGGTCTCTCTTGGGACTGTGTTGGGTTGAGTTCAGACTGCACTGAACTGGCCTGGCTAAGGACAAGAGAGGAGTGAACTGCGATCGCCTTGAAATAAACTACTCCAACATCTCCAGCCTTCAGTCTCCTGACTCCATCCTTCTGGGCAAGCAACTAAAGAAACTACAGTGTTGTAAGAAGAAGGGGCACACAGTGGTAAAAATGGCCTTGTCCCAACTTTTTTGGGATTTGTTGACGGCATTAAATTTTGAAACATTTTTTCCCCTTAAAATGATACGTTCTCTCAGTTTAAACTTTTGATCTGTGATTTGTGTTTTATTCTGAATAAAATATTAGATGTTGGCACCTTTTTTTTTCGTTTTTATTCACAATTTGTTTAGTGTCCCAACTTTTGGAATCCGGTTTGTAGAGTGGCAGGATCTTTCAAGAGCTGTTCCAAAATCGCTTTGTATTCAAACTGTTTTACATTAAAGTAAACCTAGGTGAATTGATGTTAATGCAGTCTGTAAGTGGGATGGCACATTTGCTAAAACCCATTTGGCTCTAAAACCCAATACACACCTCTGTTTAACTAAAGGATTTTGAAAGTGCTTATTTCTTGAAAAGTTCTGCCAATCGGTAATATGTCCACCTGGATAAAATGCGTTGCACATATCTTTGTCCTTTAGGACAAAGAATAGGCCACATTTGAAAGCTTTGTTCTTTTCTCAACACACTATAGTGAAATCTTTCTTATCTGCCTGAGTGGAAAATGTACCATCAACTAAAATGTTATGACGTCAACAAAATATGTCCAGTGTCGAATGTATGGATAAGGTTGCCTCTGCAATGCATGCTTTTCTAGCCTTTGCATATATTGACAGCTATATTATATGATTCACTTTTTGGATCCACATCTAGTAAATGCTTTTACTAAATGAAATGCTGGCGAATTAGGGATATCACAGCACTAAGCTATTAACAGGAGAGCCTAAAACACAGCGACAACACCCATCTAAACAGAGAGAACGAAAAAAAGACTTAACATCTGAGAGCAAGAAAGGTCTTGTTCTACTTCGTGCTAAGTTTCTTAAAGTGGGACAGGGATAGAAGTTGCTCTAAAAAGGCAGCTAAATTAGTTGGTAAAGAAGCATTACATAAGGTGTACCATTATGTTGTAGGACAACTTTAAACACAGACATTAGCAGGCGTTTTAAACTTGAGCTGACCGCCATTTCTACCCAATAAATATTTGAACAGTTTGCACCATTGAAACAA
The DNA here is from genome assembly GCA_024036415.1 of Prochilodus magdalenae. Lineage (NCBI taxonomy): Eukaryota > Metazoa > Chordata > Actinopteri > Characiformes > Prochilodontidae > Prochilodus > Prochilodus magdalenae. The sequence continues at coordinate 3,510 of JAMWET010005006.1, forward strand.
CATTAAAATCCCATATCTGACTATATTTAAATGTATTTTAGACATCCACGGAGGACCATTTATAGCTTAAGCTATACAAAAAACTACAAAGCAATCACTATGAAGCTAAATTCTTTGAATTACAGCACACCAAAGTTAAATTATTGGTAAGTTGCAGTAACACAACATAATACAACGTAAAAAGTGGTACAGCCATTGTGTAGGTTTAATATTCTTTAAATAATTGTGATCTACTTTATTTTATTTGTTTTATCCTAAAAAATATCAATATTCTCTCCCTTTACTCAAAATGTGCCAGAGTATCTACAAAAGCATATTTTAAATAAAACCATTACAATTTATTTGAGTAGATATGTCAACGTAATACGTGTTCATGAAACTTTTTAAAATTAAGTTTACATACTCAGTTTAGTAAACTATGTGTGGCTGTTAATGAAATGTGATAAAAATGAGTTGACGTTGTCTATTTTTACTTGATCCTTTGTGCTGCAGCGTGTCTGTCGGTACTGGGGCTGATGGTTAACTTTTCCCGTGCATCTTTCTTGGCTGTAGGCTACAGATTGCTTGCAATGTAGGTTTTATGGATCCTGGATAACATGGTAAGTTCAGCTATTTTAGCCGAATAGCTTGGTGATGTAAAGTCGCACTAAACTCAGGACTTTAGAGGTACCTTACTGCCCTGCACAAATGGCAGGCTAAGTTGGGTGGTCTGTGCTAATCAACGTGGTCCTGGCTATCAACCACGGTTCTGATTCTTTGTCTGTGGTTACACGAAGTTAGAATCATTAACCGTTGGATGAACAAAACTTAGTTATAGAAAACACGCTAACACTAGGTAATACTTCGCTAGTTTAAGCTAACGCTAGCTAACGTCGCTTTACATACTGCTAGCTGTATCTTACATTCTGATGTCGAGTGATGTGGGGTTTGCGCATGCAGTAGTTTTGTGTACATATACCTATGTAGACGGAAAGTTTGTAGGGTTTCATTGTGCTTATTTTTATTGCAACAACATTAGGCTAAACATGCTAACTTTGTGACTCAAAATTCTTTCAGAGATGCTGTTAGCTAAACACTTTTTTATTGGAAGGGTGTTTTTGACTCAACGCTAAGAAGAAGATGCAGTGTTTAAAAGTATAAAGGTTATCTGGAAAGTGAAGAGCGTCGCTGTGAATAACAGTTAGTTACTTGCTTCTCTGTTCCAACTCCATTAAAGACTCTAGAGAACACGCATTCGAAATAGAAAATGTTACAGCTCAGCTCATGAAGTAGGACGGCTATTAGCATTAAAATTAACTAGCTTGCTCGCACAACTATTGTCGCATCCCAAAACCACACACTACTTCACACACTACGCTAACGAGTGCAGTTCTAATGTTATATGCGTTATTTCTACACACTATTTAGTTTGCGGTCTGGGACGGAGCACATCTCACTGAGATAAATTTTCACCTAGTGAGTTTAGTCTTCAGATGCTCCAACATGGAGGATGGGCTCCCATGCCAGTAAGGTCGACTTTACAAACAACACAACTAACTGCTTTTGTCTTTGTTTAGCTCCCACATTTTTAAGGATTTTGTTCTTGAGGCAGCCATCGCGCTGTTGTTAGTTAAGTCTCCATTGAGCGGTAGAAGTCAAAACATTCCTAATGAGCATGAGATATTATATGATATATGATATAAGTTATTAGACAAGCAATACTGATGCCTATAGAAGCTCTTTAATCTTGCTCTAACATGCTTTTTTTTTCTTGTATTCAGATATCCAGGCTCTTTCTACTTTAAGTAGACTCATCAAACTACAGATACAGGTAGGAGGAACCTGAGATTGATTCAGCTCTTCGTATTGAAGTGGACACTGGTAACTGTAATGTTTAAGCCACTACTGAATAAGAAAAAAATGAGTACTGAAAAAATACATTTTAAATGTTATATCAATAAATGACATCATGATTTTATTTTTCATTTTAAAAAGTTAAGCAAATAAAATGATTCTAAAAATGACAATTGCAATGTAAATAATTTTATTGTAAATCATTGTCTAATATTTTTATGTTTACATGAATGTTTATAATGTGACGTTACCAAGTTTGGTAACTGAAGACTGGAACCTTTTTTTTTCTGAAGACAGGAAAGTTCCAGTGAGGACAGAGTTACAGCCGGCCAATCAGAGGTAAAGGCGCGCAGGACACGTCTGAGCCTGCGTACGACATGCCTGAACCTGTATTATTCAAGCGCCTTTCAAAACAGAGGACACACCGTGATTAAGAGGTACCTAAGCAAGTACTTATCGACTGATATAAAACAACCAGCTCAAGACTGCAACACTGCAAAACCCAAAGTCCTAGCTAGTGATGTAACGTACATTTTGGTTGACCGAGTACCAGGCAAGTAACGTTAACATTAGTTACGTTAAATCAGCTTAGCACTGCTAAGGTTGGGTATATAGTGTTTGTGTTAACTGTGTTAGCTTGTATTTTTTTTATTGTATTTTATTTCTGGCCGTGCCTGTCGCTGACCAAGTAATGTTCAAGTTAGAGCACTTGCTAGCAACAAGAATAGATAAAAAAAGTGGCCGCAATAGCAGCTGTTAATCGTTATTTTTATTTAAGCATGTACAAGAATTACACAAATATGACAGTCACATGGTACATATGCCTGTTGTATAGTTGGATGCAAAGCAAGATTTACAAATTTAATTCTTTCAAAAGTCACATCTATCTCTATCATAGACAGTCACAGCGTGAAACAATATGGCCCAATGAAGTGTGAAAATAATAGCCATTGCAGATGATCTGAAAGAATTTTTAGATCATTTGAAGTCTCATGTTTCAAAGAAAGAAGAAGTGAAGTGCCCATTCAGGGGTTGTGACAAAGCCTTTTCCTCGAGGTCATCTTTTACTGCACATATCTCTAGAAAACATAAAAATGATACATATATATACAAGTCTCGGCTATGCATTTTGTTCATTCTGTGGCTAGCCAGTCTTTTGATGTTGGTCAAAGCCTGTCAGAAGAATGCATTGTACATGATGAGCCTGCAGAGGCCCCAGACCCAGCTCAAATGAAAGATTTATATATGAGAAATTTGTGTATGTTTTACATGAAGTTGCAGGCCAAGGACCTTGTACGCTCGTCCACTATTCAGATGATTGTGGAAGAAGTAGACAGTTTTAATAGTGTGTGCCTTCAATACACAAGAAATCAAATTAAAGATGCCCTAAAAGCCAATACCAACTGGACAGAGTCTGAAATCAAAGGTGTTTTGACAAGTTTAAATGACTCTCTACAGAGTATTTGAGAAGGCAATATTTTCAGACAAACTTTTCTTATGTGCATCCTCAAGCTATTAGTTTAGGCACTGATGAAAATCGAAAGAAACAAATTTTTATCATTCCAATGTTGAACATTTAAAGCTCTTACTTTTGTGTAGAGAGGTAGATTTTAAATATTTTGGCCACGAAAAAGTGTTCTCACCACTTCTCTCAGATATCAAGGAACTGGAGACAAATGGGCTTGTGATATTTGGGAATGTCGTTAAGGCAACAGTTTTTTGCATTGCTGGAAACAATTTGGGGTCTCACAATATAGGAGGTTTCACAGAGAATTTCAGTACCTCCACATACTTCTGCAGATACTGCCTTGCAACCAGAAGTTAGCTGCATGATTGTCAAAAAGATGCACCACCCCGAACAGTGCAAAACTATAATGAGGCAGTAGAAGAGCTACAAAGTGGTTCCATGACAGAAAGCAGAGGTTTGAAATTTGATTCACTTTTCAATTCCCTCACCTACTTTCATGTCTGTCAACCTGGCCTCCCACCTTGTATTGGTCATGATGTGTTTGAAGGAATTGTGGCATATGACTTGGCCATATACATCAAGTACTTTGTAAAGGTGAAGAAATTTTTCACCTACAGCCAGCTAAACCGGAGGATCAGGCAGTTTAGCTATCAGGGATCTGATACTACTTCTACTCCCTCAGAGGTTGTTGAAAAGGGAGTTAAAATAGGTGGCCAGGCAACAGAGAACTGGTCTCTCCTGAGGCTCCTTCTTGTTATAATAGGTGAAAAGATCACAGACACAGATGATCCGGTATGGAAGCTGACAGTCCAACTGAAAGAACTTGTAGAATTTATCTGTGCCCCTCAAATATCTGTCTCAAGTTGCTTTGCTCAATGTCCTCATTGTGGAGTATATAGAGACAAGAAAAGAGATGTTTCCTGATCATAAACTCAAACCAAAGCACCATTACCTTGTCCACTATCCATTTTATATTTCTTTGTTTGTGTTAAGTCATGGGTGATGTAGACTGTGATCTTGCTGGCTTCATTGGCTGTGTGCTGCCGAACTCGAGTGCAAATGATCTGGTATTAGAGGCTCTCTAGACATTAGGTGTGGAATCCATAGAAGACCTCATTGCACGTGTTAAAGCTTTATGTAAGTATAATTTTTGTTGAGTTATAAAAATGTGTGAAAAAATTAAACACTCAACTATATTTGTGATAATCTTATTTGCAATATTTTCCAATTTTGTCTTTTATCCAGCTGAAAAGAATGTCAGTGAGAATCCTGACCCACCACCCAGAGCTGATTCACAAAGCACTATAGCCACATCCAGAGGAATGATGAGCCCTACAGCCACACCCAGAGAAATGATAAGCCCTACAGCCTCACCCAGAGGAATGATGAAAAGTGTAATGCCAGGCAGAGACTATTCATCCTCAAGTATGTGTGAGAATTTGGCTTGGGTAAATTTATAACTGCATATTTTTTATATTATTATTCTTCCTGAGAATCCTGCATTGTACATGGTTCTAAAAAGTCATATGATGTATTAATAATTAAATCAAACCTTTTCACTACTGTCCCTGAACAGTCTGGAAAAATGATTTCAACTTTCTTAAAGTCATTGGACGCCATCCAAAGTTTTCATCTGAATTGGCTATTTGCAAAAAGACAAATGATTAAGACATACATTCTTTTATTTAGATTTAAATATTTTATTTCACACAAACAAATATTGATATTAGTAGATTATTTATGTTATAAGGAAGCAGTGTTGGTAAGTTAAGGTCATAATTCCTCTGTGATATGAATTTTATGTGTAAAGGTGTATGCCACAGCTCTCTCTTACCACAACCCTGTCTCCTGGGCTACATATCTTCAGCCTGCTTGATAAATGATCAAATTTCTCCCTCAAACTTTTTTTTTTTTAGCCCACAACTACATTTTACAAGAATATATTGAACACATCATGATCTTGCTATAATTTTACGTTAGCCCAGTATTTATTTTTAATTAATACAGCTGGATAACTTAGTGCAACTTAAAGATAAAAAGAATGCTAAAGAAGTTAATTGAGACTCTGTATGGGGAAATTGAAAGCTTTTTCATGATCTGAATTCGAAAATTCTCTTTCTGATTTATTCACACCCTTTATTGAAATCAAATGCTATTGCTATCAATGCACAGTAAATACAATTTGTCATTTTGTGGTTGGATAACCATAAACAACAGGTAATGTGTTTACTTTTTTCCCCACTTTCTGTATGTTGTAGAAGTTTTGTTGTAATTATGTTTAGTGCCAATGGCCAATGCAAAAATGTATCACTATTTGTACATACTTTTGTGTCCTCCTCAGGTGAATGCTATGGAGATGACCCCAACTCTCCACTGTGTAACTCAAGCTCACCTGCACCCTCAACTCCTCATAGATTAACGCCAGTAGACAACAACTGGCACTTTACTTTTGATATCCCATGGAGTAAAATGCCATCAGGGCTTATAAGAAAGCTTGAAAACAAAGAGCAGCCAACAGGACGGGAAAGGCGTGAGATGATCCGTCTGGTGGTAGGAGAAGTCCTAACCATCTGCCCCACACCAGCGAAAAAACACTTCGATGAAATCGCTAGGAAGATTGTTTCAGCCTACCCACTGTCATTCAGAGACTCATTGAAGGTGAAATTGTGGGGAGTGGTTATGATTCATTAACCAAGCAGCTGCAGAGCAGAGCTGACAATCTGAAAAGGGGGAAAACCTCCCTTTCCTTAAAAAGACAAGCATCTAGCACAAGTGAGGAGGGAGAAGACCTACCTTTAAAGAAGATTAGTGTCGATACATAAAGCGAATGCCACCAGGTGAAACCATGGAGACACAGAAACGTATAAAAGAAGACTTAAAAAACATGCACAAAAATAAAATAATTTTCTATATAAATAGTTTTTTGTTTTTTTGTAATAACTTGTCTATCATTGTTAAAAATAGATCAGTTCTTTAAGAAGTGTATGATACTATGCTAAGAATTAAATGTGTTAAAAGTAAAAGATTTAATGTAAATATAGGACATTTACTTGTAAATGACTAATTCCGTTTTATACAGATCGTAAGATACTTTTTTAAGAATTAAAATCTGTTGAAAGTGAAAGATTTTATGTAATTATAGGCTAATTTCTTGTCAAATTACAAATTATTCTTTTTTATATAGAGTGTATGATACTTTTTTAAAGAATTAAAATCTGTTGAAAGTGAAAGATTTCATGTAATTATAGGGTATGTTCTTGTAAAATGACAGTAATAGATGTTAATCATAGTAAATACAATAACTTTCTTACGGTTTATATCTGTTTTAAATATGACAGTATCTTTCTGATTTTCTACAGACATTTTCTGGCGCCCCTGCTGCGGGAAAATTAAGATAAGATAAAATAAGATAATCCTTTATTAGTCCCACAGTGGGGAAATTTACAGTGTTACAGCAGCAAAGGGATAGCAAGGTACTCCGTCCAAAAATAAGATAGGTGAACAGAACAACAATATAAACATTATAAATAAATAAGTTTTTTTACACGTTTTTTTTTTTTTTACAGTATACTCTCCTTGTGCTTCAGGTGCGTTTGTTTTAAACGCGCGAACGCGGCATCCTTACAGCAGCGCGAATCCGGTATCTTAGCAGCGGGATCGCGAACATGGCATCGTAATGGCAGGGCAACAGCAGCGCGAACGCGGCATCGTAACAGCAGGGCGAACCCTGCATCCTAGCAGCAGCGCGAACGCAGCATTGCAACGGCAGCGCGGACGCGGCATGCAGCGCATCGCACCAGCAGCGCGAACACGGCACCGTAACGGCAGCGTGAGCGCGGTCGTAACATCAGCGCACGTGGCAGCGTAACAGTAGTGCGAACGCGGCATCATGAAAGCAGCGAGAACGGGCATCTTTACAGCAGCGTGAACTCGGCATCATAACAGCTGAGCGAACACAGCATCGTAGCAGACGCGCAAACGCGGCATCGTAAGGACAGCGCGAACTAGGCATCGTGACGGCATCGAAACAGCAGTGCGAACACAGCAGCCCGAACACAGCATCGTAACAGTAGCGCGAACACGGCATCGTAACAGTAGTACGAACGCGGCATCGTAAGGACAGCGCGAACGCGGCATCGTAACAGTAGCGCGAACGTGGCATCGTAACAGTAGCGCGAACTTGGCATCGTAACGACAGCGCGAACGCGGCATCCTAACAGTAGCGCGATCACAGCACCGCAAACATTGCATCGTAAAAGCAGCGCGAACGCGGCATCGGAACAGTAGCACCATCACAGCAGCGCGAACACAGCATCCTAGCAGCAGGGGGAACGCGGCTAGGCAACGGCAGCTAAACGCGGCATCTAAAAGCTGCGCGAACCCGTCAATTTAACGGCTGTGCAAAAGCAACTCGAACACGGCATCGTAACAGCAGCGCAAACACTGCATCGTAACAGCAGCGCGAACGCGGCATCGTAACAGTAGCGCTATCACAGCAGCGCAAACACTGCATCCTAACAGTAGCGCGAACGCGGCATTGTAGCAGTAGCACGAACGCGGCATCTGAACAGTAGCGCGATCACAGCACCGCAAACATTGCATCGTAAAAGCAGCGCGAACGCGGCATCTTAACAGTAGCGCAAACGCGGCATCGTAACGACATGTGAACGCGGCATCCTAACAGCAGCGGGAACCAGGCATCGTAATGGCAGCGCAACAGCAGCGCGAACGTGGCATCGTAAAAGTAGCCCGAACGCGGCATCGTAACTACAGCACGAACGCGGCATCGGAACGGTAGCGCGATCACAGCAGCGCGAACACTGCATCTAGCGGCAGCGCGAACACGGCATCGGACCAGTGGCGCGATCACAGCAGCGCAAACACTGCATCGTAACAGCAGCGCGAACGCGGCATCGTAACAGTAGCGCGAACGCGGCATCGGAACAGTAGCGTGATCACAGCAGCGCGAACACTGCATCTAGCGGCAGCGCGAACGCGGCATGGTAACGACAGCGCGAACCAGGCATCGTGACGGCAGCGCAACAGCAGTGCGAACATGGCATCGCGACGACAAATGCAACGGCTGCGCGAACGCGGCATCGAAACAGCAGTGCGAACACAGCAGCGCGAACACAGCATCGTAACAGCAGCGCGAAACGCGGCACAGCAGCGCGAACGCGGCATCGTTACAGCAGCGCGAACGCGGCATCGTTACAGCAGCTTGAACCAGGCATTGTGACGGCAGCGCAACAGCAGTGCGAACACGGCATCGCAACGACAAATGCAACGGCTGTGCGAACCGGGCGGCGTAACAGCAGTGCGAACACAGCAGCGCGAACACAGCATCGTAACAGAAGCGCGAACGCGGCATCGGAACAGTAGCGCGAACGCGGCATCGTAAGGACAGCGCGAACGCGGCATCGTAAGGACAGCGCGAACGCGGCATCGGAACAGTATCGCGATCACAGCAGCGCGCAACAAGCGCGCGAACGCGGCATCGGAACGGCAGCGCGAACGCGGCATCGGAACAGTAGCGCGATCACAGCAGCAGCGCAAACACAGCATCGTAACAGCAGCGCGAACGCGGCATCGTAACACAGCAGCGCGAAACGCGGCATCGCGAAACGGCAGCGCGAACAGCAGCAGCGGCGCGAACAGCGCGCGTAACAGCAGCGCGAACAGCATCGCATCACAGTAGCGCGAACGCGGCATCGTAAGGACAGCGCGAACGCGGCATCGGAACAATAGCGCGATCACAGCAGCGCAAACGCGGCATCGTAACAGCAGCGCGACCGCGGCAGCGATCACAGCAGCGCAAACACTGCATCTAACAGTAGCGCGAACGCGGCATCGTAAGGACAGCGCGAACGCGGCATCGGAACAGTATCGCGAACGCGGCATCGTAACGACCGCGCGACTGCGGCATCGGAACAATAGCGCGAACGCGGCATCGTAACAGCAGCGCGAACGCGGCATCGCAACGACAGCGTGAACGCGGCATCGTAACAGCAGCGCAAACCCGGCATCGCAGCAGCGCGAACGCAGCATCGGAACAGTAGCGCGAACGCGGCATCGTAACGACAACGTGAACGCGGCATCGTTACAGCAGCGCGAACACGGCATCGGAACAGTAGCGCGAACGCGGCATCGTTACAGCAGCGCGAACGCGGCATCGTAACGGCAGCGCAACAGCAGCGCAAACGCGGCATCGTACGGCAGCGCTAACGCGGCATCGCAACGGCAGCGCGAACGTGGCATCGCAACGTCAGCGCGAATGCGGCATCGTAACGCCAGCGCGAACAGCAGCGCGAACGCGAACGCGCGCAACGCAGCGCGAACGCGGCAACGGCAGCGCGAACGCGGCATCGTAACAGCAGCGCCAACACAGCAGCGCCAACACAGCAGCGCGAACAGTATCGCGAACGCGGCATCGTAACGACCGCGCGACTGCGGCATCGTAACAGTAGCGCGAACGCGGCATCGTAACAGCAGCGCCAACACAGCAGCGCGAACACAGCAGCGCGAACACAGCAGCGCGAACACAGCATCGTAACAGCAGCGCGAACGCGGCATCGCAACAGCAGCGCAAACGCGGCATCGAAACAGCAGCGCGAACGCGGCATCGTAACAGTAGCGCGAACGCGGCATCGTAACAGCAGCGCGAACGCGGCATCGTAACAGCAGCGCAAACACAGCAGCGTAACATGCAGCGGAACATTAGCATCGCAAACGCGGCATCGTAACAGCAGCGCGAACGCGGCATCGTAACAGAGCAGCGCGAACGCGGCATCGTAAGGACAGCGCGAACGCGGCATCGGAACAGTATCGCGATCACAGCAGTGCAAACACTGCATCGGAACAGTAGCGCGAACGCGGCATCGTAAGGACAGCGCGAACGCGGCATCGAAACAGCAGTGCGAACACAGCATCGTAACAGTAGCGCGAACGCGGCATCGGAACAGTATCGCTATCACAGCAGCGCCAACACTGCATCGGAACAGTAGCGCGAACGCGGCATCGTAACGACAGCGCGACTGCGGCATCGTAACAGCAGCGCGAACGCGGCATCGTAAGGACAGCGCGAACGCGGCATCGTAAGGACAGCGCAGCGCGGCATGGTAACAGTAGCGCGATCACAGCAGCGCAAACACTGCATCGCAGCAGCGCGAACGCGGCATCGGAACAATAGCGCGATCACAGCAGCGCAAACGCGGCATCGTAACAGCAGCGCGACCGCGGCAGCGATCACAGCAGCGCAAACACTGCATCGTAACAGCAGCGCGAACGCGGCATCGTAAGGACAGCGCGATCACAGCAGCGCAAACACTGCATCTAGCGGCAGCGCGAACGCGGCATCGGAACAGTAGCGCGATCATAGCAGCGCGAACTCGGCATCCTAGCAGCAGCGGGAACGCGGCATCGCGCGCATTGCAAGTCTCCATTGAGCGCAGAAATTAAAGCAGCGCTAATGTGCATGAGCTTCACATCCAGCGCGTTTGATTCTAACTTCGTGTAAGACAAGAAAGACACAGAATGCAAACGTGGTTTGATTTTCAGGACTGCTGTGATTAGCTAAGTGCCGCCAACTTAGCTTGCCATTTCTGAAGGGCATAGCTAGCAGCGTTATCGCAGCGCGATTTACTTATGCCTAGTGTAACCGCGTGCGTGTTGGGTCTTTAATTACAATGAGTTTTTCAGGGCGGCATAAAAACAGCAGCGCGAAGCCGTCTCTTTTAAGGTTACGCGGCGCTGCAGTTTTGTGATGAGTATTTTCGCTAACTGCTGCTGGAAGCAGTGTGCGACAGTACAGCTTTTACTAACTAGGAGCAGATAGCGGCAGATTCGCGCTAGAATATGAACGCGTTAGCGCAAAACGATGCCGCGTTGTGGCTTCGTTCCGATGCGCACCAAGCGCGTTTGCCGCTAACATAAGGCATCGTTTTGCGCAGCTGCTGATCGCGCTGTAATGCAGCGCGATGCCGCTTTCGCGCTGCTGCTGCAATGCAGGTGTTTGCGCTGCTGGAAAACTGATGATGGTTCAGCGCTGCCTAAGAGTTGGCAGCTGCGCAGCCGTTAAATTGACGGGTGCAGTGTTTGCAGTGTTTGCGCTGCTGTGATCGCGCTACTGTTCCGATGCCGCGTTCGCGCTGCTGCGATGCAGGGTTTGCGCTGCTGGTACGATGCCGTGTTCGAGTTGCTTTGCGCAGCCGTTAAATTGACGGGTTCGTGCTGCTGTTAGATGCCGCGTTTTCGCTGCCGTTGCCTAGCCGCGTTCCCGCTGCTGCTAGGATGCCGAGTTCGCGCTGCCAGCTCGCGCTGCTAGTAATCGATACTGGCATAGTGCCGTGTTCCTTTTGCGCGCGCTAGCTATTGATGCAGTGCATTTTGCGCTGCTTGATCGCGCCCTTGGCAGATGCCGCGTTGCGCGGTGCTGTTCCGATGCGTGTTTGACTGCTGGACGATACGCTGCCGTGTTCGCTTTGCGCAGCTAAAATTGCGATGCACGTTTGCGTTTGCGCTGCTGTGATCGCCCTATTGCGCGGAGTCGCCGCGCTGCTTTGCGATGCAGGGTTTGCGCTGCTGGTGTGATCCGCTTGTTTTGCGAGCCGCGTTAAATTTTTTTTTTGACTTGATGCAGTGTTTGCGCTGCTGTGAGCCAGTTATTTTGTAAAACAAATAAGACAATAGCGAGAACCTACACTGCCAGTAACCTGTGGGGTTATTCTAAATGATTTATTTTATTTTTGATCTTGATTTTTAAACAAAGCTATCAATAAAAGTGTATTTTAATGTTTATGTACCAGAGTATATTTTAGTAAAAGTTGTACACTGAACCCCATCTCCCGTCCCGTCTACACAAACCTGTGTGCTTTTGTGTGATATTAGGGTTATATTTCCCTGGGGTAAAACTCCCCAGGTGGTGTATTTATGTTTATACACTAACGACGGGTCACACTAGTATAAGTAAAATCGTACTGTAGCTAACCTGCTAGCTAGCTGCCCTGCAGAAATGGCAAGCTAAGTTGGGTGGTCTTTGCTAATCAACGTGGTCCTGGCTATCAACCACGGTTCTGATTCTTTGTCTGTGGTCTTACATGAAGTTAGAATCATAAACCGTTGGATGAACAGAACTTAGTTATAGAAAACACGCTAACACTAGTTATTACTTCGCTCATGCTAGCTAACGGTGGTTTACCTACTGCTAGCTGTGGCTTACATTCTGATGTCAAGTGATGTGGGGTTTGTGCATGCAGTAGTTTTGTGTATACACACCTATGTAGAGGGAAAATTGGTAGGGTTTCATTGTGCTTATTTTTATTGCAACAACATTAGGCTAAACATGCTAACTTTGTGGCTCAAAATTCTTTGGAATCAGAGATTAGCTGAACACATTGGAAGGGTGTTTCACTCGACGCCAAGAAGACGATGCAGTTTTTAAAAGTATAAAGGTTATCTGGAAAGTGAACAGGGTCAACGTGAATAACAGTTAGTTACTTGCTTCTCTGTTCCAACTCCATTAAAGACTCCAGAGAACACGCATTCGAAATAGAAAATGTTACAGCTCAGCTCAAGTAGGACGGCTTTTAGCATTAAAATTAATTCGCACAACTATTGTCACGTCCCAAACCACACCCTTCTGTACTTCACACACTACGCTAATGAGTGCAGTTCTAATGTTATATGCGCTACTTCCACACACTATTTAGTATGCTAGTTTGCGTTTTGGGACGGAGCACATTTCACTGAGATTAATTGTGAGTAGTCCTAGACCTAGTGAGTTTAGTCTTCAGATGCTCCAACATGGAGGATGGGCTCCCATGCCAGCCAGGTCTGCTTTACAAACAGCACAACTAACTGCTTTTTTCTTTGTTTAGCTCCCACACTTTTAAGGGTTTTGTTCTTGAGGCAGCCATCGCGCTGTTGTTAGTCAAGTCTCCATTGAGCGGTAGAAATTAAAACATTCCTAATGAGCATGAGAAAGACACGTCACCAACAAGTCGAGCACTAAGTTAGTTGCAAACTGATCTGGTCGTTGATTTTAATCGTTGCACCACTACATTATAATGAAGCATTTCTCGATATAAGCCTATTACCATACTGATTTTTGCATCATAAATGGAGTGATTATTGAATGCTCCAACTGGGGCATAGATGAGTGGGATAGTACACATACAGCAACACCTTTGACAGTCATATAAATATTTGTAATTAATGGCACCTGTCACATTACTAAAGCAGAATGCATAGTTTTAACTGCAGAGGTGTATGCTTAATTGTAGCCTATGTGATTTTAGATAATTGATCCATCCTGTTTTAATGCTGTATACTGCATTAATGATAGATTTTTTGGTTGGAAAAAACCCTGAAACTATTTAAAGTTATAAGTTAAGCAATACTGATGCCTACAGAAGCTCTTTAACCTTGCTCTAACATGCTGTTTTCTTGTATTCAGATACCCAAGCTCTGTTCTCCTTAGGTCTGGACTCATCAAACTACAGATACAGGTAGGAGGAACCTGAGATTGATTTAGCTCTTAGTATCAAAGTGGACACTGGTACCTGTAATGTTTAAGCCACAACTGAATAAGAAAAAAATGAGTACTGAAAAAATACATTTTAAATGTTAAAATTAATCACAAAAGTAGTCTGTGCAGTTTTAAAGGAAGGGCCCCCTCCTTGTAATGATCTATAGAATGATGAATGTTGCTCAGTTTTTAAACTAACAGAATTTGGAAATGCCTTAGGAGTTCAGGATACCTCTTTTACCCCATCATAATGCAAATTATAAGAGCTTTTCTCTCTCATTTTGTTTGTGAACATATGACATCAAAACTTTAGATTCAAGACAGGCATTTAGAAGAGTTAAATTAATTCTGGGATATTAATCCTGGCATTAACCTGGTGAATTTATCCTTTTATTAGGCTCATCCTTAACATTTGTAAGTGAAGTGGTGTGCCTTCCCGTTTAAAACTGCAAAATCTGTCTAAGATGTAATCAAGATGAAATGTCTATTAATTACCCTGTCACTCTTTTTCACTCTTAAATTATTTTGGTATAGGTAAAGTTGAGTTGGCCATGCAAAAGATGCAGTGAGATTTTACCTACCAGAAGTGACATTTTCAAACATTATAGACTGCATCATGGAACCTTTGGCCATAACCATTCATTACCCTGTATATACTTGGAATGCCCATGCTCTTTCAAAACTTGGAGTAGTCTGCATACGCATTCGTCTCGATGCCATGTGGAAAGTCAATCAGAAAGAGCTGAAGCTATCCTGTCTTTTACATGCCTGGTGTGTAGGACACCAGGGTTTCCAACAGAGAAAGAATATTTTGAACATGTAGGCCATCACCTTAAAAGTAATGAGACCGTTGAATGTATGTTTAAAGTATGCAATTTTCAAACCAATATTAATGGAACATTTAAAGCACACAAAAACAGAAAGCACACACCTCATACAATTAGTGATTTTAAAGGAACTGTTCTCCTGGAAAATGATGAACCAACTTTTAAATCTGATAACTCCAAAGCTGCTTAATATGAGAATATTGATGATGATAGTGTGGAAGGAACCAGCTCAGATGCACATTCTTTGGAAAAGGATGACAGGCACTTAATTGTAGACCATACTGCCTCCTTCCTGCTTAAACTGGAAAGTGTGCATAATGTTTCTAAAAGGTGTATGGATGAATTAGTCGATGAGCTACAGTTTGTGTCATCAGCATCCATGCCAATTGTCATAGACAGTGTTGAATCACACTTAAAGAAGAAGAATCTTGCCATTGATGACACCATTGTCGCATCTTAGTTGAGGTCATCAGAGTGTGGTGATGTCACATTTGTGCCAAAAGTTGGTAACTCTAGGACCTTCCATCATCAGCTGTCAAGAGAAGACAGCCTTGCATAGTTTGTTTTTAACATTGTGGAGCTTGTGTCTATTCTTCATCCAAATGATTTAAGAAGACAGATTTATGCAATTCTTAACTTGTTGAATTTTGATCAATGATGATATCAGGGAAAAGTTTCTCACAGAAACTCGGACCAGGTCATCAGAGTGTGGTGATGTCAATTTGTGCCAAGTTTGGTAACTTTAGGACCTTCCATGCTCGTGCTACGCCTTGCATAGTTTTTTTTCCCACTTGAGGCTTATGTCTAAATTGATATTTAGCAAATTGATTTGGCTGTAACTCCCTGACCTTTGATCCTAGAGTCACCAAACTTGGGCCAGGTCATCAGAGTGTGGTGATGTCAATTTGTGCCAAGTTTGGTAACTCTAGGACCTTCCATGCCCGTGCTACGCCTTGCATGGTTTGTTTTTCCCACTTGAGGCTTTTGTTTATAGTTACATTTGCCAAATAGATTTGGCTGTAACTCCCTGACCTTTGATCCTAGAGTCACCAAACTCGGACCAGGTCATCAGAGTGTGGTGATGTCAATTTGTGCCAAGTTTGGTAACTCTAGGACCTTCCATGCCCGTGCTACTCCTTGAATGTTTTGTTTTTCCCCACTTGAAGCTTGTGTCTATAATTACATTTACCAAATAGATTTGGCTGTAACTCCCTGACCTTTGATCCTAGAGTCACCAATCTAAGGCCAGATCATCAGAGTGTGGTGATGTCAATTTGTGCCAAGTTTGGTAACTTTAGGACCTTCCATGCTCGTGCTACGCCTTGCATAGTTTTTTTTCCCACTTGAGGCTTGTGTCTATAATTACATTTACCAAATAGATTTGGCTGTAACTCCCTGACCTTTGATCCTAGAGTCACCAAACTTGGACCAAGTCATCAGAGTGTGGTGATGTCAACATTTGCCAAGTTTGGTAACTCTAGGACCTTCCATGCCCGTGCTACGCCTTGCATAGTTTGCTTTTCTCACTTGAGGGTTGTGTCTATAGTTACATTTACCAAATGGATTTGGCTGTAACTCCCTGACCTTTGATCCTAGAGTCACCAAACTCGGACCAGGTAATCAGAGTGTGGTGATGTCAACTTGTGCCAAGTTTGGTAACTCTAGGACCTTCCATGCCCGTGCAACGCCTCGCATAGTTTGTTTTTGCCACTTGAGGGTTGTGTCTATAGTTACATTTACCAAATGGATTTGGCTGTAACTCCTTGACCTTTGATCCTAGAGTCACCAAACTTAGACCAAGTCATCAGAGTGTGGTGATGTCAACATTTGCCAAGTTTGGTAACTCTAGGACCTTCCATGCCCGTGCTACGCCTTGCATAGTTTGTTTTTCCCCACTTGAGGCTTGTGCCTATAGTTACATTTACCAAATGGATTTGGCTGTAACTCCTTGACCTTTGATCCTAGAGTCACCAAACTTAGACCAAGTCATCAGAGTGTGGTGATGTCAACATTTGCCAAGTTTGGTAACTCTAGGACCTTCCATACCCGTGTTACGCCTTGCATGGTTTTGTTTTTCACACTTGAGGCTTCTGACTATAGTCACATTTACCAAATAGATTTGGCTGTAACTCCCTGACCTTTGATCCTAAGGTCACCAAGCTTAGACCAAGTCATCAGAGTGTGGTGATGTCAACATTTGCCAAGTTTGGTAACTCTAGGACCTTCCATGCCCGTGCTACGCCTTGCATAGTTTGTTTTTCTCACTTGAGGCTTGTGTCTATAGTTACATTTACCAAATGGATTTGGCTGTAACTCCCTGACCTTTGATCCTAGAGTCACCAAACTTAGGCCAGGTCATCAGAGTGTGGTGATGTCAATTTGTGCCAAGTTTGGTAACTCTAGGACCTTCCATGCCCGTGCTACGCCTTGCATAGTTTGTTTTTCCCCACTTGAGGCTTGTGTCTATAGTTACATTTACCAAATGGATTTGGCTGTAACTCCCTGACCTTTGATCCTAGAGTCACCAAACTTGGACCAGGTCATCAGAGTGTGGTGATGTCAACATTTGCCAAGTTTGGTAACTCTAGGACCTTCCATGCCCGTGCTACGCCTTGCATAGTTTGTTTTTCCCCACTTGAGGCTTGTGCCTATAGTTACATTTACCAAATGGATTTGGCTGTAACTCCTTGACCTTTGATCCTAGAGTCACCAAACTTAGACCAAGTCATCAGAGTGTGGTGATGTCAACATTTGCCAAGTTTGGTAACTCTAGGACCTTCCATGCCCGTGCTACGCCTTGCATAGTTTGTTTTTTTACCCACTTGAGGCTTGTGTCTATAGTTACATTTACCAAATGGATTTGGCTGTAACTCCCTGACCTTTGATCCTAGAGTCACCAAACTTAGGCCAGGTCATCAGAGTGTGGTGATGTCAATTTGTGCCAAGTTTGGTAACTCTAGGACCTTCCATGCCCGTGCTACGCCTTGAAAGTTTTGTTTTTCCCACTTGAGGCTTGTGTCTATAGTTACATTTACCAAATAGATTTGGCTGTAACTCCCTGACCTTTCATCCTAGAGTCACCATCTTAGACCAGGTCATCAGAGTGTGGTGATGTCAATTTGTGCCAAGTTTGGTAACTCTAGGACCTTCCATGCCCGTGCTACGCCTTGCATAGTTTGTTTTTCCCACTTGAGGCTTGTGTCTATAGTTACATTTACCAAATGGATTTGGCTGTAACTCCCTGACCTTTGATCCTAGAGTCACCAAACTTAGGCCAGGTCATCAGAGTGTGGTGATGTCAACATTTGCCAAGTTTGGTAACTCTAGGACCTTCCATGCCCGTGCTACGCTTTGCATAGTTTGTTTTTCTCACTTGAGGCTTGTGTCTATAGTTATATTTACCAAATGGATTTGGCTGTAACTCCCTGACCTTTGATCCTAGAGTCACCAAACTTAGACCAGGTCATCAGAGTGTGGTGATGTCAATTTGTGCCAAGTTTGGTAACTCTAGGACCTTCCATGCCCGTGCAATGCCTTGCATGGTTTGTTTTTCTCACTTGAGGCTTGTGTCTATAGTTACATTTACCAAATGGATTTGGCTGTAACTCCCTGACCTTTGATCCTAGAGTCACCAAACTTAGGCCAGGTCATCAGAGTGTGGTGATGTCAACATTTGCCAAGTTTGGTAACTCTAGGACCTTCCATGCCCGTGCTACGCCTTGCATGGTTTGTTTTTCACACTTGAGGCTTGTGTCTATAGTTACATTTACCAAATGGATTTGGCTGTAACTCCCTGACCTTTGATCCTAGAGTCACCAAACTTAGGCCAGGTCATCAGAGTGTGGTGATGTCAATTTGTGCCAAGTTTGGTAACTCTAGGACCTTCCATGCCCGTGCTACGCCTTGCATAGTTTGTTTTTCCCACTTGAGGCTTGTGTCTATAGTTACATTTACCAAATGGATTTGGCTGTAACTCCCTGACCTTTGATCCTAGAGTCACCAAACTTAGGCCAGGTCATCAGAGTGTGGTGATGTCAACATTTGCCAAGTTTGGTAACTCTAGGACCTTCCATGCCCGTGCTACGCCTTGCATAGTTTGTTTTTCCCCACTTGAGGCTTGTGCCTATAGTTACATTTACCAAATGGATTTGGCTGTAACTTCCTGACCTTTGATCCTAGAGTCACCAAACTTAGGCCAGGTCATCAGAGTGTGGTGATGTCAACATTTTCCAAGTTTGGTAACTCTAGGACCTTCCATGCCCGTGCTACGCCTTGCATAGTTTGTTTTTCTCACTTGAGGCTTATGTCTAAATTGATAATTAGCAAATTAATTTGGCTGTAACTCCCTGACCTTTCATCCTAGAGTCACCAAACTTGGACCAGGTCATTAGAGTGTGGTGATGTCAA